>WHYT01017798.1:75090-103499 GCA_009806455.1 Tetrax tetrax
TACAGAGCATCCCTTCCAGCTCCTCAACCTGAGCTTAAGGATGGTGTAGGTTTGCTATTTTTCGGCCATTTGCAGTTGGCCACCTCTGTGCCCAGATTGTACCCAGATGGTGCAAGTTAAAGCTTGCTCTCATACAGTCTTGGGCAAAGAAAGAGAGAAATGTGATGGTTTCAGATTATACGCCTCCATTTTAAATATAGTCCTGCAATTTTGAGCAGGAACAAAATCGATCCTTTAGCAAATATTTCTCGCTGATATCTAAAAAGGCCATCTGCAACTGGACCTGCTTAGCTTTCTCTTCCTTGCATTTGATTACAAACGTTAAATATTACTGAAATTTCTTAGGCATATCAGATTTTTTTTTTCCTGGCCGCATTGTGTGAAATCTGTAGTCCCCCTCTCCCCTCTAAAATCTGTAGTCCCCTCTCCCCTGTCTTATCTTAGAGAAAAGTCTTTGCAAATTCTCACCCATCTGACACTGAACATTGTAATCCAAGGGAAGGATACAGATAAACAATATCCAGACAATTACAGGCCATGTATTTTTCCTCTGTGCAAACAAAATAACATAGAGTAGACTAGAATGCAAGCCACAAGTTGTACCAGAGGAGGTTTAGATTGGACGTGAGGAAAAACTTTTTCTCCCAAAGAGTGGTCAGGCACTGGAATGGCCTGCCCAGGGAGGTGGTGGAGTCGCCGTCCCTGGCAGTGTTCAAGAGGCGGCTGGATGAGGAGCTACAAGATGTGGTTTAGTAGCTCTGGCAGCAATGGTGGTGGGAAGACGGTTGGACTAGATGATCTTATAGGTCCCATCCAACCATGTGATTCTATGAATTCTATGAATACTTACCAACTCTGGCAACGGGCTTGAGAGTGATCCTCAAGAGCCCTTAAATAACGTACATGGAGACCTGAAATACTTTAAACTACCTGCACATCAATTAGTGTGAGAAGTTGAATGCCAGATGTCTTTGGGGTGGGGATGTAGCCATTACTCTGACTTTTCTGGGGGCACCACAAAGCATTGAGAGTTGGGTCAATAATGAGAGGCAATCCATGGCCCTTTTCCTCAGGCACTGTAGTGAAGTCCCTTCCTTGACTTCTTCAGCGGATGCAAATAGGGTGAGGCTGGGGGTCTCAGCCAGCATGCTGTGGCATGACTGGCAAATACTTAAGTGAGTCATTTTGATATAATACTTCATTTGGGAGTGTTGGTTGACAGCTGAGTGAATCTGAGCCGGCAGTGAGCCCTGGTGGCCAAGAAGGCCAATAGCATCCTGGCCTGTACTGGGAACAGTGTGGCCAGCAGGACTGGGGGAGTGATGGAGGCATCACCCCTGGAGGTATTTAAAAGATGCGTAGACCTGGTGCCTAGGAACATGGTTTGGTGGTGGACTTGGCACTTGGTTAATGGTTGGACTTGATGATCTTAAGGGTCTTTTCCAAAATAAGTTATTCTATGATTTGATAGCAAATGAAAAGAACAGACTCGCAGGCACAGCCCTTGGGCTCTGCTCACACTGTGGTTTGGGACAGGCAAGGTGGGTCAGGCTGCCCCCTTGTTTACAGCAGGATGTTGTAGGGACACCCATGCCAAGCTATATCAGAGCAGCAGCTGTGGTCTCAAGTCTACACCTATGACAACTTCACCCTCTCAAGTGGTATCACCACAGGTAACTGTTGGCTCTGCTCCTGCACAACAGGGCTCTCTCCTGGGGGCTCCAGGTCATTCCCCAACAGGTGTCAACCCTCTTTGGAAAGACTGGGTAGGACGGGGTAGCCTCTCGAGTGTGGTTTTTACTGCCTTGTGTTCAGGTTGTGTCCAGAGGTGCCTGAGTGGAGTTCTGAGAGCATGTGGGCAGGATGGGCTCAAATTCTGCTGGGAGAACTGTGGCCAGAGAAGAGGGCTTAAGCTGCACAGCTTCATCCGTACCAGAAATTAGGAAATGTTCCTAGGACATTTTGTCTGCTAAACCATGATGTGGACTTGTTTGGCAGCACCTATTAGTGTGTGCCAAAACTACACCCGGGGCCATTCAGGAGTTTGACAGCTGACAGAGTAACAGTTAAGTCCTGGAGACACCCCTGTGCAGTTTTTTATACACTGGCTTGTCTTGTGATAACTCTTGAGGAAGCTTCTTTCAGAGAATAGTTAGAAAAAAACCCACTATTTATTATTATTGATAAAATATTTCAGAGTACAAACAAAATGTAGCGGTTGGAGGAAGGACATAGGAGGTTAGTCTGCATGAAGAAGACATCTGAACAGGGCATTCCTGTGATCATCTTGATAGTGCTGAAGAAAATAGCAGGGAATGAGACATCTCTTCCTCACAAAAAATGAGCAATGGCTGTCACTCAGGATTTTTCTCTCTCTAGAGGAAGATCCATTCTCATTTATAGACCCACAGAATGGTTTGCGTTGGAAGGGACCGTTAAAGCCCACCCAGTGCGACCCCCCTGCAAGGAGCAGGGACATCTCCAACCAGATCAGGTTGCTCAGAGCCCCGGCCAACCTGGCCTGGAATGTTTCCAGGGATGGGGCATCCACTGCCTCTCTGGGCAACCTGGGCCAGTGTCCCACCACCCTCAGGGTAAAAAATGTCTTCCTAATATCTAATCTAAATCTACCTCCCTCTATTTTAAAACCATCACCCCTCATCCTGTCACACCAGGCCCCGCTGAAGAGTCTCTCCCCACCTTTCCTGCAGCCCCCTTTGGGCACTGGGAGCCGCTCTCAGCTCTCCCCGGAGCCTCCTCTTCTCCAGCTGAACAGCCCCAGCTCTCCCAGCCTGGCCTCACAGCAGAGCTGCTCCAGCCCTCTCAGCATCTGCGTGGCCTCCTTATATTTCTTGTATGTTCTTGAGCTAGACAGGATCACTGCTGCTGTGCACTGCACACCTCCTGTGTCAAAGATTTCTTCCCTTTTGAAGACAATCTGAACAATAATGGAAATCACTATTTCTGCTTTCTGCCTAATCAGTATTAAAATAATTTTATAAAATGGAAGAGGTTCAAATATTTTCTGTATGATAGCACAGTGAAAGGATGCAAATACCATTGAGAAAAATACATCATAGGCTCCAGACTTCTCCATGTGAGTACAGTATCCTCTGTGAGGCCATAGCTGCTGACATGTGCTAAAATGTTACAGACTTGGAAATCTAAACCGTATTAGCTGGCAATATGTCCATGATATCCTCAGAAGTACTTGCCAGAAGCTTATTTCAGATCCATACCAAGTCTGGTTCTAAAAGATAATTCACCTTTTGAGCACAGGCTATATATAAATTTCCCCTACAAGTTTGCAATGTAAAGAGCTAATTTAATATCAATTCACATACATGGGAAGTTCTAGCCTTCCAATTTAATTTTCATTTTATTCATATTTTATTCCTTATCCCTCCTTAGTTACCTTATAAGAGAAATTTTGTTTGTATGTTAAAGTGGGTGTTTTGCCTTATCATAAGTCTAAAATGTATAGGTATGCCCCTTTCTTCTGTGTTTTCTTTAGGGAGATATCTGGAGCTTCTGCACTTGTACTTTGCAATCAATAGTCCTTCTGCTTGGATTGCCTCCCTGACTCTTGTCTTGGACGACCAAGGCATCAATGTCCTTTGATTTTCATTAATAAGCAATTTTGTCCAGTGGCTGACATAACTTCTCCCATAGAAAAGTAGCTTTTTTTTTTTCAGAAATCACTCTTTTTAAAGGAACTACCTTTTCCCTTCACAAATATTTCTTGTGTTGTACTTCCATTAATCAACTAACTTAATCCGCAAATTCAGAATATTGTACCAAACAATCTCTGTTTTCTCCCATCTTTCGTGGCATAAGTAACATGCAATTCCACCAGTGCTGGGAAACTCTTTACAGCTTGATTATGGAAATAACGTGGGAGGTGTGTCATTAATGAGGCATGTGGAAATGGAATTGTTAAATGCCATCTTGGGAGGTTTTCTAGGAACAGTGGAAATAGTTGGCGTTATTAACTGTCATACAGAAAAAGAAGAATTAGCTTGCCTAAAACCATAAGGCTGCGGTTATCTAGCCTTTCCTCTCTTCTTCATTAGTGCATTCTAGCAAAATGGATCCTATTTCATACAAAAGCACAGAAAACGTTACCTGCTGGGATTTATTTAGGAATTACTGATTTACATTCACTTACTGATGTATGGGATCTGATACTATGAAAAAAGCCGGTTTTATGCACACTAAGGATTTTACTTTTCTCACATAACTTGTTTTGCTAAGGTCAACCCATAATGCTAGTTTATGCAATGCGTATTCTTGAGTCATTTGTGTGTTTGCAAGGAACTCATTTTGGCTTAAGACAAATGTCTGTGGACGTCAATGGTGTGGAGTGGAGTCGTTCCAGTCTTGGTTGCAAGTGATGGGTTGCTCAGGATAAAGAACTTTCAATAAAAGGCTGCAACTGGAGCAGTTGTGGGTTATACTGGTGTCACTAGCAGCACTCTCACCTAAGAAGTTATCTGCTCCTAGGCTAGGCAGTTTGTTGAAAGAGAGAACATAAATTTTAGCTCTGAAATGATTAACAGTGAGTTAAGCACAAGGAAAAAAAACAGGACTTGGAACCAAAGCAAGGATTGTGCACAGGACAGCAACTGTGTTCAGTGGGAGCTCAGCAGGCACCGGGACCCTGTGACAAAGAATTGCTGGAGAGCACAGCTCTTTGAAGCCATTCCAAGCTTGGAATTTCACCTTAAGTAGCATTTAAATCATTCTTCATGTCCTGAAAATATAATATCAAAGAACGGTTTGGGTTGGAAGGGACTTTAAAGGTCACCCAGTTCCACCCCCCTGCCCTGGGCAGGGACACCTTCCACCAGACCTGGTCGCTCAACCTGGCCTTGGACACTGCCAGGGACGGGGCATCCACAGCTCCTCTAGGCAGTTGAAGATGTCCCTTGCAGGGGGTTGGACTAGACGACCTTTAAAGGTCCCTTCCAACCCGAAGTATTCTGTGATTCTATGAAATTCCTGGGATACTTGCTCACAGTATGATAGCATTCGATGCATTGCCTGTCTGCAAGTGGTAGAAGCAGCAGATGCCTCACACTCATTTTCAGTGGCCAGGAAAGCAAGATTCATAGCACAGAACGGCATTCTGTGTGAAAGTTACAATGGAGACAGTCGTGGCTTCCTGATGCTATAAATGTGACTTCCCAGCCTCAAAGTCTCTCTGCCGTTCACCCCTGCTGCAGTGCCCCTCAAAGAGCACACAACATTTGGAAGTCAGTAATATCTTCTGTCCCACATGCCAGTAATTAAAAACCAGATTAGCACTGATGTCCTCATGAAGCCTTGAGTTCCTACAACAATGTAAGGAAGGACAATACAAAGCCTCTTTGTTAGGCTTATTATTTTCCTCAGTTTGGCAAATTTTAAAAGCAGTAGAGGTTTTCTGGGAGAAAGCCAACGAGGATCTGTCTCCACTTAACTCATCGCAAATGTTATTTTAAATAACCTTGACTGTACACAAACGATTCCTTTGTGTGCAATGCAAATCCCAGAATTGTCAGTTCTCATCTTTGGCCTTTCAGTGATGTAGTTAAAAAGAAGCAGCAGATTTGAAAGACTCATCTGAAGGACCCTAAGTCTCCTTTCCTATGAAATTTTGTGAAAACAAGAGACTCTTCCAGAACGTTATTTTACTTTTTTGCACTTTAGAGATCACAAGCATGTCAAAACAGTAGCTCTGTTTTCCTTTTCAAAGCTTATTTGGATATACGAGTTCATCTGGTGCTATTTGCCTTGCTTATGCTATGGGGTACATAAGAGGAATATAGAAATTCAGTTAAGAAAGAAGACTTGAGTGACCTGCAGTTCCCTTTGGATGCTTGCAGCTGATGCAGGAATGAGGAGCGTGGGCAGCAGGTCGAGGGAGGGGATTGTGCCCCTCTACTCTGCCCTGGTGAGTCCCCACCTGCAGCACCGTGTCCATTTCTGGAGCCCCCAACATCAGAAGGACATGGACCAGTTGGAGAGGGTCCAGAGGAGGCCACGCAGATGCTGAGAGGGCTGGAGCAGCTCTGCTGTGAGGCCAGGCTGGGAGAGCTGGGGCTTGATGGCAGTCTGCTTTTACCCTTTCAGATGAGGTAACTATAAACTCTAATCCTTTTATCTGTAGTTAAAAGTTCTTAATATGTGGTCTGTAAGCCAAAACTTTTGACCAGTCCTACATAATACAATGGATTATCTTATTATTATAATAAACCTGATTTGGTTGGGGATGTCCCTGCTCCTTGCAGGGGGGTTGGACTGGGTGGGCTTTGACGGTCCCTTCCAACCCAAACCATTCTGTGATTCTATGATTCTATAATGGCAACTGCACATCTTGAGGCAGAACCTCTCCACTCACTAAAATTCAGCCATTTTCAGAGGGAAGGGATAAAGCTGCTTATCATGCCAAATGCTGCCCACTAAATTTATTCCATAAATATTCAGTATGCTATGTAGACGCTTTGAGATGTTTCAGCTTTGTGTTGTTAATATTCCACTCTAAGCCCAGGTGTTTTTCTGCTGTCCATTCTGAGGGACAATGCAAGTATGGATGGTGGTAGGTAACTGTTCCGAGATATTTTTACCAGATAATGTAGTTAAAAGAGTGTAGAGAAAGATGAAATGGAGCTATTTTGGGTCAGAAAAAAATACTTTTTGAAAATACATTTGATATATTTAGTTGGGAGGACTAAAATTGGTAGCATATGTCTGTTTCCAGGGTCGTAATGCCATAAGACTTCTGGTATCATATCTCAGGTTGTTGAGCTACACCCCGTTGTGCTCCTGTTGGGTGACCATATCTGGGTAGCTCTGAGCTACACACAAGCAAGAATGTGACCTGGCAAATTCCCTAATTTCTGCTCAGATAAGTCAAGATTATGCCTTTTTGCCCTGGCAGAAATAGGCTCTAGATGTGTTCCCTCTTTTAAGGTAGCTTCCGGTCTCAGTCCCGCGTACTGTGTCCAAAAAATTTGTTCCTCATGAGCTAGATAAAGTCCTTGATCACACAGCTTGACTTGACTAATTCACAGAAAAGGAATGTAGCCGCCCGCCCTGGAAGATCAGCTTTTGGACCAAGACCATTAGCCATGTGAACTGAAGCAACAGTTGAGAGAAACCATCCTGGCGTCCTGACAAAGACGGTTCTTCGGCTTGAGCGCTGGAACAGCAGTCCTGCACCTGGGTCAAAACTTTGCATCAAGACTGCAGAAAAGATGAGCCCGTCTCACAGTATATGGGGGTGTGTGACAGTGGAGGTGAAATGACGCTGAGAGAGAGAGAGAGAGACAGTCTTTTTCACCCATCCTTGCGTAGCTTTCTCCAGGGACAGTTGAACATTCAGGGAGTGCGTTCCTACTGGGGACTGGCAGGAGAGTAAGCAGCAACTTGAATGGACATGGTGAAGGAGTGCTTAGATCCAACAGTATAGTCCAGCCTGGCAGCCTGCAGCCTCTTGGCAGAGTGCTGTGTTTTCCTCTCGAACTGGGTGTTCTTCTGCAGTGAATGATCTGAAGTGTCCCTCGGGTTGTGCTGACATTTCCCCAGGTGTGTGGCTTAGCTCTGCCCACAAGCTCCACACAGCTCACCAGGCCCTCCTGCAAAGACAAAAGCTAAAGGAAACAGAAGTGAGTCGCAAATCGGTCTGGCTTGGTAGCCTGTGTCCCTTCCAGTAATAAATCTGAGTTATAAAAACCAAACGCAAAACTGGGCATCCAAAAAGAAAGCAAGTGGGCTATACCTAAAGAATGGGCAATGGGGCAGCAGCAGCTAAACAGGAATGGATAAGCTCATCCCAGGGTCTCCAGTTCAGTTCAGGTAGTGTAGGTGTTGTAGTTCAGCCCTGATCGGGACCAGACTACACAGTCTCGCTCTCACTCCCCCCACCCTCCGAGAGAATATATAAGAATATAAGAAAAAAACGGCTCGAGGTTTGAGATAAGGACAGGGAGAAATCTTTAAAGTTACTGTCATGGGCAAAACAGACTTGACGTGGGGAAAACTGTTCATTTATTGCTAAAACTAGCAGGAGAATGAGACAGGGAACAAGATAACCTCCCCCCACCCCTCCCTCTTCCCGGGCTTAAAATTATCTCTACTACCTTCCCCCCTGGAGCGGCACAGGGGGGAAGAGGGAATGGGGGTTGCAGTCAGTTCATCACGCATTGTTTTACGCTGCTATTTCGTGCTCGGGGGAAAAACTCCTCGCATTCCTCCTCTGTTCTATCGCAGGGTCCCTCCCACGGGCCACGGTCCTTCGTGAAACTGCTCCGGCGTGGGTCATCTCTTCCACGGGGTGCAGTCTCTCCAGAACAGCTGCCCCAGTGGGCCCTCCACGGGCCACAGCCTCCTTCAGGCACCCGCCTGCCCCGGCATGGGGTCCTCCACGGGCTGCAGGGGGATCTCTGCTCCTCCGTGGACCTCCATGGGCTGCAGGGGGACAACCTGCTCCACCACGGCCATCACCACAGGCTGCAGGGGAATCTTGGCCAGGAGCCGCATTACTGCTCCCCCTCCTTCTGCACTGACCTTGGCGTCTGCAGCCGTTCCTCACAAGAAAAATTCTTCACAGCAGGCTGGCAGACGCCTCTCAGGATCTTTTTCCATCTCATTCACATCTCATCTCCTCTCCACTTCTCTCAGCTGGGCCAGGCCGAGTGGGACCCAGTCACCACCCGGCGGGAGGCCAGAGGGTGAGGCCTGCAGGGCCCACAAGGCTCGCGCCTCCCCCTCTCTGCCCCCGCTCAGCTGCTTCACATCTTCTGCCTTTTTTTTTCTGTTTTCCCCTTCTTAAGTATGTTATCGCAGAGGTGTTATCACAGAACATTCTGCTCCCAATCGGCTCAGCCTTGGCCAGCAGCGGGTCCACCCCAGGCCCAGCTGAGTCCTCTGAACAAAGGGGAGCGACTTCTAGCAATTTCCTACAGAAGCTGCCACCTTAGGCCCCCCTCACCGAACAAAACCAGAACAGTAGGTAACTTAGATGTTTGTGAATGCTTTAGAATTGCATCAGATACAGAATTAGCATTACGTTTGACACAGGGAACACTTTTCTTTGCATTACTTCAATTTCTAGAGGCTGCAGAAGCCTGGACTGCCCTGAAGAGAAGAGCACCTGTACACGGAGCCGGCTGCTTCTGGAAACTGGGCAGGCTGCACCCATCTGGAGGGCTTGGCCTGCGTGTCCTCCCCGCAACCTCCGCACAGGTGAGAGGGTTTGCTCTTCCCACACCCCCACAGCGATCTGTGTGCTTAGCTCCTCAGAGGTCTGCAGTTGCTCTGCGTTACTGGAGCTCCTCCAGTTTAGCAAGTCTATATGTAGCTCTTCACCGTGGCTTACTTGCTGATCTCCAAAGTGCTGGTACATTTTCATCTTCTACTTGTAAGTGGATTGTCCACAATCCTTGCAGCGGAAAATGTCTAACCCTTGTTTTTTAGCACAGGGCTTTCCCCAGTGCTACAATTCAGGAGAATTTAAATGTTCTTGATCCCATATTGCCTTCTGGGATTGAGGTTATCCTGGTTGGGCAAATATTCCTGCACTGAAAAAGACTGATATTAGGTTTTTACACTTAAAGCAGTGAGAGCCAGAAAACCAGGAGGTACTGTTGGAAGGGAGGTAACAGAATACGTGTTCAAACCGAGCCTCTCCGTGCAGCACCCAGCACCCGCATTTGTCAGTAACAAGGCTCCCGGTCGTGTATGTTGAAATTCTCCCTGGAGAAGCTGCTTTCAGCTGCCAGCACAGGGAGCCTGGCCTTGGGATGCACCTAAGGCAGAATGCTGTTGTTCTTAGTTGACTGCTAGATGGGCTGAAGTACAGTGAATTGTTACTTTCTTTGTCGCCTTTTTTGATGACTTTAAAAACCCCCAACAAACTCACAGGGTGTAGCTATGCATGGCATGAAACCACTCAATATGTGTATGTGCAGATGATGGGTCCTGCTGATCATCTTGGATCCATGGAGGTCTGTTAGTGCTAATATTGCCTGCCCTGCTTTGCTGTTTCCTAAGAATGAAGCTGTTTCAAATAAAAGGTGCAAATGACATTTTTGTAAGGCTGGCTTTGAACTAGGGAGGCCCGAGAACTCTCGCTGTAAGTGCAAAAACAGCTATCTCCAGCTGTGCACCAGATGGGGACAAAAGGATACCAGAGGTTGACCTGCTATCTTGAGGTTATTGGCACCAGCTGTATTCACCGGGTGTGGATTTAGGTGCCCCTGCTTGGAATTTGTCTCCAACACTGAAGAAAACATTGGCTCTCGCAGTCTGAGTGGATACAGCCCACCCTGGGCTGGGGTCGGTGTGCAATTAGGCTCTGCTTTTGTTTCAATTCAGGCTGTACTTGCTGGTTCTCTGTTGATCCATAAATTTAGTCCCAGTGTATTGTGAAAAAGCTTGGCTAGCCTTTCTCAGCTTCTGTGGGAATGTATTTTTAAGTGCCATCTTGGTTAAATTAATTGCCAGCAATACGGCCTGTCAGTTGCTACGCGTACTGCGCTGCAGAGAAAGGGGAGAGATCCAGGTCGTAAGGCAGAGGGGGAGAAGTGTTGACAGTCGTACGTTTTACGAGTGGGACGAGGCTGAATGGTTGTGTGGCAGAGGAGACAATTCAGAATTTAATCTCTGGGTGCTGGTCCTGGAGAATTCCTGCAGCACTGCGTGCAGAGATTGCATTATGATGCAAATACGGCACAACCGGCATGGAACGGCTCGTGGTTTCAGAACCCCTGTCAGAAAAGGCAACCTACATGAGGATCTACCTTAGATCTTCAACAATACCAGGGCTGTGGTAGTTAAGGTCAGTCAGTGGCAAGCTTCTTGCTGGGGCTGGGGTGGTGGTGCAGTTATGTGGTGATGTTGAGGAGAATTGTGGTATTTTAGGTGGGGAAGGTTGCTGTTATTCTGGGGACCTGGCAAAGGACTCCTGAAAGGGGCAGAGGCTGTCAATGGCTCATCTGGGCTGAGGACTGCCATCACCTCCTGATGCATATGAATGCGTATATCGGAGTTTGTTACTAAAACATGCCTGCATTTCTAAATGTTGTTGACTAGCCAAGAGTGCTGGCCAATTGATAATATTTTGTGAACTTTAACCACCGTTTTAATACAGTTCCCCACTTCTCTTGTCCAGGAATCCCTCTCTAGAGTTGAAAGCAGGGAGGAAAAAGGTTAGTGTTGCACTAGGTAAGGTCAGAGTGGCAGTGGAATGAGAGTTTGGCTGGCCAAGGTCCTGTGTGCATACCTGCATTTTAAAACCAACTATTTCATAACTTCAACAGTTAAATTCATGATACTTGGAATGCAAGGTGGAAGAACAGGGTGAGGGGGAAAAATACCTAGTAAACCTCCAAGACCTCAAGGAAGTGAGAGCTAGGGTCTCAGAAGGCACGGGAAGAAGATGCAACATGAATTTACCATTTCTTGAAGAAGCAATATTAACGATAGAAACTAAAACCAGTTCAACACTCAGGGAAGGCAAGCATAGTAAAGAGTCAGTTTGTCTGATTTGCAGTCTTTTACTTCAGATGAAGTAGATGCTAGGACAACTTACAAAGGATATTATGAAAGTATAGCATGAATGTGCACAGAGAAAATTGGAAAGGCCAAAGTGGGATATACCTAATACCTGACCAAAACTATAATAAGAAAATATCTCCAACAACATCCAACTATAAAGACCAAATCCAAGGAAAATGCTGATCTCCTACTTAAGGCAGAACTGTTAAATTGAAGAGTTTAGGCAGCTTACAACATAAAAATAGCTGACATCTTGGACTGGGATATGAAGTGAAAGGCCAGAGGACAGTTAACTCAAGATTTCCACATGAGGTGGGCTCGATGTATTTCATCTCAATCTAAATTTCAGGGAATGGAGAAGTCTGGGTGTGACCAACCAGCAACCAGTCCTAACCATCAAGGAGAGGGGGAGAGGATCAGCAGGGGACTCATATTTCTACTAGTTTTCCCTAAAATCACAGAATGAAAGAATAGTTTGGGTAGGAAGGGACCTTTCAAGGCCACCCAGTCCAACCCCCCCTGCCAGGAGCAGGGACATCTCCAACCAGATCAGGTTGCTCAGAGCCCCGGCCAACCTGGCCTGGAATGTTTCCAGGGATGAGGTATCCACCGCCTCTCTGGGCAACTTGGGCCAGTGTTCTACAACCCTCAGTGTAAAAAATTTCTTCCTTATCTCCAGTCTAAATCTATCCTCTTTTAATTTAAACTCATTACCCCTCAGCCCGTCCTTCTTATCAGCCCCCTTTAGGCACTGGAAAGCCACTCTCAGGTCTCCCCGGAGCCTCCTCTTCTCCAGGCTGAACAGCCCCAGCTCTCCCAGCCTGGCCTCACAGCAGAGCTGCTCCAGCCCTCTCAGCATCTGCGTGGCCTCCTCTGGACCCTCTCCAACAGCTCCACGTCCTTCTGATGTTGGGGGCTCCAGAACCGGACACAGCACTGCAGGTGGGGTCTCACCAGAGCGGAGCAGAGGGGCAGAATCCCCTCCCTCGCCCTGCTGCCCACGCTGCTGGGGATGCAGCCCAGGATGGGGTTGGCTTTCTGGGCTGCAAGCGCGCATTGCTGGCTCATGTTGAGCTTCTCATCCACCAGCACCCCCAAGCCCTTCTCCTCAGGGCTGCTCTGAATCCCTTCATCCCTTAGCCCGTGTTGATCCTGGGGGTTGCCCCAACCCATGTGCAGGACCTTGCTCTTGGCCTGGTTGAACTTCATGAGGTTTGCATGTGCCCACCTCTCCAGCCTGTCAAGGACCCTGTGGATGGCATCGCTTCCCTCCAGCGTGTTGACTGCACCACACAGCTTGGTGTCATCAAATATCATCAAATAAGCTGCTGGCAAGATAAAAAGCCCTGTGGCTACGGATAAGCAGCACTGTCACATGTCTTGCCATAGACACATGGAACTTTTTTAAGCATGGAGCAATGTGTTCTGAATGAAGCTTCTAAGATAGCTGTAAAGCTGCTGGAAAAACATAGGAGCTCTGTCAACAGCTCTCTGTCAAAGGCCAAAGATGCATGAAGGGTACTTAATGTGGAGCAGGAATAATCAATTTCTTAAATATGGATCAGGGAACCAACGGCCATGTAACAGTTCTGCAGGAAAAGTCTGGCAGCAGAGCCCACAGATGCTGTGGGTTCAGATCCAGCTCCTGAACCACTGCAGTGATTTTTCACACGCTGTCTGAGCCCACTGCACCACGCTCCAGTGGAAAGGCAGGCATTGCACCAGAAAGGGTGAGCAGCTGGATGGTGGAAAACAAATGTGGAATAGACCTTCCTCTCCGTACGGTGCTCAGGCCTTCGCTGCAGTGATATGTCTAGGGCTGGACACTGAGAGAAGAAAAGCAGAGTGCATGAAAGGGCACAGGGGGGATTAGTAAGAGTTCTTTGAAAACGGTAAGCCAGGACCTAAAGAGTTGTGCTCTGGAAGCATTTGAATGAATGAATCCTGGGAGACTGGTTATTACTGGGCTACTGTAAAAGCAGAAAGGGGAAGAACAAGCAGACATGTGAAAATAACACCTATAGCTGGTATTTTGCAATATATCAAAATGCCAAATATTCAGGCTTTCAGAGAAGAGACAAGCTACTGCTGAGCTGATCCCCAAGAAATTAAAAGCCATGGCTCAGCAGTTACAAAAAACCACATGTATCGTACCTTCTGTTAGGGGAGGACGGCAGCTTCACTGGGAGTGACCCAGAGAGCCCTGCCAAGGCAACGCTACCGCTTCTGACCCAGCAGTTGTAAAACCGGAATTAAATGCAGCTCCTACAGTAGCAAACGGTCAGTGTGCTATGTGAGTGTCAAAAGCAAGGGCAGAAATAGAAGAAGAAAGAAAAAAAAAAAAATCATCTAGAGGAACACAAGTCCAACAAAAGCACAGAAATATATTTGGGGTTGAAAGCTTCTGTTTGTGGTCTTTAAAATAAGAGCTGGATAGGCTCCAAATTACAACCAGGTGGCATTTAAAACCACTTTAGTACTGGCCTGACCCCGGGAGTGTGTCCATGTGTCTAGCCTTAGGGCACGTAGAAGTGGGAACAGCGTGAGGTGTGTTAGAAGATCTGGGGCAGGCAGGAGCAGGCTGTGAAATAATGAATACAGGAAAAAAAAAAAAAAAGAAGCTAACTCTAAGGAAAAGGAATGGCCTTTGCTACTGTAACTCCCTGATGCATTTCCTTGGGGAAGGACAGAAAAGGAGGGTGACCGGAGGAGTGGGATAATGTAACCTTTGAGGAGTGTTAGATAAGTAACGCAGCAATGGATCTACAACCAGAGCAAAGGTGAGCTCACATAATGACTAAGCCCCTGGGGTCTGGGGAGGATACGAGACAAGTCTTCAGGATGTGTCCTACTTGATCCCTTGACAGCGATCAGGATGAAAAAAAGGCAAGGTGAGCCCGGGGCCTCCACCACACCAGTTCTGGAGCAGCAATGCCCAGCACTTGCTTTACCGGTGCCTGTGGACTAGCAAGTGCCGTGCAGGTACAGGGAATTTACAAGGTGACAGGGCAACAAAGAGCCCAGGATGGTGCTGGTGTGCCCATCAGCATAGTGCTGGGCATCTGGCTACCAACCTCCATTAAGTGCGGGTGGGAGAAGAGCTATTAAGCTTGAATCTGTTACGGGATGCACTGCAAAATGCAAAGAAATTGGACCTATTGAAGTACATACTGGCTTCAGGAGAGGAACTAGAACATTTTGTGCACAGCCTAATACTGATGGTCTAGCAGAAGAGTAAGAGCAGAACCTTCTGCCTCTAGCCTTTTTGTGAGAAAATGAATTAACACTGGATTTGGCAAACCAACATCCTGATCCTCTGTCACAGAGAAAGCCAAAATACCTTTGGCCTCAGTGGAAAGCCAGGAGCCCACCCACAGAGGCACAGTAGAGCAAGGAGTAGCTGTACGGTGCCACATGCCTGTAAGGATCCCATCTGGCATGTCCTGAAAGCAGATGGCAAGGCTCACCAGCTAACATCTTTGTGCTTCCACATTAATAATTCCAAATTAATTTCTAATGTAGGAATTTGTATCAATATTGCAGTAATTTTTACAATTAAATGCTATTATGCAGCAACAGAAATAAATTATTATGGATGTGCTTTGCTTTGTTAGATAACCCAATCCCCTCACAGAAGGATGAAATTCGAGACTATTACCTTGACCCTTGCAGCAGGAATAAGAAGGATGGGGCAGTATCTTTGTGTAGGTTGTTGTGCCATACCTCAAGTTTATGATGTTTGTTTCCCCTTCCACTATTTCTTAGTTTCTCCCTTTTTAAAAAAACCAAAACCCCAAAACCTCCAAACCCCAACAAAACCATAGTCCCATGCTGGCAAATGGCAATGTCCTACCTGTTTCCAGGCACAGTCCAAGCTGTCATCATTCACTCCTTGTTTTGTTTCTGTGGCTGCAAAACTAAGAAAAATTACGTTGATGAAAAGGAATTGGGAATATGAAATTAAAGCCTTCATGTTTAGAACTGCACAATAAGGTCCTTGAAAGATCAAATAGTCCATATCAATCTCAGAAGTCACCTACAAAAGAACTAAGGCCATAATTTAAAACAGGTAGACCCTGGATAGATCTTAATTTAAATAACTTGATTTCAGTTTAGCTTGGTGAATTCTCACAGGCTGAACTATAAAGCTACGTACATAATTTTCCCATTTCCTCCCTCTTCTCAAACACATACAATTAGAGGCACATTTGCTAGATTTAATTTTTTTTTTCTTGTTCCTCTCCTGCACCTCAGGCAAGAAATTCTTCTTGGATAAAAATCTTAACAAAAGCTGGTGAAAATTTTACCCAGCTAATATCTTGTTTCTAATCTAAGTAAAAATGTTAAAGATAGACCACACAAGCCACACCAGGCAGAACTGCAACCAAGAGAGCCACAATGCCTAAATATCTCCAGCCTCACCGAGCCCCTGAGCAGCCGAGAGTGGTTCCTCTCCTGCCGCCGCCAACGGTACCCCAGTGGCATTGCGTATCAAAGTCTGGTTTTGCTCTAGATTCCCGTTACAGTGTGATGAGGAAGGTGGTTATTTGTACTACAGTCCTTTAGGAGGAGTGAACAATTCTTCAAGAGATTGGAATCTGCCCCGGCTGGGTCCTGGATGAAGCTTGTGGAAATCAGGACCAGCACTGCCGAACTACAGTGCCCAGACACTACCACTAAACCTTAATGAGCAGAGAGCGCACTGGGCCAGTTTTAGATGCTGCTTTTTCAGATTGGTAATGGGACCACAAATCAGGCAGGAAGTAATGTAAATTGGAAACAGAAATGTCATTTTCATTCACGTCTCTCACATATGAAATGGCTGAGGCAGAGAAGGGTCCAGATGGCAGCTTTGAAAATTAGGTGTGGGGATGAGGAACCCAGCAGGGGATCAGGGGAGAACAGAAACCTTTGCAGCTGGATTTCTTTTCCCCTGACTTTGTTTCTAAGGTTCCAGAAATTTTCTCTCTCTCTTCTTCTTCCTAGCCAAGAATTCATTAGATTCCCTGGTCTGCTAGGCTTTCCATCCAGTATAGAAAAATGTGTTTGGCCTTTCCTTGTCCTTTCTCTTTTTCACCCTCCATTTCTTTCTTGGTTTTTGGCTCCACTCCCTCTCACTAGTTTTCTTCTCCATTTTTCTTCCCTGTGCAGATTTGGATTTCACAAATCTGTACAGCTATAACATGGATATAACAATACAGCTTTTGTGGACCCTTTGCCTTCCCCAGAGGTTCTTGTGAATGGGAGACAACGGTCTGAACTACTGGGGTCATTTGCTTACCAAAAATCAGTTATTTTTCCAGATATGATTGTTGTGATTACTGCAACTTTTGCTGTAGTCCCATTCTGTACGACAGATGAAGATGTGTTTCAAAGAGCAGTATCCCAGTAAACAAGAAGGAACTGTACTGCAGGTTTATTGATGGTCAGTTTTGATCCCCTCCTGTGTTTTTTGCCCCATATATAGCAATAATAGAAATGCAAGCATTCTTGGCTCAGCCTCATTCAAGCCCTGCCAATTGCATTAAAAAATCATCTAGGAGGGATATTACTTCATAAAATATTCTCTAAACATGGAGGTAAGGTTGCTATGTCCTTTGTAGATAATGTGTGGGTAACATAATGTGCTGACTTAGTTCCTTGCTTAAGCTGTAAACCCCACTTTTATTTCATTCTTTTGAAATGCAAGATTTAAAGGTTGTGGCGTGGGCAAACACATTGACTTTTAAGAATGAACGGGCAAACGACTTCCACGCTATGTTTCAGGTAGCCTTGGGTGGTGCACAGGTCTTGCCTTTTTTTATTTAGGTGCATGCTATTTTTGTTACATGCTTCTGTTCTTAATTCTCTGGCCTCTGCACCAGAAACAGAAAATTCACTCTTTTCTCTGCAATACCTAGAAGAAATTTACAGGAGTCGCTTTTATATGTCACCCATTTTGCTTTGAATAACCTGACTGGACCTGAGTGCACCCAATGCAGCACGCAACTGCAGCACCTCTTCTGAAAACTCCAGACTACACATTAATTCTGCTGCGACTGCGAAATCAGACACCCAGCAGATACTACAGACAGTGAGGCAATGCTGTTTCACTATCCAAAGAAATGGAAAAATATATGAGTGTCAGCAGGCACATAATTTGTAAATTATTTGTACATAATTTGTAAACACATAAAACAAGCTGCCCTGCCCTGGGCTAGTAACTTATCCAGTTCAGGCGCACACCACCATGTCAGACAAACTGACACCGCAACAGGACTTAGTTCATGGGGCAGAAGAATTCAGTCCTTTTTCTGAATTTCTGTCCTCTTTCTGGAAAATATTAATATTATTGTTAGTCTTGTGAGTCTATAGCCCTTTTCTGGATCCTGTTAAGCTCCTGATTACAATTTTATTTCATGACTATGAATTTCAAATTTATTTCATCGAGGTAATAAAACACACTTTATCTGTTTCAAACCAGTTGTCTTTCCCTTTCTTGTATTTTCCCTTGCTCTTCCATTAAATAGATACCCCGATTTTCACAACCGTATGTCAGCCTGTCATATTTCCACCTGTTCTTTTACTTAATTTCTTACTGGAATTCACTAATTAATTAGTATAAGTGTACCTTTACAATTTATGTAACAAACGTGAAATACATTTCAATGCTAGGAACTTCTGGAAACTTTGCTATTTTCATCTTTGTCATGATTTGTTGAGCTAAACATTTACATTTCTTTGAACACAAAGAAAGTATTTTTAGTCAGATTTTTTTTTTTTCACAGATGGCTCTATTTCCATGAAATCTTAAGAAATAAAGCTTTGTTTAGGATTGCATTGAGGGAAATAGCGTGGTTGAAATTGCAGAGAACAGAATGCAATTAAAGGAGGAATGAAAATTGAAGCTGTTTAGCTTTGGCTCAACTTGAAAATCAAGTTTCCTACTTGAGACCATTCTGCCAATAAATAAGAATTCTTTCATTGTTATAGAAACCTCATGCTGACTTTTTCATATCCCTATAAAGTCTGTCCGTTAGAAGAAAAGATGTAACTCTCTGAAGAATCATTTGCTTTTGAAATCTTTCATTACAAAGAAATGAAATGTTTCTCCAATCCAAAAGAATGATTTGATCATACTTTTGATCATAAAAGAAAAACTGTCCAGAAACTCAATAGTTTTCTGTGATTTTTACAAAGAAGACATTCAAACTTTATAGCTCCTAATGGAACATGAAACTGTCGGATGGGCAGATGCTTTTTGTTATAATATTTGTGATCAATGATACTATTCTACTTGCATACATAAATATTTAGAGGGAGTGTGTATCGCCCTGTTTATTCACATTTGTTTCTTTCCCATTTGACAATTGGAAACCTTCTGAGTTTTCTGAGTGTGAAAACCTCAAGGTGGTGAACCCGTTTTCAGCTTGGAGTGCCAGAAAGTGATTTCCTAGCCCTTTGCTTTGGAGAGCCGTTGATACGCACTTGAAAAGCAGCACAGGGCAATTAGCGGCACAAAACTTCACAAGAAATAACAACATAATCCCCAGAATGGAGTTCCGCATGAGTGCTTGCAGATGTGATAAATTACATCAAATAACTTCAAGACAGAAGGGCTATCTGCCTTACCAACTCCTTGTGTTCTCCAAAACTCTGTCGTTCCTGTTTCTGACTTCCTCTCACTATATTTACAGTTTCCTTAAGTGTGTTATTTTCCATCTCCAAGATCTCTCTTCTGAAGTCTTTCTTTTGAAGGCTGCATTTTTTGCCAAAGAAAACCAATACTGTTTGTCCAGGACAGATGTGTCTTCTTGTTCCTTCTCCTTCCCTACAAGTAGGGGTGTCACCCTTGTTCCTGTCCTTTAAAACACTGTGACCTGGGAGGCACTTGATCCTCTTCAATGTTGCAGATTATCATAAACATAATTTATATAATTTTAAATTATGCAAAAGTCAATGGAGGAGCAGGGATGTTCAAAGTACAAACCATGAAGCAAAAATATAAAAAAAAATGAAGGAATATAAGTTAAAAAGTCAGAAATATGAAAAATGGCTGAGGAAAGCATCACCTAAATACATCTAGAAGAACTCCTTTTTGAATAAAGAAGTGGCATTTCTCTTGGGCCACCGTTTGTGATTGCTGAGTCTGTATAGCAAAGAACATCACAGTCACTGCCAGGGACCTTCTCCCAGGCTTACCAAGAGACCCACCAAGTGGCCTGAAAAGGAAGGGACTTCCAAGGCCTTTTGGTGCCACCCTACCCACCCCACTCATTTTATGCAGGTTTTGTCTCTTGGTCTTGAAGACAAGCACCTCAAATTTCCATGATGGTGAACGGTAGGGGTTAAGGACGTTGCACAACTCTGGTCACCCTTGCACCGTAGTCTTCCCATGGTAAGTTCGACGTGTGATGCCCTTTGTACTCAAAGCCGCACAGACTCATGTCCTAACACAGAGACACTTAAGCAGAACTATTAAGTACAAGCAGGGAATCTCTTTGGTATGGTCATGGGGAATAGTATTGCAATTGCTAACACAAGAGTTGGGTTTTCTTCCTGGACAAAGGATTTGTCTGAAATGCAGCAGCTGTGTATTAAAACATGTTTATGGCTCAACCAAGCAGCAAATCGGAGGAGGAGAGTTTGAAAAAGCACATTTGTTTCCCTGATCACTTTGTTGCTCTCGCTAAGCATGCTGTTCCCACAATCCTGGTTCAGGCTCTGAAGCTCTGGCCCATTTGGCTGCACCAATCCATTGCACTGGGCACCTCAGATATGTGACTTAGGGTTTTGATTTCCAGCAAGCTGCAAGGCATGTAGTCAAGCAGCTCAAGGCTGCTCTGAATCAAATCCTAACTCACTTGGACAGTCTCCCAGAGAAAGTCAATAGCAAAGTCTATTTCAGGAATCCCAATCCAATGCATCAATCATAGGCCTTTGCAAAACTCAGCTGTTCTTTAATGAATAAATAACTCTGGTAAGCTTAGCATACTTCCATGCCATGTCCCAGCCATGTGGCTTGGCAGCTACAGGTGTACGAATGTAGGTCTGAGGGCAGGCGTCGTAGCTTGTTGCTGCTGGCATTTGTTGTACTGCTTTCAGTGCAATCTTGTAATCTGAGCCCACAAACGCTTGTCCAGTTCTGCTGACTTAACTAAATCTGTGAGTCCAGGTGCAGGACATGGGAAATGCCGTCACTCTGCAAGTGCCCGAGATAGTCATTGATGAGAAGGACTGTGAGACTATCTGTCCATCTGGCGTGGTCTCAGATGCAGCATGATCCAGCAGAGCTGGTTTCATGAGCTGGTCTAAAGCCTCCTAAAGGTAGTGGGAGGCTTTCCATGTGTTTCTGTGGGCTTCGGGTCAGTTTACGCACAGTTTGAGCTGTTGGGTTAGTATATATCAATAGTCCCTTGGATTAGTTCCTAAATGTGAAACAAACTCATGATCAAAAGTGAAGGCAGACAGACGTTATATCTTCTTAGTAGAGTCTACTGTGCAGAATTGTGGGAACCTAAAGGTCCCACAGATACTGTCACCTGAGACAAAGGACAGAGTTTCAATGAGTGGTGAACCCCAAGGTGCCTCAGTCTGATGGAAAGGAGTTCCCGCGTTTTACCTGTGGACAACAGTTCACTTCCATCACACAGTTGTGCCGGAGCCACTCCTAAAATTGATATTATGTGCCGTATGAAAAGAAATTATGGGGCAAGGCACCCTTTAGTGGAGAACCAGACCTGCCTTATGTTACAAGGGACTGGTGTTTTCATGTGGAGTGACAAGCAGGCAAGAAGGAAGCAAGATGCACAAAATGAGAGGATCTGTAGCAATTGGCAGAGCACAACTCTGAAGAGGCACTGTGTTATGGTTGCGTGATTTCCTCAAGACAAAGTATATGGGCAAGAAAGAACGCATTCCTTGGGTCAAAGGCCCAAAGGACCTACGCCTTCCCGCGTAGCCAACAGTAAATGTCATATATTTCACAGCAGCTGCACGTATGTGTAGCTGTATGTGGATACACAAATGTAAAGAATGCTAAAATAATGAAATAAGCGCTAAGCTAAGACTTCGTGTGTGAGATGTGGAAGGAAAATAAAAGGATAAGTAGCCAACAAAGCTTGGAAAATGTTTTCAAGGCCCCATAGCACTGAAGTGTCATGCAGTTCCTTGTCATCACCAGAAAGGATCCCATTTTCCCCAGTACCAAAACAACGGCAAGATTTTCTACCCTGCTGGGAGGTAAAGAAGAAATCTCCTAAAGCTAGGGCAAAATAATGATTCTCAAAGACAGATGACAGTAAACATTTTTCTAATGAACTGTAGTGCTCCTGCTTATGAAGATACAGACTTTATTGGACTACAATAGAATCAGAAAAATAAGCAAGTTCCAAAATTTGTATTTATTTTGCTACCATCTTAAATGCTCATGACACCAGAGATCTTGTGATAAAAAAGAAGCATTTTCTCACAGGAGACACATTCTGCCTGAGAAATATTTGCTGAAGAGCTAAAGCCCACAAGGCCAAAAGGTGAGTGCTGCTTCTCGGTCTGCTTTGGCCCTCTCCTCTCTTACAACCAGCACAGGCCTCCAGAGCAGAGCAGTTTGGTCTGTTTTTCTTGGGAAGCGCAACCACTACAGCCGCACTCGGCCACGGCAGCAATTTGCTGGGGCGGGATGGTTTTTGTGTCTGCTGCTCTGAGGCCACGCAAGGGACCAGCAGGACAGCCTCCGTGGAGGAGATGGCTCATGGTGGCTAACTCAGCCGTGACTAACACGAGGCTATGACTGCTCCTAGTTCACTTATAAAGAGGGCAAATCACAACATCCCTTTAAATCTCAAAAAGCTGCTTTTTGTTTCCCCCCCGCTGTTTCTGTCCTGCGGACCAGGGGCCTCCTGGTGATGGAGAGATTGGAGAACAGGCCCTCTCCAGCTTTGGTTTTGATTTGCTTTGAGGTTAAGGATAAAGCTGACATCCTGCCACAGCCTCTTTGTTTAGTGGGTGTTGAAACGTATTGTTCTGCGCTCAGTTTCTGGGAAAAGTATTGCTATTGTTTGTTTTGGTGTCTTAACTGCCCCGAGTAAAAATCAAAACAGAGAAAACTGGTGTCAAGGATTGTACCGGGTTTGCGTGGCAAGGTTTTGGTAGTGGACAGGCTATAGGGGTGGCTTCTGTGAGAATCATAGAATCATAGAATGGTTAGAGTTGGAAGGGACCTTCAAAGGTCATCTAGTCCAACCCCCCTGCAAGGAGCAGGGACATCCCTGACTAGATCAGGTTGCTCAGAGCCTCATCCAGCCTGGCCTTCAACGTTTCCAGGGATGGGGCATCCACCACCTACCTTAGAAGGTACTTCTAAGGTTTTGACAAGTTTAAAGTAGCAGCTTCTTGCTTTTTTTCTCTTTCTTTCTCTATTTGTGAAGGTGCAGTTTGGTTTTGTGTTGAATTCTTAAAACAGAGAAATGCTGTTGGACAGTAAGCACAAGACAAACCAGCCCTAGGAAACGGAGTAAAAGGGTCAGGTGCTGTCTGGGAGGGCTGAACTGAGAAGAAGCCATCAGTACGCACAGACCAAGGAGCCAGGCTCTGTGCAGGGCGTCCATCTCGGCAAACTCATAGCGAGCAACCGGCTTCTCAGGCTTTAAACACCTCAAAGAGCGGCAGACCCCACGCAGGCAGAATTGTAAACCAAAAGAGTTTGCTGTGTTTGCTCCAGAGAGAAAGAACTAATAAAAACCAAAATAGCAGTATGCTGTGTTGCTGGTAAGGCCACTGTGGATTTCCATAACAGGAAAAAAAAAATGTTCCTTGTACTGGGAAGAGCCTGTAGGAAAACAAGTGCCTGAATGACAGAGGCAGAGACAGGGACACCTGTGGAACTGGAGCCAGCTGCCAGCTGCCTTCCCGGCAGACCAGCATCAGGAGAGTCTCTCAATCTGCCAGCTCAAGGGGGATCAGCTCCCAAGTGAACAGATATACAGACAAAACTGTCCAGGAGAATGGGTCTTCCCAAATTACATTTCTTCCAAGAATAACTTCCTGAAATGACAAGGTGCCTATTTAGATCTAAGATATTGCAATTTGCTGTATTCAAAAGGGACCTGGATCAAACGCTGCAGGGATAAAAGCATTTGTCATGTCTAATAGCTGAGTGACACGCTAGTAAGTGAGAGAAAGTCTTGAAAAAGAAAAAAAACAAACAAAAAAACCCCTGGAGATGTAAAGAGTTTGGAAAGACTCTCTAACAACAGTAACCATTTTTTTTTCCCCCTCTCAGAACTTGTTTTCCCTGCATCATCCATCTAAGTAGTTAATTCCGGCAAGCAGGCTATCCCAAACTGTGCGCCACTGAGCCACAGTGACAATCATGTGCACCCTTTCCCATGACAGATGCTGCCTTCATCCCTCACTGAGGAGTGCTCAGCTAAAGCGCATCCCTTTGCACTCACCATGGCCTAAGCTTTTAAGCACAGAGTTATCGCAATTCCGTGGATGTGGGCTAGTGAGCAGTGGCTTAGCAGATGCGGCACCTTGCTACCTTACCCTGAATTACTCAGGTGTCCAGTTTCCCAGTTTGAGGGTACATCTCCATTATTCACAAAAGCACCTTCTGAAATGTCTACATATTGCAACACGTAAGCGATAAAGGAACCAAAAAGATAAAATGTTGAGGCAGAAGCAGGTAATGCTCCATTAGTAGCCAAGGACAGCATGCATGGTTATCGGTTGTCATGGTTCACCGGTGTGACACTCGTTACAGAGCATCAGAAGGACACGTTATTGCAGGTACCCTGTTTGAATTGACCCGTTCACAGGAGAGCATACAACGGGGAGCGCTGCGCTGCTGCGATCCTATTACTGGCAGAAACGCTGCTCTGGAAATAGGCCAAGTCTCTGCCTTTCAGATAGCGTTAGTCGTTTCAGAATATCGGAAGTGTACTGGCTGAGAGTAAAGTACCTTTGATTTTCCTTAAACGGTTATATCTTTCTTTTTTTCTGTAAGAACTCCGAGCTGCACATAAACCTCATTAAAATTACATTATATATGTACTACAGATACAGCAAGGAGTTATTTTGTGAGCCCAAAGATGATAACAAAAGGAAGTTAAAAATGTTCTTTTGAAAAAAAATTGGGTACTGATTTCATTATCAGATGATGAATACCACTTGCTGGGAATTCTCAGATCTCCTGTAAAACTACATTGAGCTGCAATTTTTCATACTGATGTTAAAAATTAATATTGGTGGCAAGTGCGTGGGAAGGAGCTACGTTTTGAAGAAAACCTGCTATCAGTTTAAACTGCAGAAAGCATTTGTTTCCTGCCTGCAAGTTAAAGTTCTTCGGGGAAGTATGTGATCAGGATGTTATTTCTACTTCCATTTCAGGTTCAGGTTTCTCGCAACAAGATGGCTTCAATTATTTCTGTAAAAGGGGATTTTCATTTTGCGATGTTAGAAGACTTTGTTCTAGATTGTCCAGGAAGAATCTTTCTGGTGGTGCCTGTTGAAAGAATATGAGCCTTGATCTGGAGTTTCTTAACTTCACCATGTATTATAAAAAACAGCAATCACCTGAACTCTTTTCCTTTTAATGCCACTGCAGGCAGAGCAGGCAGATTGCGGGACAGTACCTGGGCTGAACAGAGATGGAATTATCTGCGCTCCGAGCCCTGGGAACTGCCGAGGGCGGTGTTAGCAGGATGGCTGTCTCGGTTTCGGAGGAGCAGTGTTCATTTGAGCTCCGCAACGCACCCACCGCTTCAGGTTCAAAGCGATTGCCGCGCTCTGGGATTTATGCCCGTTGGACCAGACCTGAATGAAACACACGGCTGAAAGCACAGAATACATCCCCAGTGATAAAACTGAATGACCCTACGGCTTTGTTCCCACGCATCTCAGGGCAGGAATCACCTTTCTACATATTTGCAGAGACTGCGCTGTGAAAAAGCCATAAGTATGAGGGAATCAACCTAATGAATTACGCTATGGGTCGCTGCACGTGGATGCAGTCTTGGGCACTTCCATGGCACTCACAGTGGAGATCTGAGCCCAAAGGTGCCTGCAAACACCCCTACGGCTGCAGGAAAAATCCTGGGTGGTTGGACTTTGCATGGACTGGATTTGTCCTTGGGGAAATCATTGAAAAGCTCATGTTCAGGCTGTAAAACAAAATATATTCGGGGATTTTTTTTCTTACATGCCAGGCCTGTGATCAAGGATGATTTTTTTGATCTCCCAGTTATGAGATTCAGTTTTATTTCTCATTACCCTCCTCTAATTTTATTGGTAATAAATTAAATTAATTTCCTCTGTTTTGCCCGTGACGGTAATTGGTGAGTGATCTCCCTGTCCTTATCTCTACCCATGAGCTTTTCATTGTATTTTTCTTCCCCAGAGGGGAAGGGAGTGATAGCGGCTTGGGGGACACCTGGTGTCCAGCCAGGGGGCACCTGGTGTCCAGCCAGCATCAACCCATGCTTGTTCACTTTTGCAGGTGGGGGAAACAAGTTCTGACAAAAAAAAAAAAATTGTGTTTAAAGAGAGAGACGTGCATGGGAAAGGCAAGAGTCAGAGATCAAAGAAACATACTTCTGGTGAGCTAAACATGTTGTATGTGAGCTGTATTTCTCTTTGTCGTTGGTTACTAATCCTTACCATTTCTTGTGGTTTGGTTTATTCACTGTTGTGGCAATAATAGAAGTCACAAATTTGGTCATGAAACAGAAGACCATCTTTTTCTTCTAGACTGAACTGAATTTTCTCCCCTGCAGCAACAACGTTAAGTAACTTTGGGACAACAGACTTCTTGCTGCAAGAGGCAAGAGGCTTGAGTCAATCTGTTGGTGAACTCTTTCAATAAATCAGGGATTCCCAGCTCCTCCTGTACGGAACAGACACCGGGAGCTTCTGCCCCTCTCAGATACCTCTTTCAAAATTGTGCCCTGCCATCTGCTTGCTCCGCTGTGTTGCCTGTTCACTTCCGCCCAGTGTCGGCGCCCTCCAGTTATAGCACAAATCTGTGCCAGCCTCACCCACTCGAACTGTGGCAGCAATTGCCACCAAGCTTAGAAAACCATCCGAGTCGTCTCCAGAAGGGGAGCAGGACTCACTCCTTGCTGGAGGCTCGAAGGGAGTGTCTGCAAACAGCAGAAAAGTGTTGAATACCCGGACCCCATGGCTCTCCAGCCTGTGGTTTGAGAGCGATGTGTAACCGAGACCAGAACAATAGCCACAAAACCAGCGACAGTGGTGGCAAAGCTGTGGAACGTCTGTTTTGAAAGGCAGCGGGACTGAAGGGAGATGGTCCGAGACATTTTAGTCCATGGGGTTCCCAACTCTTGGCAAGCTTTTCAGGGGAAAGGGATTTTATTCCTTCTCCAGTGCTGCTGGCAAGGATGTGCTGATCATGGGTCAGGGAGAACATGGCTAAAACGGGAATATGGACACACCTGCTGGAATTCCTGACAGCCGGGCTGTCCCCTGAGGGGTTTCTCTGGAGAAAGGGTTTCATCACAGACAGCCTGTCGGCTAAGCCAAAACCTGTCCCTTCACCAGGGGATTTTCCAACCAGCCTCCTGGACAGAAATTTATTTTATTTCAAATAAACACCCTCTTTTTTGCAAGGCTTCGGTCCAGCCTTGATCGTGACTTGGGAACTCAGCAGAACTGAAACACGGTCTCAGGCGTGCCTGCAGAGCAAGGAGGCTGCAGAGCACGCTGCCTTCCAGCAGTGAAAACCCCACAGCCTTTCAGTGCAGATTTTAGTAGCTAAAAAGTGTGATCATTTTGAAGATGTAGACGTGCATGAATAAGTCTTCCCGATGCTCAAAGCCTCATGCTAACATCCAACTGAAACTTAAAATCCATTGTGTGGAGTGGAAAATGCAGCAAAATGAGAGTGCTGGTCTGGTGTGCAACAAAGCAGCTGGGTGTGAGTCAAAGCTTCATAAAACTCCAGGCGTGTTTCAGCTGCTTTGTCTGTGTCTTCTGATGACTATAGATCAAGATCAGGGTGTTTAGAGAAAAAACATGTTCTTCTCTCCTGAAACTTGGGCTCCTGAGTTCTCTTTGCTTCTCGCTTGACTCAATATAAACAAAAGAATTCAATGCCAAGGCATATGTGTACTTGTTAAGAATTTCATGGCTTTTTTTACCATTAAAGAAACATTTGTGAGAAACCTCAAAATGCTCTTTGGGAGACCAGGGTTTTCCAGACAGCTGCACTGTGAAGACTGTGGTGCTGTGGACAGATGCAGGAGAATGGGTGCCTGGTTCCCCTCTCCACCCAGCGTGTTTCTTTTCTGGACCTGCATCCTTATGTTCAAACCCAGACAGAGCTGGGAACTGATTTGTATTTAGTTTTGTATTTGTAGTTCAAAGACACAAAACATGGTGAGAAACCCTGGGCTCTCTAAAGCCTTAGCCTTTCCCTTTGCAGAGTACCCCACAGCCACCAACAAGGCTATCTCCTGCTCTGGTCCTGTTCCCACAAGGATAATGTTACTAATTACTTACCTTTTTTGGGGTTGGTTTTTTTTTTTTGAGTGGTCTAATTTGTGCCCTTTTTAATGTTTTTTTTTTCTTTGTGACCAGTAATCTGTTTTCTGTTTGGTTTGTTACTGTAATACAGAATATTTTCTCTGCAGCCGTATTAGGCACATGTCCATCATTGGCAGAGACAGAAGAAGCACCAGCCACAGTGAGAACATGCAGAGGGAGGGTGACATGAGGTTGCCTTTGGCAACCCTCTTCCAGCAAGGTGCAGCAGGATCATACCTACACTTTGTGCCACCAGGATGACACGGTTACAGCTGCAGGAACGGCCCACCACACAACGGGTTGGAGATTCATTACCTCCAGGCCAAGCCAAATGTACATGTGCTTAC
>WHYT01017798.1:111608-129344 GCA_009806455.1 Tetrax tetrax
GGCGCATGACAATAAGCGTGGCGCGGGGGGGGAAGTTGGAGGGGGGTTTCCTTCGCGCCGGGGCAGCGCGGGGCCCCTTCCCCAGAGCCGCTCTGCAGCGGCTGCCGCCCCGGTGCCCGGGGCCCAGGGCCGGGGTTTGGGGCCGGGGACTGGAGGCCGAGGCCTGGGGCCGAGGGCCGGGACCGGGGCCTGGGGGGCGCGTTCGCCACCTGCCCGGCCCCGCCGCGCCCGGCAGCCGTGGCGGCGGCGCCCTCTGGCGGCGGCGGGGGGCGCGCGTCTTCCCGCTTCTTCCAGGGCCCCAAATTTCACCGGAGGTCCCCCAGGCCAGGAGAAGTCCCTCCGAGGAGCTTCACCCCGGCGAGGTGGCTCTCTGACAGGCTCGTGTCTCCGCTGGCAGGGCCAGAGACTTGCGGTGGCATCTGTCGGTCACGCTCGCGCCTCGCTCTTCCCTACGCAGCACGCGTCGTGCAGCTCCTGGCAGCTGCGGGATCCCCAAGGACACGGGCTGCACGGATCAAAGTGAGAGAGGAGTACCCACACGAGCAACAAATCTTGGAATCCCGTCACGCTGGTAAGTAACAGACTGTTCCTCTTGCCGCGCTGGCCTCCAGGCAGATGGACAGACCGACAGGTGAACGGCGCGTCAGGCAGCTCTGCAATTAATGCGTTTTAGTGAGACAAGGGATGCAGCTTGGACTCCAGTGTACGTGCTCTGATTACTTCAGGCCTCCCAGCTTTGCCTTTCTCATCATAAATCTTGAGGCAACCTGTTATTTTGTTAATCGCTGCGTCTGAAAAGCTTAGTCCCACAGCGCAAGAAGAATGATGCCCATCCCTGAAGGTGTTTAAAAGATGTGTAGATGTGGCGTTTAGGGTCACAGTTTAGTGGTGGACGTGGCAGTGCTAGGTTTATGGTCGGCCTCGATGATCTTAAGGGTCTTCTCCAACCTAAATGATTCTGTGATTCTATGCCTGCTGAGCATCTGGCGTTCAATGTGCAAGGAGATTTCCCAGCCCTCGGGGCATGAAGTGGAGGTAAGAAAACAATCCGTTGTATTTCGTGACTGACAGGTGATTTGGGGTTGGATATTGGAAAAGGTTCAGAGAATAATCCAGTCCAGGAAGACAGTGATACAAGCGGGAGTGATGATCGCCTTAATCTCTATTACTTTTCCCTGCAGAGACAGCCAACAGCCATCATCCCAAGGAACACCACCATGGAGAAGTGGCAAAGAACCTGTCAGGAGCTTAAAGAGACGTATCACTGAGGTCCTGCATGCCAGGTTAGGCGCTATTCAGGAACAGTACCTTTCCCTTAGTAAAACACTTCAATAAGCTCTATTGTGATAGGATGAGGGGTAATGGTTTTAAAATAGAGGGAGATGGATTTAGATCAGATATTAGGAAAAAATTTTTTACAATGAGGGTTGTAGAGCACTGGAACAGGTTGCCCAGAGAGGTGGTGGATGCCCCATCCCTGGAAACGTTCCAGGCCAGGCTGGATGAGGCTCTGAGCAACCTGATCTGGTTGGAGATGTCCCTGCTCCTTGCAGGGGGACTGGATTAGATGACCCTTGAGGGTCCCTTCCAACCCTAACCATTCTGTGATTCTATGATTCTTTAGATCCAATTCCCTTCAGGATTGTAGTTGGGAGAAAAGTTGGAATACGTTTACTAGAGGCTGATGGCCATAGATGCCTGCAAGGTGCGCTTAACACGATTGCTCCAGGCAGAAAAGGGAGTAAATACATCCGCTGGTCAGGGAGTGTGGCTCTCAGGAAAAGAAACTTTATATGTAACTTTATAGTGGCAGGTTTTGGAAAGTAATCTCTGGACATAAGGAGACACAGAGTTCTTCTCCAGACCTGAGAAAGTATTTGGACAGAAATGCGTTGTGTACAGAAGATGAAATCAAATAGGGACTGAAAGGTTTAGAGAGGGAAAAGCAAGGCAGGGATGGACTGGCAGGAGACTGCAGCTTGACTGCCTCCTGGAGCAGACATAGTATATTCTTGTAAACAGAATTGCATTAAAGGTAATTGACTGTAACTAGAGTTTTCCCCTTTAAGACCTCAGCCTTTGGCTTATTGTTCTGCTACATCTGGCAGTTACCATGAAGTTCAACTTTGGACAATAACTTTCACCCTTTTTTATGTTGCTTATGTCTCAAACAGCCCAAAAATGACTACCTAATTCAAACCCACTGCTCAAAATTTTGCCAAGAGCTCAAACCTCTTGTGTGCATTTTCATGCAAATGCAGTCCCCTTAATTGTTTTAGTTTGTTTGAGAGTGATTCTACTCTTTACTCCAGTTGGAACAATGAACGATCATTTTTTGAGTCGAAGATGGATTTTAATATGGCTAATTATGGCACATTCCTCTTCCTCATAAACAATGTAACAGTGCTCTGGAAGTTGATTTCCATTTTTCTCATTTGTTCTCTGGTGAACACTCTGCCTCAAAATAAAGCAAATATGGAAGTTATATTATTATAATTATTATTTAATCACTGAAATCAAGAAAAAGACAAGAAATGGCAGAGGGATGGGGAAGAAAATAATGACAGTGACTGCAGCACACCAGCAGCCTAAGCACTAGGGTTTTTTAAGTGTTGTGACAAAGAGGAGTAAGGGCGGATTTGGAAGTTGGTTTTGAAGTGACTGAGGATTTCACATACTGGGTGGATAAAAGCATAGTGAAAGACAGAAGAAAAATTGCACTCAGCCTGAATGATGCTAGATTGTGGGCTGGGAGAAGCCTCAAAACTGGGTATTTTGAGCAAGTGCTGGATCCCTTTGGGAAGAGCTTTCACCACGGTATGAATGCACTGATTAAAATGCAAATTTGGCTTTTTGAAAACATGTGTTGTAAAAGCAAGCATACAGGAAGGATTTGAAATCCTCCCCTCCCCTTTTCCGTTATTCCCTTTCTGCACAGCCAGAACTGTATCACCCCCGTCCTCATCAGTTGGCTGTGGAGCAGATCTCTCCCCCAGGCTGTGATTAAGCCCTGCAGGCTGACACCTCTCCAGAGCAGTTTGGCTAGGCTGCTTTGCCAGAAAGTTGCCTTTTTTTTTTCTGTAGGACTTTCTTCTCCAAACATCCTTCACCCATTCTCTGTGCTTCCCTAAGAGCACAGACTGTTTGCTCCAGTTTACCATCAAGGATCCTCTCGCTGTTTCACTCTGCGGAGTGAGTACCTGAAATCAAGGACCCCCTTGTGTTCATCTGTGGGTGGGGGGTAGGGCTACAATTCTGTCTTACAAATAACTTAAGCAAAGGGCAGTGGTTAAACCTCTGTCAGTGAGTTTAAGCCCAGCTGTTAACACTACTTATTCCACAGGATTCTTTAGACTAGACATTTTAAAATGAAATTACTGAGAGCAGAGTTCAGTGCTATGCATAGACTCAGTAAAAGCTGACTTACACAAAACTTAAAGCAAAAATCTACTTTAAAACTCAATGCTCAAGTAAGCCTTAAATTGTGCCTAGGCTCACACAAACACCATGGAAGAATAAACTTCACTCTGTACAGAGTGTCTGTAGACCACCTAAGAGCAGGTAGAATGAAATTCTTCCTTTTGCTCCCCAGGAAATCATACAAACACAGCTAAGATTGAACAGCCATGCACGACTCTATAATCCCAGTTTATGTGTGTAACAGCTACTTAAATAGATGTCTGATGGCTTCAGTTTTCGGCACTGTGTGAAGATATGGCTCCAGCATCGCAGGGAGCTCCGGAGCGGGGCTCAGAATTCAGTAAGGCAAATTCACAAGGTCTTTTTCTGGGGAGCTGGGTAATACTCAGAGGGAAGACATGCTCACAGCCTCCACACACCTGTGAAACCCCAAATTCAGGGTTGCACTTGAGGATTATTTGGCCCAGACTGTGATTGCCCATCAGTTTCAGACTATAACTTGGGTAACTGTGTAATACTTCCAGCTCAGTTTCTGAGCTTTAGGTATCTGAATTTTAGTTAGTGAAGTAAAACTCTGTTTGACATGCTGCATCACGTGCCTCTTTCTTAATATGTCATGACTGTTGCTCATCATCAAATAGCAAAAAAAAAAAAAAGAAACCTTTTCATCCTTGTTTTTCTGCAAACTCTTTAACTCAGACTGTACTTACCTTACCAAAACTCATGTAGGATATTTTTCCCCAAGTATCAGATACAAGTTGCAGCTGTTCTTGGTCAACTCTTGTCATTGATCACAACTAATTAATAACTAATGGAAAGCAGAGAAGACAATAGAACAGTGAAGTCCTGCATCCTGAATAGTCTTTCAGCAGAGGAGGGGAAAAAATCAATATAAGGTGATCTCCCAGGCATGCCTTTGATGTTGCCGTGTCTGCAGACAAGAGCTTCAAAGACAGCAGTTTTGGTTTCTATCTGAAGATCAAGTCATAACTCCTGCATACCACTTCTAGCAGCTCCCACGAGCTTTTCCTCTGACATTTTCCAAATATTCTGTATTATATGTGTGCACAACATTATGTCATGTATTATTCATTAGGCAGCCCAACTGGAGGAAATATCGGGATTTTTGATCACCAAATATCTCAGGGTATTTGTCACCTACCACACTTGGTCCCCAAGTACTACTAACACAGAAAATGGTGAATCTTATTCTAGAATGTATTAACAGATACGGTGTGGATGAGACACTGGGGGGAATTACGCTGCTCTCTTTGGCAGTGCCAAGGCTTTCAGCGAAAGAACGATGCCCTCTGTTGGGCACTGCACTTAAGAAATACGTGCATAAGCGAGGTGCAGAAGAGAGCAGTGAAAATGAGAAGAGAACAAAAAAATTATGATCTTGTGAAAAAGGTTGGAGGGGTTGGATTTGCATCTTTGGGAAAAGACGACCGTGGAGGCAGGACAAGAAAGGGCACAGCGATATTCCAAAGGCCTGTGGGTTGTCACACAGAGAACAATGAACCTGTGTGTCCTCAGGGAACGCTGCAGCAGGCATTGGAGCAAGTCACAGCAAGGAAGATGCAATTTATTTTTTTTTGTCAGGCACTTCAATAGGCTGCAGAGAGAATCTCTGTCCATGGTGGTTTTTAAGAACCGCTTAGAGAAACACAATTGGGGGTGATATAAAAATACAGTTACCCTGTCTCGGGACAGGAGGCTGGTCCAGGTGAGCTCTGGGCAGGGAGGTGGGAGCTGGGCTGTGGGCAGCGCAGCGCAGGCACAGTCATCAGCAATCCACGTGCTCTGGCTGCAAAGTGTTTCAGCCTGAACAGTCTCACGTGACTGGGATGTTGAAGCAAACGCTTGCAGCACAAGAAGGAAGAAGAATTTGGTGGGAGACCATCTTCAGTGTTACAGCAACACCAAATGCGTCTGCTCAGCTTTTCATAGCATTAAATAACAGCTGCATGGTATCCCTGCGACATAACGGCAAGTGACAAGGACAAAAATGCTGCAAAAACCCAGGGAAATGAGGTGGTATTGAAGCAAGAAAGGTAACTAATCCTTTGAAGTTGAGTTTCAGAGGTTTCACAGAAAAATATTCCGCTCATACTGGGAAAAGCTAAAACCGATCCTGTCCTGGTGCCTACCGTGTCTCCAGACTGATGGCTGCGCATACGGAGTGCGCTGGGTGTCCTCAGTTTCAGCTGAGGCCAGCAAGAAAGGGAGATGAAAGGAAGACCAAGGGGAGAAAAGCTGGGCGGTCTTTTCTTGTCGGTGATTAAAAAGAGTTAAATGATATAGCGTACATAATCTGCCACTGGTACAAGTTGACACCACGTAATGGGAAGTTATGGGACTGTAAGAACGCAAATGGTCTGGAAATATTAAAATGTAAAACACCCCAGAACACCGTTTGGGCTGATGGCTCTGTCTGCTTTAGCACTGAATCCTGCGTGAAATGGATGAGCTTTTAATTTCAGGGAGTTGTTTGGGAGGCAGAATTTTAACACGTACTTCACGGTAAGTGATTGTGTTGTGTATTAGTGCCATATTCTTTTATTAGCTAGTATTAGGGAAATGGAATGAGGAAGGACAAAGGGACTGGAGCATCTGACAGATGGAGAAGCTAAGAGAGCCTGGATTAAACCTATAAAAAAGAAGGCTCGGGGGGATCTTACCTACCTGTGCAGCAGGGACGGGTTAAATTACAGGATTTTCTACTTAAACATAGAAAAAAATAAATTCATTGTGAAGATGGTGGAACAGGTTGCCCAGAGAGGTTGTGGTGTCCACATCCCTGGAGATACTCAGACCCCAGCAAGAGAAGGTCCTCGGCGACCTGTTCTAGCTGACTGCATGAGCAAGCGGGGTGGACCAGACCTGTCCGAAGTCCTTTCCTCCACCAAGGAGTCTGGGATTCTGGGGGAGGAAGGCAGGCCTGCCTTTTTATTGACGGACAGAGCAGTACTGCATTTCCCCGTACTTTGATCACAGCAACCACCCAGTTCTCTCCCTCCCCTGTGTCAGCCCTGTCGCTTTCTGACCCCTGTTCCTCCTCCTCCTCCTCCCTTCGCGCCTTTGTGTGCAATAAAACCAGGAAAGAAACGCTCAATAAACCCCGGGAAGAGGCGCCCCTCGAACACCAAGGCCACTTTCGGGGCTCCAGCCCTGAGTTCGTGGGGCTCCGGCCGCCGTTCCCCCCCTCACACCACCGGCAACGGCCCAGCGGCTTCACAGCCCCTTCCGGAGAGGAAGGAGGCCGGACGGGGGTGTCCGCTGGAGCCGCCCGGGCCAGCTCGGGATTGCCGAGGGGGAGACAGCTGCTCCCGTCAGGCGCCAACCCGGCCGACGGCCCCGCTGCCGCGGCGGGAGAGCCCGCTGCAGCCATGTCCCTCCCGCTCCCGCCGCCGCCTCCCGGCTCCCGCGCGCCGCCCCGCCCCGCCGCGCAGGCGCAGCTCGGAAACGACAACTCCCGCGAGGCGCCGCGCCGGGGGACGCGCATGCGCGGGGAGGGAGGGGGGGGCGGCCGCGCAGGCGCAGGGGAGCCCGGCGCGACGCTGCGGGGGAGGGGAGCGCTGATGCAAGAGGCGAGCGCGGCGATCGCGGGCAACGGCTGACCGCGTCCCGCAGCGCCCGTCTCGCCGCCCGTCTCCCGCGCCGTTCCGCGCCCGGCCGCAGCCATGTCGGGCGACGAGGTGAGACCCGGCGGCCGCCGCCGCCGCTTTCGGGGGAGCCGAGCCCGAGGCCTGCGCCGCGGCCCGGGCCGCCGCCATGTGGGAGAGAGGGCCTGAGGCCTGCGCCGGGCGGCGAGCGCGGCCTCCGCCCTGGGGCAGCGCCGGCGCCTCGGTGCTCGGACGGGCGGCGGTGCGTGGGTCCCTCCGTCCCGCTCGCCGCTGTCCCTGAGCAGCGGGGCCGCGGCCGATCTCAGTGCGGTGGGCGGAGGCCGGGCCGGGCGTCGGGGGCTGGCGCCTTCCCGGCCGCTGCGCGCTGCGGGGTCCCGCCTGGCCCGGGGCCGCCGGCTGGCTCCGCGTACGGCGGGAAGGCCTGAAACTCGCCTGGAGCTCCCCGCGTTCTGCCGGCGCCCGGCTCTGGCAGAGGGAGGGCCGGGGAAGGCAGGCAGATCTCCCCACCATCCATTCTCCATCGTGTTTCGTGCTCTTGTAGCGGTGTGTAGCGTTCAGTCAGTTCGCTTACTGCTCTCGTTCTGGAGCTTTAATATCTTGTCTATTAGCTCCAAGAACTAAATAGCTACATCTTAACAAATGATAACTTCAGGTTTTTCGGATCCCATGGTGTTTGTTTAGGCATAGTTTCAGGGAAGTAGATACACTTGTCTCTGAGAACTTTTTCAAGCCTTGTAGATGCCATGTGTTGGCACCTTTACCAGCATCTTTTCAGTTGCTCTCACGGGAGAAGGCAAACCACACGTATGAGATTGCAGGAACCCTCATGGGTGACTCTGTCCTGGGGGAAACTGCGCTGGCTGAATCCATGAGGTGGCTGCTTTTGGTCTTGTATCTTGTTGCTGGTGTTGTTTAAAATACCTGTGTGGCTTGTTTCCTTCTGAGGAACGTGATCACTCTAGCCTTGGAGATGGGCAAGTCATAGTTTGTCCTTTGTAATAAAGGAGAACTAGCGTAATTGCAAATTATTTTAATAGTAGCTGAGACAGACTTATTCAACTGCTTTGACATCTGGAATGAATGTACTTCATTTTTATGCCTAATTGTGTCCTTGTCACTGCAATTCTTATGTCTAGGTTGTACTCTGCTTCCAGAAACTAGGGCTCAGGAATCCTTGCATCAGATGCTTTCTGTCTCAGGTGATCAGAGGAGCAGTTCATCTGGAGTTTTCCAGTTTGGACTTAGTTTAATGTCAGTAATTTTTTTTTTTCCCTGCATAATGCATTTCTTCTGACGTTGACGTGATATCAGGAATGTCTGGTATAGTAAAGTTGCATCTCTTGGTTGCTTTTATGCAGTAAAATCAGTAGCAGACACCGTAGTTGGAACTGTCACTGTTAGATGTAGCTGGTGTATGTGTGAGAGTGAGTGAGTGCACGTGCCTTCCGGAATTTCTGTATCTGGCTGTTAGGAGCCAAATAGCTGTTGACGTTAAGTTGATGAAACTTTTTAAAGCCAATGATCCTATAAAGTCGAGGAGGGTGAAGACATATGAAGACAAATTTGCACCTTAAACTGGTATAGATGTTACAAAACTTAGTTTTATTGCATTGGACTGCAGCTTAAAATTTGCAGAGCTGTATACGAAATGAACCTTCCTGGTAGAAACATCAGCTGTGCCAGTGCTGCCCAGAGCGTGGCCCTATTAACATCTGTTTGGTTTATTAAAAATCCTACTCTATATGTATATAATCCTACTAGATATCTAAATGTTCTTCTGGCCCTGTAATTTTATGAAACTCCAGGAAGTACTAGACAATGCTCTGTTTTGAGCAGCCAGAGCGTTTAGATGCAGATTAATAATTTTGCACTCCGTCACAGACATCAGCTCAGTGTAGTGTAAGGATACTTGGACTGAGTTTATTGGTGCAGAGTTCCTGTCTGCTTTGTAGACATGCCTGTGTTTATTCAGACTAATTAAATGGAATTTATTAGTGACCTCTGTTAGAATCCTCAGCATTTGTCACTGTCACAGCAGTTTAGAGTAATGTTGGCTTCTGCCTTGAGAGTTACATTTGAACTGTGAAGCTTTGGTTTCTTCCCCCCTCCTCTCTTTTTTTTTTTCTGTAAGTTGGGATTTTGGCTATGTAGGCATTTGAAATAAGGAGCCCAATGTGAGAAAGAGCTGTGTGGTCTACAGAAGAGAGAACTCCATGTGGGAATTTGGCTCTGGAAGCAGGAACAGGATGGAAATTTATAACTATTTCTACATGGGAAAAGCATAGGGTTTGGTGTACTTGGGCCGGGGCCTACAGTCCCTTCGGTAGAGGGCCTGCAACTTTGTAGAGTTTTTCAATGTTTAAATGATATCGTAATGCTTTGACTAATCAAACGTACTGGATAGAGAAAAGAAATGAAGAAACTTCTGAATTACCTAGCTCAGAAAGGCAAAACACAGAATAGCCTGGTTATCAGACTGGGGTTAGTTCCTGTCGTGATTTGTTAAAGCACGTGTGACCTGAGACTCTTGCTTAGTTTTCATTGAAGCTAAATATGAACTAAACATTTCAACTCCTCCTGGGGTTGTGGAACTCTTCTGAGTTCCCTGATAGCAGGCAGCGTGTTATGACTAGGTCCTAGGTTTGCAGAAGCTTGGCTTGACCTGACTGGGTGGAGTGGACCTTCAGGGCAGTGCTCTGCTCAAGGCCAGCCGTGCAGCTTCAATGCTGAAAAACCCATCATCTGGGTCCAGAAGCTGTGTGTGTACGTTAACTTTGGTTTAGCGTGGTGCTGCCGAAGACACGTTCTGTCTCTTGCAGACACAAGAGATGCTTTGTGGTGGTTCAGGATGAAAGATGTCTTTTTTTAAATCGCAAAGAGAAGAATGATTTGGGGAGGGTGGGCTGGTTCCTTCTTAGAAATTATTACACCCGATCAGAGCGTGATCTCTGTCTGCTTAATCGTGTGGTAAGGTACAAAACTCTTCAGAGTCGTGCAAACCCTTTTCGTTGAAATGAGTAATGATCTTGAAAATGGTGTTCGTGTGCTTGTTCCCGAAGCTGTGAACTCTTGCTGATGCAGGCAGCTTTCCTTCTGTTTCGGCAGACTGGGGAGGTTCCAAGAGGAAGCCGGCAGACAGTGCAACCGGTTGTGCACATTCTTTGATTACTGGGCGCTACAAGAGCGTGATTCATACATGTGTCTGACTAAGCATTAGAGGGAAGCCCTCTGGCAGAACTTTTCTGAAAATCATTCTAGCCCAGCATGTACAACCGAAGAACGTACGAGTTCAGCAGTTTGAAAGCCTCAAGCTTTGGTGTCCCATATAGGTGGACACTTCTGTGATGCTGTGCTTCAGACACCCGTACGTGCAGTCCACTGCCTTTAATAGAGCCTTTATGAAACAATTAAGTTCCAGAAAATTGGAAGAATATCCCAAGGATAGCATGTGTGAGTGCGAGGAAAAGATTGCTTCATGGGGGGAGGGAAACCACCAACCTTGCAGGGTGTAGCAAAACAAGAAGTTGGAGAACTGCTCCTTTGATGGGGCAGTGGTATTTTCATGGGTGAGGGTATTCATGATTCAGAATTTGAACTCTCTGTGAGAACGTTCTTCAATTACTAGGTAAGAAAAACTGGAGAAAGAGTCTCATTAAATGTCTAAAACTGTTTGATGTATTAAATATATACTGTGATGTGAAAATGGGTCCAGCTGTAGGTAACAAATGTATGTAACAAAACTGTCAAACTTGCGTCTTAAGCAAGAAGGTAAGAAGCATTCTCATGTTGGAAAACTGAAGAGTTCGTGCATTAAATACCTTAGGTCTGCGGGTGATGAGTAGGTTAAAAGTGAGTCTTGTGGTTAGTGCCTCCTTCGCAGTCAGACGAGGTGAATTAAGCCTCTTCTCTGGCTAAAGAACTCATTAATGTTTTTAATCGCTTGATCTCTGAGGTTTGGTTTCCCACCTGTGGGGAAAAAGGAGGAGACCTTTGCTGCTTCACAGTATTGAGGGCTGATACAGAGGGCTGATCACCAGCCCCCTCTAAGTTGCTGGTTACTCCAGAGCATTGTTGTTAAGAGAGTTGTTGGCAAATCTTGCCTTTTTATAAATCTGGAAGCTAACGTGTCTCACGAACGGGAGTACAAAGCGTAACTGACATGTTACCGGCTCTGTGGTGTAGGTGTACTTAATATTTTTTTCTGATGCTGAGTGGTTCAGTGATTGCCTCACGTAGTCTTAATTCAAAATTTGAGTCCATCATGAAAATAAAATGGAGAAGTAGCTGGCAGCTAGTCTGTCAAAGATTCACAGCTTTAATGTATTTTCAGCTGAACTAATACATAGACGGCAGGAAACTTGGACTGTCATAGGAAAAGTAGCAGAAACTCTAAACTGTCAAGCAGTTTTCTGATGTCCCAAGGCATAACTGATGTGACCGGTTACAAGATCTGTGCTGTTTATGAAGAAGCCTATTTAATCACAGTTTTGAGTCAGCTAACTTGTATTACATTGTTACAGATCCGGAAAAATCCCCAGTTAGGATTGAAGCCAAGAAACTGTTTGGGTAACTGTAGGAAAGTTGAGAGAAACTTAAAGCTGTTACAAATGTAGGTGGTTATTAGGCTGCTAAGGAACTCTTGACTTTTACAGATGATTTTCGATCCCACTATGAGCAAGAAGAAGAAGAAAAAGAAGAAGCCCTTTATGTTGGATGAGGAAGGAGGGGATACGCAAGCGGAAGAGACTCAGCAATCGGAAACAAAAGAAGTTGAACCAGAGCCAACAGAAGACAAAGATGTTGAAGCAGACGAGGAAGACACCAGGAAGAAAGGTAAAGTGAATCCGTGTAGATAAACTCTCCAAGGTAGTATTCTTGTATTTTGAGACTGCAAGCCCTGTTTCAAGAATTTGGCATCGCAGTATATAATTTTGGGCCCTAGTTTTAGAGGCTTGTGAGGAATACTCTGCTGTCTTTTTGGAGGGCATCCCTAAAATAGTTAGCATGACGTTTTAAATCTTCCACATGCAGTTGTTGCAGTAATTCCAAAATTATGGCTGCTTCTCAAGTAAACAATTAAGCAATAGTGTGAATAACAGAAATATGGTTAGAAGGGTTTCTAGTTTTTGGACAACTGTGAATGTGATAACTACAGTGTTCTTTGGAATCATTCAGGAAATAAGCTTGTGATTCTGTACATAACCTTGCTTTTTAAATCGAGGCCAATGTCAAGATGACCTGATTCAGGGAATGCTGTTAACTTAAATCCAGTTTGTTGATAAAATTGGCTCCTGCAGTAGACCAAAGAAACTATGCCTTCCTCCTACAGCTTTCGTTTTTTTCAAGCATCTCTACTGCAATGACAAAAGTGGCTAATTTCTCTTGTACAGCAGAAAAGAAAAAAAAAAACAATTAAGCACTTAAAAAAAATAAGAAAATGCAGAAACTGTAAAATACTGAGCTATTTGGGTCTGGAGGGGAATGACCTCTTTAAACCTTGAAGGATATCTGTAGGAGCTACAGATCATTGCTTATGTCTTACTGTAGTGTTTCGAAAATTTGAATTTAAATTAGAAAACTTAATGTCTGAAGTGTTTCTACAGTTACACTTCTTTTGGCAATGCTTTGGTTTTTAGATGCAACAGATGACCTGGATGACTTAAACTTCTTCAATCAAAAGAAGAAGAAGAAAAAAACAAAAAAGATCTTTGATATAGATGAAGCAGAAGAAGGTGTAAAGGTTTGTTTACACAACTATCTTGTCCATGGCTGAAAACTTGCTTACTTTCATTTCCTTGAGATGGGCAGTGCCGGAGTTGTTTCGAGTCTGTCATTGTGTCTTAGCGCAGTTGATAATGAAACTTGCATTTGACTGTGTCTTTCATATGTAGTGGGTTCTGCTGAATGTGTTGCTTCTGCGGGGCTTTTCGGCCAGAAGTGAAAAAAAATCTAACTCACCTGCACAATGAGCAAGTAATTCTGCAGTCTGAACTAGCATCAAGGTTAATTTGTCTTTGGGGTGAGAGAAGTGAATGGCTGTTAGAAGCCACAGACAGAATAGTCCTCTAGAGGCCAGCCCTTCAAATAAAGGGTATATGTCTGCTGAAAAACTTGTTTTTAATCTGGTGTTTTCTTTAGAAATGATTGGCTGCTCTTCTGTGTTCCAGAAGGTGTATGAGATATTTTTACTCTTCTCAAGTTTTATTCTAAGTCATGTTTTTATATCACATGTCAGTGCAACTGGCAAGCCCAGAGAGCAAGAGGAGAGAGAAATGTTAGGTTATGTGTACGTCTTCTTTAGATTCTGCCTTTTGGGGAAGAAGATATTGCTCTGATTTGCCCCAGACAGGCAAAATGCTCGCTCTGCGTTCTCGATGTGTGCAGAATTGTGATAACAAGTGAGACTAGCTGCAGGCAGCACAGCTCTGCCTTACCTTATTGTCTGGTCCGTAGAGGGTTTTATTCCCTTATGCCCTAAAATGGCTGATGTCTTTAGGCAAGTAGAAGATGACCTTGTTCTTGACCAGCCAAGCCCTCCTTCGTGGTAGCAGTGCAGTGCTCTCTTCAACATATTTTAGTTACGTTCTTGTCTGTTGTGTTTCAGGACTGTGGTGGATGTCGCTGGTGTTCGCCTAGTGTAGTGTACCACGAGTATTATTTCTAGTGCTGTGCGATGGAGGTTGGTGTTTCATTCTCTAAACTGTAGCCTTACTATTTCTTTGCAGGACTTGAAAATTGAAGGAGATGTGCCTGAGGCAGTAGAACCTGAAGATGACCTTGATATCATGCTGGGCAATAAAAAGAAGAAAAAGAAGAATGTGAAGTTTCCAGATGAAGATGAAATAATGGAGAAGGATGAAGGTAAAAGTATAGCCTCGCTCCAGGAGATGTTGAAAGTAAAATGTAGTCCATGTTGTAGCTGAACAAGTACTGTTTAAGTGCCTTTTTTGTTTCAAAATTTGTTTTGTTGCTTTTACCACTATATTGTTTATGAGAAAAATGTTCTATAAAAGCACTGTACAAATCTGCCGTAAGTGCTGGTGTCCCTTGTAGGCAGACAAACAGAGAAGACTTGTGTCCACATCTTAGTGGAGTCGTCTTTGATGTACCTTTTAGAAATGGTGTAGGCATGAGGTTAAAGAATGTTTATTTTCTTCTTAATGAATCCCAAACAACTTTCTTTACAGCTTTTGAGGATGAAGATAGCAAAAAAGATGATGGAATTTCTTTTAGCCTTCAGTCAGGACCTGCGTGGGCAGGCTCAGAAAGGGACTACACATACGATGAGGTAATGTTTAAAAGACTTTAACAAATATTTTCCATGTTGATACACATCAGTAGAGCAGGACCGTGTGCTCATAAGCCCCATTTCTAACTTAAAGGACTTGTAGTGAGAAGCTCATGAAGAGGAAAATAACAAAGCACATCTTCTCTCACGGTTAATTACGTATAGGGCAAGATTAGTGATAGTTAAAACACCTCTGCAAATAGGCTGAGGTTCTTGTAGATTATGAAGTAAACCCTTGGGAGAACAGCTTTTGTATTTTGCATTTATCAGAACATTTTTTAAAGTCCGTGTTCAAAAGCACGTGGAGAAATGCCAACGGGCAAAGACGCTCTAATACTCATTGTGAATGCTGTTTTAAGTTTTTTTAGAAGTGATGTACTCTGTTTGAGAAATGCAAGATAATCATATTGTTGTGAATCCCTTTTTTTTGCAGTTGCTCAATAGAGTATTTAACATCATGCGGGAAAAAAACCCAGATATGGTAGCTGGAGAAAAACGAAAATTTGTCATGAAGCCTCCGCAGGTTGTAAGAGTCGGGACCAAGAAAACATCTTTTGTCAACTTTACAGATATCTGCAAATTGTAAGTTTCCTCTTTGGATTTCCCAGGAGCAGCAGATGAATGTGCTCTGTGTGCCTTAGGCTGTTGTGTTTAATGCATATTTTCTGGCAAAAGACTACGGTGAGCCAGAAGTAAACTGAAAGCTATTTCAGTCACACTGCTCATTTCCTCTACGTTCTCTGTGAAAAGACTTTTATGAAGATGATTTATTGAGATGGTTTCTTATTTTGTATTTAAATTATGGAAATGGTAGGCTTGCTACGTTGGCCTCAGGGACTGAAACTAAAGCTATTGCTTTTGTGAGTTCGCTGGCTTTTGTAAAGTCTGTAGTCACCAGTGATTATTATTTAAAAGTGTTGGGGATGGGGAAAGTTCTTTCTAATTGAAGCTAACTACAAATACTCTTCTTCTCCTGGTAAATGGTATGGAGTTCAGTAATTTTCTTTCCACGGTTTTCTGCAGTGCTTTCTATGTCTTAATTATTTCTCGTGAAGACAGTTCTATTCTTTGTGGGCACTTCTGCATTTCTGATTTGTTTCATAAGTGTGCCAGAAGACAGTCGTACTGAGGATCTGGGGAGTATACTAAAGTTAATTTTTAATGATAGCCAGTAACATTTTTTTTTTCAGGGAATGGTAGGGGGATGGGAGAATAACAATAGAAAAATTTCAACTAGAAAACTTATTTTCAGTAGTCACTGTGAGTTTGGTTTGGGGCGGGGTGGTGGGGTTTTTCTGTGGACTGTTCAGCTTTCTTGTGTCCTCAATCATTGTCTGCCTGTGCTCTTTAGTGCACTACCCCCTTTTAAACTTGGTAATTCAAGCTTTTTTTAGGCTGCCAGTCCTGCATAAATATCAAATTTCTCTGAAGGGGGAAGGTTAAACATATCATTACTTTATTTTTAGATTACATCGTCAGCCAAAACATCTCCTGGCATTTTTGTTGGCAGAATTGGGTACAAGGTAAGGCTACTGGGCTGTGTATGTGTTTGTGTGTAGGAGGCAACGGCAGCGTAGTTGACATTGTCTGATAAAAAATAAAATTATTGGGTTTAGGTCTGTATCTATGTGCTTGAACGTCAGGCTTTTCTTCCCTGCACATAGATGCTGTGCTGGCTGATGGAAGAGACACAGAGGCAAACTATGAGTCCCAGGGAACAGTCTGGATAAGGGTTTGAATTCCCTGTTTGAGAAAGAAATTTCTCAAAGGCGCTCTGGTAGCGGAGCTGCCTGTCACAGTCTGAGGGTGGCTGTGTGGCAGGTGATATGATGCTAGGGAAGAGAGTGGCAGGGCTTGTGGGCCTGTGCAGAGTTACTCTGTCCAGTGCTGCAGTTAAATCCACCTGTCTTAGCATGAAAGCAGCGTTGGTTTTATATCCCTCTCCTGCTGTGGGAGTGTACTTTTGGTTGTCTGTTCATTCCCCGTTGTAGGCAACAACGTTACACGTTAACACACAGAATCAAGGCGTCTGATTGCACTGCGTGTATGACAAACGCCTGTTCGACTGGGCTTTGGGGTCTCTTCAGCTCCAGACGACTTAAACAAAAACTTAGAAACCATAATGTGAAAAAATATTCAACTTGCTGCGTCGGAATGGCTAAAAGAGGGCTGCCTTAGTCATATTACACCTCACTAGGGAGTTGTCTTGGTCACTTCTGTGAGAAAAGCAGGTGTTAATTCTCAATTCTGTAACATTCTTCTAATTCAGTAGTTTAACTATGAGGCTGATCTCTGCTGGAGTTTGCTTTTACTGCACTGGGGGTTATGCTTGAGCGAAACTTCGTGTAGTTTAATTGTCTTCAGAATTTTGTATTTTTTTTTTTTTTTCACAAAGTAATTCAGACTTCTCATGAAGAATGCATCATTATTTTGCTTCGTGTTCGTGATTTGTTTTAATGCTTGACATCTTCTACAAATCAAATACTTAATTATTTTTTTTTTCTTTTAAATTAGTGGCTCAATAGATGGTAACAACCAACTTGTAATCAAGGGAAGATTCCAGCAAAAACAGATAGAAAATGTCTTGAGAAGATATATCAGTAAGTACAACTCACTTTTCCACTATGGATTTCTCTCAGCCCCCTTTGGATGACCACCGGCCCACGTGTGGCCCGTGGGTTTGCGTGCTATGGGGAGTCTGTGCTGAGAAGCTACAGCTTTGGAGTGGAGCGGTGCAAGTGCAGGTGGTTCTCCCGTGGATATAATAAGCACGTAGGTCGTGCTCTGTCCTGGCCCTAAAACATACCAAGGAAAGCAGTAAGAGCGTTTGAGAATTGCTTGTTTTCATCTGAGTTTCGTCTCTTGGCTTTGAGGGCTGCAGAAAATAACAGTAATTTGAAAGTCTGCTTTACCCATTAATGAACAAATACAGTGTGCGTGTCCCTGCTGGTCAGAGGCCTCGCAGATTATCTGTAACAAAAATACTGCTGCAGTGCTGTGTCCGTGCGAGAGTTGCTGACACCTGGGAATGCCATTTCGGTGGAGGAAGGTACGGAACACCAGTGGGAAGTCTTAACTGGTTGTTACTACTTTTAAAACGCCAGTGCATAATGTACCATATGATACCTAGTCTTTATTAACCTGGGAACGGGGGAATTTTTAGGTTGTCTCAGCCTCTGTGAGCCACTTGTCAGTTAGTGGATGCCTTTGAACAGCCTTTCAACACAACTGTTAAACTAAAGGCTGAAGAAGTGGTGACTTGTCTGCTGATAGTGAGTTATCTTTTAACTGCAACTTAATTCCTTTTCTGCAGAGGAGTATGTCACCTGTCATACGTGTCGGTCGCCAGACACAATCCTACAGAAGGACACCAGATTATATTTCTTGCAGTGTGAGACCTGC
>WHYT01017798.1:134500-156272 GCA_009806455.1 Tetrax tetrax
TTACTTTATTTTTAGATTACATCGTCAGCCAAAACATCTCCTGGCATTTTTGTTGGCAGAATTGGGTACAAGGTAAGGCTACTGGGCTGTGTATGTGTTTGTGTGTAGGAGGCAACGGCAGCGTAGTTGACATTGTCTGATAAAAAATAAAATTATTGGGTTTAGGTCTGTATCTATGTGCTTGAACGTCAGGCTTTTCTTCCCTGCACATAGATGCTGTGCTGGCTGATGGAAGAGACACAGAGGCAAACTATGAGTCCCAGGGAACAGTCTGGATAAGGGTTTGAATTCCCTGTTTGAGAAAGAAATTTCTCAAAGGCGCTCTGGTAGTGGAGCTGCCTGTCACAGTCTGAGGGTGGCTGTGTGGCAGGTGATACGATGCTAGGGAAGAGAGAATGCCTGGCTGCCGAGTGGCAGGGCTTGTGGGCCCGTGGAGAGTTACTCTGTCCAGTGCTGCAGTTAAATCCACCTGTCTTAGCATGAAAGCAGCGTTGATTTTATATCCCTCTCCTGCTGTGGGAGTGTACTTTTGGTTGTCTGTTCATTCCCCGTTGTAGGCAACAACGTTACACGTTAACACAGAGAATCAAGGCGTCTGATTGCACTGCGTGTATGACAAACGCCTGTTCGACTGGGCTTTGGGGTCTCTTCAGCTCCAGACGACTTAAACAAAAACTTAGAAACCATAATGTGAAAAAATATTCAACTTGCTGCGTCGGAATGGCTAAAAGAGGGCTGCCTTAGTCATTTTACACCTTACTAGGGAGTTGTCTTGGTCACTTCTGTGAGAAAAGCAGGTGTTAATTCTCAATTCTGAAACATTCTTCTAATTCAGTAGTTTAACTATGAGGCTGATCTCTGCTGGAGTTTGCTTTTACTGCACTGGGGGTTATGCTTGAGCGAAACTTCCTGTAGTTTAATTGTCTTCAGAATTTTGTATTTTTTTTTTCCACAAAGTAATTCAGACTTCTCATGAAGAATGCATCATTATCTTGCTTCGTGTTCCTGATTTGTTTTAATGCTTGATATCTTCTACAAATCAAATACTTAATTATTTTTTTTTTCTTTTAAATTAGTGGCTCAATAGATGGTAACAACCAACTTGTAATCAAGGGAAGATTCCAGCAAAAACAGATAGAAAATGTCTTGAGAAGATATATCAGTAAGTACCACTCACTTTTCCACTATGGATTTCTCTCTGGATGACCAGCGGCCCACGTGTGGCCCGTGGGTTTGCGTGCTATGGGGAGTCTGCGCTGAGAAGCTACAGCTTTCCAGCTTTGGAGTGGAGTGGTGCAAGTGCAGGTGGTTCTCCCGTGGATATAATAAGCACGTAGGTCGTGCTCTGTCCTGGCACTAAAACATACCAAGGAAAGCAGTAAGAGCGTTTGAGAATTGCTTGTTTTCATCTGAGTTTCGTCTCTTGGCTTTGAGGGCTGCAGAAAATAACAGTAATTTGAAAGTCTGCTGTACCCATTAATGAACAAATACAGTGTGCGTGTCCCTGCTGGTCAGAGGCCTCGCAGATTATCTGTAACAAAAATACTGCTGCAGTGCTGTGTCCGTGCGAGAGTTGCTGACACCTGGGAATGCCATTTCGGTGGAGGAAGGTACGGAACACCAGTGGGAAGTCTTAACTGGTTGTTACTACTTTTAAAACTCCAGTGCATAATGTACCATATGATACCTAGTCTTTATTAACCTGGGAACGGGGGAATTTTTAGGTTGTCTCAGCCTCTGTGAGCCACTTGTCAGTTAGTGGATGCATTTGAACAGCCTTTCAACACAACTGTTAAACTAAAGGCTGAAGAAGTGGTGACTTGTCTGCTGATAGCGCGTTATCTTTTAACTGCAACTTAATTCCTTTTCTGCAGAGGAGTATGTCACCTGTCATACGTGTCGGTCGCCAGACACAATCCTACAGAAGGACACCAGATTATATTTCTTGCAGTGTGAGACCTGCCACTCTCGCTGCTCCGTCGCCAGCATCAAAACTGGTTTCCAGGCTGTCACAGGCAAGAGAGCACAGCTCCGTGCCAAAGCTAACTAGTTTGCTAATCAACACTGGATTTTGCAAAGTGTTCTGGGGAGATATGACTGGACAGGTTTACAATCGGAATGGATTTACCATTGTATTAAAACAAGATTGTAAAAACTACAAGAAATTTGGCTTTTGATTGATTGGTCTGTGAAATCCTTGCAAGATGCAGATCCTCAAGCTGTTCACATACATTTGCTCATTGAATATATTTTACCAACTGTAAGGAACGTGATGGAAAAGGAGGTGCTTTTTAATCCGTTCAGACTTCTGTAAAACACAAGATAAATTAAAGATACTATAACAGTGAGTGTCTTCGATTTGGATTATTCCTTCAGTTTCCTCTTTAAACAGCTCACGGGAATGGTTCTGCAGATCATGTTGCTGAACGATGTCCAAGACCCAGAATAAAGTTTAAGATAAGGGTTATTTTGCTTTTACGTAACAAGCTTATTTTTAGTTAGCCTATCATCAAACAGAGAAACCAGTCACAAAAAGTCACAGGGGTGACATATCAACATGAGAACCGCTCATGCTTTTATAGCCACGTTCAAACAGGAATGCATTTTGCACAGAAAGAGACATCAGGACATGTTGATACTGCTTACTTAGGCAGAAGGTAGCTCCGAGGTCGTTCAGACACCATATTGATGCTGAATCTTAACCTAGAATTGGTAAACTGTACTGTAAGCTTTCATAGTGTCCTAGTACTAAATTTTTGCAATTTCTAATAGAGAAATGTTTATGTAAAGTCCTGCACTCTTCACCACTTTAAAAAGAATCTAACTAAATGCAGCCAAAAAAAAAAAAGTAGGTAACATCATTATGTGATGGCTGCAACACAGTCCTGTATAAATCTTGAATTTGCAGAAGATACTGCCAAGTAGTGTGAGTTACAAATTAACACATTATGCTTCTTGATCATAACGTGCCCTTCTCTGCGCTAGCAGCCAGTACCAGTAATTTCTGGAGGACATGCCTGGTGCTGTCCTAACCCCTTTTCCTAGTGCTCTGGAAATCTTGTTACAGCTGCCAAGTACAAAGGTGCAAACGGGGAGCGAAGTCCCTTGAGCACCGCGAGGAGGGACGGTTTTCCTTTAATGTCAAAATGTCACAGGGGCAGGATGAAGTGCAGTAGCTCAGGACCCCGGCACCCATCCCACAGGTAAGCGCAGCGGCCTCCTCCCCAGAGAGCGCGGCCGTCGTTCTGATTGCGGTTCACCAAATACCAGAAACGGAAGGGTTTCTGCCAGGTTTTAACCTTTGTGTGTACGTTCGTACAGAACACAGTCTTGCTGGGAAGTCACTGACTTGCTATTTGAAAACTTGACAGCATTGTAAGGCAAAAATCAAAGTTTTATGGTTGGTTTCTTTAAAAGCATTTTGAATTTCAAGTGAGCTATAACAAATGTTGGATGTATCTTTAAGTGAATAAAGCCAGGATCAGTGCCTCTTGTAACATTATTGTTGTATTTTTTTTTTTTTTTTTCCTAGCAAATAGGCGTTCTCCTGTTGGAAGCAAAACTTTTTGGAGAACTGCCTGTTGCCTTTTTGTTTCAGTAACTTACTGTTGGGACACACTGAAATAACTGGAGAATGATGATATTATCTGTTTTTAAATGCTTGCATTTTCCTGGGTCAAATACCTTTAACATACTTCAGAAAAATACAGTATGGCCTTGAGTTGGTGCTGTATTTTAGTGCATTAAATACAAAGCTTGACTTCAGTATATTTGGATCAAAAAGTTAAATAATTGTTCATCTGTGAGCTCTCATGCCTCACAGGGGAGCTTTATAGGTGTATTTTGTAGATTATTTTTGAGTCTGTGCATTGAATCCTGAAGGCGTTGGTTTCGATGACTAATATTTGAGTGAAATATCCTGAGCTGCAGACTCTTCGTTTACCTGTGGAGTAACTGCACTGATGCATGAAGTGTCTTCTGTTTCTAGGAGCAAATATTAGTTGATTTTTTTTTTTTAATTTTTTTTTTTTCTTTTTCAAAAATGAACCACCTTCCAGTGTACACTTGAAAAGGGTGTGTAGTGTACCACAAGTGTTGTATGAACATAAATGCCTCTTGCTGCTTGTAAGGCTGTGTAAGTTTGAAGTGTGGTCATGTTCAGAGGCAAAAAAGTAGAGTTTTGTACTGAATGTAAGCAGGCAGTTCATGGATGGAGGGCGTAACAGAGTAAGGCAGTAGCTTTGTTTGCCTTGAGTCTGCATGCAGGCATGGGTTTGGAGGCAGACAGAACTGTTCTCCATGCTTTTTGTCTGTGAGCTGAAAACTGGCTTATGGTGCTGATGGAGATGTGGGAGCCAGATATTTTATTTTTTTTTAGGTACTGAAAGGCTGCCGAGCAGAATGGAACCCCTGTTTGGGTTGGGGAGGAGCCTGGGAGCTAACAAAGAGCACAGTGATGCAGCTGGGTAGCTCCTCTCTATGGCTCCTGCCATGCCCAGAGTTCTCCTGCGCCTTATCCAAGTCATCTAAGCTGTTGCAGGTCTGTTCCGTCCCAGCAGTCAAGATGCAACACATCTTTCAGCCCAAAACATGCAAAAAAAAAAAAAAAAATCTGAGACTTGTCACTGGAGATCCTGGGAGAACTGTGTTGCTCTCATTCTGAAGTTCAGTCTGTCCTTGTAAGAAGAATAACCTCTGTATAACCAGTTTCGCCAGGTAAATGCTTTTATCTCCATGCTGGAGTCACGGGGTTGGATCACAAAGGGTTCGGTGACGTTGCTCAGGTCACCAAAGTAACCAGGAAAATGGAAACTGTCTACTTCCCCGGTTCGGTGTAGATGCAGTGGGATCAGCTGCCTTTGAGGTGGTGAGGCTTTTCTGCTGAAGTAACTCTTTACTATGATGAAAATAAGTGAGATTAAACTCTTTTCATGGAAGCTTCTTGCCAGAGCAAGGATTTAATCAAAGCAGTAGTATTTTTATAACCAGAAATGGCATAAAGAAGGAAAAGGATTTATACATTTTCCATTGAGAGTGGGAGATTTTTGGTTAGCGCTGTGCATGGGTCATCGTGCATTGTGTCCTCCAGCCATGTACACCACACCCTAAAATCCCTGCTTTGTGTCAGTTGTGGGCCTGCTTGACAGGGAAACTTGGTCACCAAAGATTGTAAGCAAGGAGAAGAAGAAAAAGCAGACTTTCAAAGCTGATGCTGAAAACGGGACAAGGTTTGTCACGAATTGCATGGGGTGTTGTGCTGTCGTCAGGCGAACGTGCGTATGATGGTGTCTGGTGGAGGAGGGACAGAAATAGAACCAGCAGGAAAGCTCTGAAAGCCAAGAGTTACGAAGTTGAGTGTGATGTTGACAGCTAAGATTCATTAGAATTTATCTGTCTTTTAAATAACATTTCTCCAGCTATCTCTTCTGCCTCCCTGCTCAGTTTTTTCCTAGAGGTTTATTCCAGACGAGTAGAGGAGAATCCTAGCGAGTGAGAGGCCGAGCTTTGAGAAAGAATTGAAAGCAAATGTGTAACAGGAAATAGCAGCTGCGCAGGAATTACCACTTCAGCTTCAGCCTGGATGGACAACAAACTGCAAAACCACACCAGCTTCCAAAATAATCGCTTGCTTTTCTATTTTTAGACTGGTTTTGCCGCAGTAAAGGTTAGTCCCGTATTGCCCAAGAATAGAATTTTCTGCAGCTGTCCGTTTGGCAAGTGGTTGCCCTCGCAATACGGGGGTTTGCGCGCTGGCTGCTCCAGTGCAAGCTCTTCCCTGAGCCCTGGGCTGTAACCCTGGACAGTGAGTGTGGGTTCACTTATCCTGTTACCCGTTGTGTTTTTCCAGCCACCAAGCTCACTCTTCCCTAGAAACGCGACGGACTCAAATGCTGGGGAAAATGGGCAGTTCCGTGTCCCTGGAGGAAAACGGCCGGAAAAGCCCAGGTTAGAGATGGGGCTCAGGTCCTGATGAAAGCCCCTCTTGGGCTGCTCCAGCAGTGCAGAGGGGGGGCACAGCTGAAGTCTGCCGATGTTTGAATCCCCACAGCGTTTGTGGGGATCGGCCAGGGATAGGTTGGACCTGTAACAGCTCTACCTTGCATTCTGCCTTCCGCGTGTATGGGGGACTTCGGCGGATAACGTATGTCACGGCTTGCTCTAGTGCCAGGTGTCTGTCAGCACTGGGAAAACTCTTCTGGAATGGCTCTGATTTGGGCTAATGGCTAAAAGGATTTTGAATAAACAATACAATTCTATGGCAGAGAACAGAGCACGGTTCTGTGTGTCCTTTCCCTCCGCACCTTCGAACGCAGAGAGCTGATGGAGAGGAACGGTTGCTCTGATCCTGGTAAGTTGCTTAGATGATCTTGTGACAGGAGGAGGAAAAAGGCTTTTGAAAGAAGCTTGGAAATTGGGGAATCCTAAAGAGAAACAGGTTCAAGGGCTCCTGCTGATCTTTAACACTGGCTGTCTCACCTGTAAAAGCCTTTGGCTTGAAGGGACCTCACCTGGCTCCAGTCCCTCGGCTAAGAAATCAATTTTTTTCAGCTCTTTCTAAATCAGTAACGAAGAGGGGGAAGTGCCTGCAGGGGCAATTCAGGCAGTCTCAGTCTGTAGGCAGGGCCTGGGGCGACCGAGGTGTTACTGCAGCTCTTTCACCGTACATGAATAGAGATGCATCCCTGCCTACACAGGTATTATATATACGCTGCACATTCTTATCTGTGCTCTGTACAAGAATATTGCTGAACCTGTGCTGTTAGTCCCTGTCACGAGCCCAAGAGAGCAGCCATACTGCTTTATACAGAAGTAGGAATCCGGGCTGGCCCTGGAAATGTGTTGCTGCCTGAGGAATTGGCTTTTCCTTGCAGGAGGGAAAAGACTTTCTCCCTTCCCTTCTGCTTGTGACTGTAGTGCCAGGCTCATTCCTCGCTGGGTAAGCTTGCTGTTCCTCCTTCCTTTTCACCTGTTGCAAACAACTGCATATTCCTGAAATAAACCAGGCATAACTACATCCTGCTTTGGCCGATTATCCCACGGGTTTTGTGTATTTCTGTCTTCCGTGTAGGAACATTGCGCTTGGCCTGGAGCAGGGCCGTGTGACTTCGATGGCACAAGGTGCTTGTGCCCTAATTGTGGGCACGTGCTGGGTGACGCGGCTGGATCTTGCTGCTTCTGATGTGGCCTTACAGTCCTCTTCTGATAACATTGATTCTCATTAAAAAAGAGTTTTATTGCCTTTGTTACAGGGACAAAGCTAGATGAGATTCATTTTGAAAACAAGGCACAAAAGGCAAGTAAAAAATAAATTTTCAATTCTTTCTAATTTTGATTGAAAAGTCTTTCTATACTGTGCATAGTCCTCAGAGCCTGCTGCAGGCCTCGTGCTATGTTTTGCTCTGCACTAAAATAGCCTTTTTTTTTCCACCAGGAACATGAAAAAATCAGTTCTGGGAAATGTGAGCTCATCTGAAACAAAGCTTAAAACATTTTTGTTTGCTGCATTGTCTCTGCACTTTCTGCCATCCTCAGACAATGGGCTGCTCTCCTACGTAGTCCCAGCCGGCAGGGAGGATTGTGTTGCTTTCTTTTTTCTTCTGAAGGAGCTGTGAAAGATCTCAGGTTCTCTTAAGTGTTACTTAGGTTTGAGGCTGTGGTTGCCGTTGAGGCTTCCCTCTTAGAGAGGGGCTGCGCTACGGCAAGGAGCAGCGCGGCGAATGTGAGAAGCCGAAGGAGGCCCAGGGCAGATGGTAAGGAGATCTTGCCTTTGTGGGTGGTGGGGAAAGGCTTTCACAAAGCATTTTTTTTTTTTTGCAGTACACAAGATGGAAACTGCGCGCATGTTCAGTTGAGTTGCTCGGTTGATGTTGATTGGTTTTCTTCAGAAAGTGCAGATGTTGGGTTTGACCCGGGGGAGATGCTGGGGAGAATGGACTGGCCCAGCCCTCACCTTCCCACATCCCAGCAGGGCAGGGAGACTTTACAGGGAGCGACTGTGGGGACACTGGATCATGGAAAAGGAGGTTGGGTGCCTGAAGGGTGGGACCCCTTTATAGTCATTCCAGAGCTAACGAGATCTGACGGATCCCTATTAAAGCTATTTAAAATGCCTTGGGAAGGGCCACACAATGAGCATGAAAACCCAGAACTGGTTTCATCCAGGCTCTATCTACAGCCAATCACAGTTAATTACCATACAGGGGCTTGCATGAGTGCTCCCAAAATCCCTCACTCTCCCACCAAAATAATTAACAAAAGCAAACCAGTTTGCTGGGAGACCTTGACTGTGCTCAGTGGCTTAAAGCTGACGAGCTGCACCATACTGGGATTGTCCGGCAGGGGCTCGGCGTGGGGATGGAGCAGGGAAGCGCTGCCATCCTCCGAGGCACGGAGCCAAGCTCTCTCTCACAGCCCGGGTACACGGCTCAAGGGACCAAAGATTGGCCTGACTCTAATCTTCTTGATAGCCAAACGTTTTGACTTGCCTTTTTTTTTTTGTTTCCCCCACGTCTTGCCTACTTTTTCCTAGCCACAAAGTCCAGCCATTAGCCTGACCATGCTTTTCTCATCTTGAAGTGAACTGGGGCCTGACGGCAGGACGGATGGATGTGCAAACACCTCCAGACTCACCGTGAACTTGAACAGAGGCAACAGCCAGCTTTGCCCTCCAGAGCTGGATGGTGGCTCAGGCCAGGCTCAGCAGACAACTGAGAATCACAGAATGGTTTGGGTGGGAAGGGACCTTTAAAGTCTACTCAGACCAACCCCCTGCAAGGAGCAGGGACATCTCCAACCAGATCAGGTTGCTCAGAGCCCCGGCCAACCTGGCCTGGAATGTTTCCAGGGATGGGGCATCCACCGCCTCTCTGGGCAACCTGGGACAGTGCTCCACCACTCTCAGTGTAAAAAACTTCCTAATATCTAATCTAAATCGCTCTCCCTCTACTTTAAAACCATTACCATTGTATTTTAAAATTTTCTAGCACTGGGAATTTAAAAAAGCATTGAAAGCGTGCTAGGAGGAGGGTTCGGGGAGATGGCCAGAGGACGTTGTGCTTAAGGAGCGTTTATTTGCACCACTGCCTTGTGCAAACTGGAACAGCAGCCTCATTTTTCTGGTCTGTTAGGAGCTGGACCAGTGCAAAGTTCAGGGATTAAAGGCCTGGATTTGCACCTCGCTCTCCTGCGCCAAATACGTTTCCAGGCCTCCAGAGGAAAAGTCCCAGAGCCCCTGTGGACCCAGATGTCTTGCTCAGCCCGGTGGGAGGGAAAGGAATTGTGCAAGGGAAAGGAAATTCTGTGGGCAGAGCTGACTGAGAAAGGGAAAAAAAGACTGACTTGTCTGAACGAGAGGAAAAAATAGTGTGTGTGTGTGTGTATGACACAGAAGAGAGTGACAGCGTGTTAGATTTCTTTCTTTTATTATACAGGATTGTATGTACAAGGTCACCTCTCTCCCAGACATCGGCATCGCAGTCAGTTCATAGCAAAACCTGCAGCTCAGCTCCCAAAGCCTAGGAACCAGCTCTACAACGGCTCAGTGCAACACAGCGGATAAATTGTACAGGCTCCGGGAAAAGGCGAGGAGAGCACGGTTACCCCTTTAATCCCTCAGGAATTATTTGTAACTAAGAAATGCAAAGAAAAGATTGTGCTTCACGAGCCATGCTTGCTCCAGGACGCCCTCGGAGGAGGGAAGCGTGGCCCTCGGGATCTCTTTTCCCCTTCACCCTCCAAGGAGAGATGCTGTGGATGAGGTCTGGCTCTGAGGGCTGGGGCAGAAAGCAGAGTCCCCTTCAGAGCACTCCCTACGACCTGGGGGCCACGCGTTTCGTGGGAGGGTTTCACCCAGGAGAGGCTGCGGACGCCGTTCCACATTCAAAGCACTGAGATGCGTGTGTGTTTTGGAGGGGAGCAGGGGAGCCGGGCAGGACGCGTCTGATCGGAATAAAGTGCTGTGTGAGTCGGTCCCACCTGTCCCTGAACTCAGAAAAACTGGGTGAGCCCCCGCAGGAGGCACGGACAAGAAGAGAAAGGCTGAGAGCCCCCTTGGGTGCTGTGGCGCGAGGGAGCGCCCGTGACGAGCCGCGTGCTGGCCGCCGCAGCCTCTGCTCGCAGAAGGTGGTGTGGGTGAAGAGCAGCTCGCGTCGGGGCAGGCGGGGAGGTGCTGGCACGCCCGGGAGTGCTCACCGGTACCGGTCCTGCCACGCTCAGGTGAGCTGTCACACCGTGCAGACCCCTCAGCCCGGAGATGGAGCACGGCCGTCGCAGTCAGGTGCGGGAGCTGGCACACCGCTCCCTGGGCGCACCCGGTCCGTGCAATGACCCGGTGAGGCTGGGGCAAGAGGAGATGTGAGCACCCCGGGAAGGAAGGGGCTGATGTCTGGCACTGGGCTGGAGAAGTGGGTGGGTTACAGCCCTTCCAGGGAGCTGCATTCCAAGGAAAGGGTCTCATCCCCACAGGCTTGCACCTCCTCACTCTACAGACTTGCTCAGCCTTTACCCAGTGCCTTCCCAGTGGACAATGAGGAGACCAAACCATTGAAGATGACGTTTGCTTTGTTTCTCCCCCTTGGGATCGCTTGCTTTTCTGCAGGCAGCTTCCCTTCCCCGTCCCCTCTCTTCAAGCAGCTGCAGAGAGCACAGCACGTGCACCAGCACTGGCTCCCCTCCACCTGGAAGTGACCGTGTACCCGTGGCAGCTCATGGGGAAAAAGAGCCGTGACAGGAGGGGACCATTCTGGGAGGACAGCTCACCACACACCCTCTTCCTCAACATGACCTTTGTCCCAACTGAGCCAGTACTTTCCCCCCAGTTAGCAAATGCTCTGGCTCTCACCTAACACAGGAAAAAAAGTCTGTATTGGGTTAGGCTTGGCTCTCCCTGCTCTCCTACAGAAAAGTCTGTAATGTCTCTGAGTGGTCTGGTGGTACAGCCGCTCTCCCGTTAGCCGGTCGGTGATGGCTGTGGACTGCACAGGGTCCGGTTCCTCCCCATCCACTGCCCGGGGTCGCGGGGGTTCACTGGGATGATGAGTTGGCTTTGTCTTTGCTTTACAGATGGATGGACGATGTCGGGCCGTGTTTCTCCTTTCGAATGCCAGGTAGAGATGACAGCAGCACTTCGACTCAGCTTGTCTTGCTCAAGGGGCCAGGACAGGGTTCAGCCGCGTGCCTTCCTCACGCTGTTGCTCGCTGCTGCACTGAACGGGCTGCCAGGAGAGAAGGGGGAGGGAAGGGACATCATTTGCCTTGAACCTCAAAGATTTGTGATTTAGGAAAAGGAGTGAGGGGCTGATTGGTGACCCAGCTGGGCAGCCAGGCTCAGTGCTAGGAAAACAGAGAGACTGAGTGGAAAAGAGTCTGCAACCGCAACCACTCCACCCCAAGTGCGTGGAATCACAGAATCACAGAATGGTTTGGGTGGGAAGGGGCTGTTAAAGCCCAGCCAGTCCAACCCCCCTGCAAGGAGCAGGGACATCCCCAACCAGATCAGGTTGCTCACAGCCCCGGCCAACCTGGCCTGGAATGTTTCCAGGGATGGGGCATCCACCGCCTCTCTGGGCAACCTGGGACAGTGCTCCACCACCCTCAGTGGAAAAAAGTTTTTTCCTAATATCTACTCTGCATCTTCCTCCCTCTGTTTTAAAACCATGACCCCTTGTCCTGTCACACCAGGCCCTGCTGAACAGTTTCTCCCCTCTGGGCACTGGGAGCCGCTCTCAGCTCTCCCCGGAGCCTCCTCTTCTCCAGGCTGAACAGCCCCAGCTCTCCCAGCCTGGCCTCACAGCAGAGCTGCTCCAGCCCTCTCAGCATCTGGTCCCTCTGACCAACTGGTCCATGTCCTTATGTTGGGGGCTCCAGAACTGGACACTTTCGCTCAGAATCAGCCTCTAGAAAGCTGTGTGAGAGCCGTACCTGGTTACTGTAACCTGGCATCCTCCACGTCTGTGTAACGGCTGTTCTCCTGGAGGGAAAGGGAATCAGAAAGAGTAAATCACCACGCGTCCCTCCTGCCCTGCCTGGGACACTGCGACACCTCACATGCGGTGACCAGCTGGGACACTGCGAGCAGTGTCAGGTTGCTCAGAGTGGTGGAGGTCCCACAACACACCTGATGTGGCCACAGGGTGCACGGCTGTGGTTTCTGGCAGACACAGCCCCAGGCCAAACAAAAACTTCCTCTGGCTCCTTACTCTGGAAGGGCTCTGCCAAACAGACCTGGGATGTGCGATCCCTTCTTGGATTTTGAAGTCTGGCTCCTGCTGAACCCCAGAGCGACCGGGATGAAACTACGCCCACCTTTCCTTGTGTAAAGTCTGGTGCCTGATCTGGGCCACCCCAGTCAGCAGCTCCCGTGGCCACGTCGCAGGCGAGGGCTGAGCCTGTGGCACGAGTTGCCATGCTCACACTGGACGCCTCGTTTCTGCACGGCCAGGTGAAGGCCACGCTCAGCACTTGCACAAAGTTCACTGGGTGTGCTTGCACAGCTCACGCCTTGCAGCACTGTGAGAAGTTAATTTGGGACCGTCGTTTGGACTTCATTTCCCAGGTGATGCTGGAAGCTTCACCAAGGCCAAGCAGAGATTTGTGCACAAAACCAGGGCAGCCAGCTCTGCGCTGGAAGTGGGGCTGAAAGGAAGCACTGACTGTCAGTGGAAATTGTGTCCCCGAGTCCCCTGGGGTCTAAAACGCTCCCTCCCCCACCCAGCTGGGGCTGTGAGGCACCACTCTGCTTAGCTGAAGGTATCTTCACCTGAGGCCTGGGTCAGAGAACTCCCCTAGGAACAGGGATGCTCAGGGCCCCAGCAGCCACCCAGGGTCCGGGTGGGACCTAGGCCCAAGTCCAACTGATGTCCCCCACTTGTCCCTCTGGGAAGAGGGTCACGGCAGGGACGCCTCCGCGCTGGCACTGCCCAAGTGGTGGCAGGGCTGGTGCCTGCCTTGCAGAGACTCCGTCCTTCCCGCTTGCGACGGCTGCACTCCTGTTTGAACCAACTGGGCTGTGCTCAGCGAGTAAATCTCAACAAAGGTAAGGCTATTGTGAGGCCACCAGTGAGAACCACATCGAAACAACAAAAAAAAAAAGGTTTGGCTGGAGACTGGGCTGGTAAGTGGCCAAACTGCACGAACACAGCAGAAAATCTGACTACAAATCAACCGTTTCACGCCGAAAATATCTGCAGCCATCAGGGCCCGTGGTGTGCTCCCCCCATAGCAGCAGGCTGCACGGCGGGGATCTTCCCTTGAGCAGGGACCCCTCTCCAGGTCACCCCTCGAGGCTGAGAGGCCCCTTACTGACCCCAGGCACCCACGGGCTGGTAAGTGACTTTTTTCATGCGTGTAACATTGAAGATAAGGACAGTAAGCTTACACGATCATCTGTGTATCCCACACAGAGTGCTGCCCACCAATCCAACCGTGCTTATTAAATATTTCACACACCTCCGTTCACCGGTTAGAACTCAATAAATTCCTAGATCAGCTCTGTCTGAGCGACCTCACACTCTCCTCCTGTGACATCGCTGCCCCTCAGAGCCAAGGGCAGATGTTTTAGGGACTGGTGTGGCACCACGTCCACGGATGGCGGGTGGGGAAGGCACGCTGATGTGCGTAGGCCGAAGAGACCCGGGATAAAGGAGTCGCTCCCCGGGAACTGGAAAGCCTTCAAAGCTGTTCAGTGTTGTGAGATCAGGAGCAAAATCTAAAGGATGGCTTTTGTGAGTCGCTTGCAGTGCTGAAGAGCACATCCCTGCAGACGCACCGCTCACGCTAACCTGCCCCACGCTGCGCAGCGTGAGCCCGTCTGATGCTGGCAGTGAAACATTTCTGACCTCAGTGGCACTCAGGACCAGAGAGCTGCAGCAAAGAGGTGGAAGGGAGCTGAAACAGTCACCTCGTTCCTCTGCTCCTAATGAAGACCAGCTCTTCTCAAATCATTGCCAGCAGACAGCTCTCCACTCTGTCTTCTTACCCCACCAACGCAGCGAAGGCCACACGGTTTTGCTGACAGGCTGTGTGCTCCTTTATCATCATTAGCATCAGCACATTCCCCTCTAATTGCTACCACCTGTTCCCGCGGCTGTAATTCAGACCTGGCCTGCCTGATACCACCCCACACAGAGACAGAGGGCAGCTTTTGCCTTTCCTCTTCAGTGCATCTCTTGGGATGGCTCTCCTTAGCCCTCTCTCAGATTCAGGAGGAGTCATGGACCTCAGCGATGAGGCCCCAGAAACCAAACCAGCTGACAGACCCTGGTCAGACCCCCCATCCATCACGACTAAGCTGGGGCAGAGCAGAGGAGCACAGGCAAGCTGGGGAGTATTTTCAGTTGGAGGAGCTTTGTGGCCCCAGGAAAAGCGTCACGGGTGTGCAACGCAGTGCGGTCACCCCGGCGATGGGGGGGGGGGGAGGAAGCAGAAAGGGATGCTGAGCTTCATCCTCACTTCATCCTGCCACCAGTGCTGGGGTGGGGACGGAGCAGAGCTGTCGCAGGGGATGGTCGGTGCTGGCTCAGAGCCTGCCCCAAGCCTCTGCGGGAGAGCCGTGCCAGCCAGCCCGGCTTCCTGGGGCCACGGTCCTGGGGAAGAGGCAGCAAGCAGGGCCACCCCCCACCCCAGCCCCCTCCTAGCCCTTTGCCTGGCGCTGGAGCTGATCCTGTTCTCAGAGGAGGTGTAATTTGGGATAAACGACAGTGCTGCTGGAGGCAATACAGTGCCCTGGATTACCCCTGCCATCGGAGCACCCAGGAAGAGAGCTGCCATCCGGATGCTTTGTAGGCACAGAATGTCCTCCCTGGGTTCGCTGGGAGCGTCCTTGTTCAGGGCAGGGCTAACACCAACGGGGCTGACGCGTGCACGACAGCAGAACAGCCACGCTCGCGTGCCACCCTCGCTACGCTGCACAGCACAGCACAGCAGGCAGGGCCTGCTCAGACCTCACAACTGGCTGTACGCCGTTTGATGTCCGTACGGTTCCAATCCATCGGAGAACTGCTTGGGAGCAGAAGCAGTTTCTTTTAATTGTTAATTAACAGTTGTGAAATCGGGGATGTGGGCCGAATTTCAAGAGCCAGCCACGGTTCCTCAGTGTCTCATCAACGCTGTGGCAAGAAGCAGAGCAGTGTGAAACAAGCTGGCCTTTAAACATGGCATTTAAACACAATTCCCTTTCAGGAAGGAAAAGCTAGTTTTCTGGGGATTTAGTAACCGTGGTCCGTTACTGAACTCCTTTGGCCGGAGGGATGTACCACCCCACCTCTCTTACCAGTTCATCTTCACCCTCATCCCGCGCGAGCCCCTCCTCCTCGCCCTCGTCCCCGTTCAGCGGCTCCTCTGCGTTGACCTCCGCCTCTGACGCCGTGTCCTCTGGCGAGATTTCGCTTTTGCTGCCTTCCGCCTTCTTCCATACCTCTGCGAGAACAAGAGCCACCAGGATCAGGGGCCGGGGGACACAATGTCCGCGGCCCGATGACGCCACTCCAGCAGGCCCCCAGATTCCGGTGGTAGGTAAATAATGGATCTCAGGGTTCTTTTTTTTCTGCAATGGGAAGTTTTGCTGATTTTTGAGGAAGCTGCCTGAAAGTAACTCTGGAGAGGGCATCAGTCTGCATCCCTTGGAGGGAGTGTGGGGGGCAGATTAGATTAGAATGGAATAGAACAGAATAAACCAGAATGGAATAGAACAGAACAGAACAGAATGGAATAGAATAGAACAGAACAGAACAGAAATAGAATAATAGAACAAAAAAAACAAACAAGAAAGAATACAAACTATATGACAAAAGAAAAAAAAAATCTCATCATTTAAAAACCCAATTGTGTAATATGGGGAACTCTGGCATGGAATTTTGGCCTGTGATTCCACGCTGGAACCTGGGGGCCGACAGTTCACGCCGGAGCCTGGAGGATGCTCGATGGACTTTCCCGTTGTCAGACCAGCCCTGAGGCATCCGCGCACGCCCCACCGACCTGCAGACTGCTTCTGTTCTTCAGCAATCTGCTCCAGACGGCCCAGGAGCGCGTCAATGTTGGATTTGATCTGCGTCAGCTCTGTTTTGATCGTTTGCAGCTCACTGCACTTCACTTGGGAGGAAGGAAGGAAAACAAAAAGGCATTCAGTGCCCCGCAGAGCACCCGAGGCGCCCGCCTCACCCCTCTGCCTGCCCTCCTGCTCCTACGGCGCCGGCAGGGAAGGCTTGGGGGGCTGTGGGTGGTCGCATGCACACAAAACCCCCTGTGTTTCTGTTGTCCTGGCACATCATGGGGGCTGGCACCAGGCTTTGGCAGCTCAGGTTGTATGTGCACCCTCCCCTGCCTCATCCGCAGCCCCTGGGCTTCTGAAAGGCCCTCACTTGGGCTGCTGTTTCCAGATATTTGGGGTTTTTTAAGGTTTTTCCCCGGGAGCCTGTGGGTGACCGCCTGGGGATGGGAGGTTCACGCGCACACCGGTCCCCACGCCGTCCCGCCGCACCCCGCGCACATACTCACGCTTCAGCTTGGCCGAGCTGTTGGCGATGGCGGCCGATCTGGCGAAGAGCTTGACGGGGAGCGTCGCCTTCACGCGCCGGACGAGAGGGATGGTGACCCGCGGCCGCTTCACGGGAACCACCCTGGGCACCGGGGAAACTCGGCCCCGGTACTCGAAGAGCCTGGAGTGGGGGGGTAGGATGGGAGGGGTGAAGCACCCCTGCAGCACCCCCAGCCCTGCCGTGCCGGCCATCGGGTGCCACAGCCAGAACCCAAGCGGTGCTGGGCACAGCCTGGCCATCGCACCCCGCTGCGCTGGGCTGGGCTGGACCACCCTGCACCCCACCACGGCAGAAGCCACGCTGTGGGGAGGATCTGTCCCCTCTGACCCTCCCCTGCTCACCTGTCATAGAAGTCGTCTCTGTAATAGTCATAGTCGAAGTCGTAGCCACTGCAGGGACAGAGTCGGATGGCACGGGTTAATTAGTGCTGGCAATTTACTGTTATCACTCCCTTGTCACCCGCTGAGCCCAGGAGGAAGATGTGTGGGGCTGAAAGCACTGGATGGGGTTATGTTGGCAGCAGGGCAGTGGGTCCAAGAGCTTCTGCTAGTATTGGTGGGTGAACAGCAAGGGGGTGAGGGGGTAGCGCTGCCCTGGCCCCGAACTCTCAGGGGATTGCGGACACTTCCAGCTATTTCAACAGGAATCAGGGGCACAATCATCCTGGGGAGCTGGTCCCGTCTTCCCAAAACCAGCGGGATTCATCTCGCTCGGCTTCAGACACTGGCAGTGGCTGGATGCTTTTACTGGCACCCTTGGAAGCCAGGCGCTGAGTAAAGGCAGGTCTTCCCAGGCGAACACAGAAAAGAAGGCGGTAAAAAGCGAGTGTCTTAGCACGGGTGATTTATCTGGGCACTGCGTGCCTGAAAACTTCACTGCACACAGGATAAACCTTCCCAAGATGGACGGATCGTTTTTCAGTGACCCGGGAGGGCTTGCTGTGTGTACAGGAATAATTTTTGCTGCTTTTTTCCATCAGTTGGTGACATTGTGCCCTTTAAAAACAAAGCCGGGGCAGCCAGAGCGCGAGGCAGCAGCGGCTGGGAGCTGTGTCAGGTAACACCATGCTGCCACCTCCTGCGCATTTCTTCTGCTTTGTTTTCCTTTAGTGATTAAAAAACCTTTATTAATGACTCACAGAGGTTCAAAATCCAAATATCCCTAATTGAAGGGCAATTGTTTGTACGTGCCGTTGTTACGTTGCATTTCTGGTGCCATTTCTGAGCCTGCACCTGAAGAGCAAAGATTTGAGCGGCCGCGCTTTTAATCGCCGGCTGCCGCACCGATAATGACAAGCGACGCGTTGTGCTCCGCTCCCGGCCTTCTCCTAACGGCTGCACAGCCTTAATTACTGCAGCAGGAGAAACAAGACCCTCCTGCAAATAGCCGGGGTAGCGGGGAGCCGGGAGAGAAAAGTGGGAAGGGAGCCCGGTGTTTCCGAGACACCAGGGCCGCCGCGGGGTGTGCACCGGGTTGGGGTACCACTGCTCGCCTCCTCCCCTGCCTCGGGGTTGTTCCTCAGTCCCGTCCGTACGGATGTGGCACCCGGGCTCGCCGGGGTCACACTGCTCCCAGCACCGCTGCCGGGACGTGGGCTGAGTGGATCTGGCTGGAGATGGGCTGATATCGGCTTTCTGCAGGGATGGTAACGGGGGTAACGAGGGATGCGAGTGCCAGCTGAGCCGGAAGGACAGTGTCCACTTGCATCTGGAGCCCCCAACATCAGAAGGCCGTGGAGCTGTTGGAGAGGGTCCAGAGGAGGCCACACAGATGCTGAGAGGGCTGGAGCAGCTCTGCTGTGAGGCCAGCCTGAGAGAGCTGGGGCTGTTCAGCCTGGAGAAGAGGAGGCTCCGGGGAGAGCTGAGAGCGGCTCCCAGTGCCCAAAGGGGGCTGCAGGGAAGGTGGGGAGAGACTCTTCAGCAGGGCCTGGGGTGATAGGACAAGGGGTGATGGGTTTAAAATAGAGGGAGGCAGATTTAGATCAGATATTAGGAAAAAAATTTTTACCCTGAGGGTGGTGGAGCACTGTCCCAGGTTGCCCAGAGGTGGCCCCAGAAACATTCCAGGCCAGGTTGGCCGGGGCTCTGAGCAACCTGATCTGGTTGGAGATGTCCCTGCTCCTTGCAGGGGGTTGGACTGGGTGGTCCCATCCCACCCAAACCACTATATGATTCTATGAAATCCAAGTTCATTTCCAGCCATCCTCACTAACTCACGTGCCGTATCTCCAGACACGTCTGTGTCGGCAATGGTGGCCGGGGTGCCAGGCAGGAGCACCCAGGGGACTCCCCACCTGCCCAGGGATGCTCCGGCAAATGCCAGAGGCAGAGGGAGGGAGGCCCTGAAGATCCGGAGAGATCGGGGGAGAGCAGGGATGACAGCAAGGTTTGGTGTTAACTGAAGGTCGCTCTTGTAGAGAGACCCGAGAAAACTCATGCCAGCATGAACCTGGGTGTATGTTTTACCTGTAGGGATAGGCCACATCCCAAAGGATTTCTATCAAACACCCAGATATCCCCCTGGGCTGCAGGATCGTTGCTTCTTCTATGTCCAAACTGAGATTTCCCTGCTCTGCTCTGGACCCTCTCATAGAGACTCGGAGTGAGGCAAAGTAAAACTCAACCTCTGAAAAAACAGTTTGAGAATCATAGAATTATAGAATGGTTAGGGTTGGGTGGGACCTTCAAAGGTCATCTAGTCCAGCCCCCCTGCAAGAAGCAGGGACACCCCTGACCAGATCAGGTTGCTCAGAGCCCCATCCAGCCTGGCCTTGAACGTTTTCAGGGATGGGGCATCCACCACCTCTCTTAGGTGTTGAACACAGCATTTCTACGAATTACAGCGCTGTGAGTTTGGAAGTCTAACATTTAGAAATATTTCTGACGGTTAGGGAAGCTGTAACCGCAGCTCACAGCAAACCTGGGTTCCCTGCGAGATGTTGTGAGCGCTGCTGGGCCAGATGGCCCAGTTTAAATGTGCCTCCCATCTGGGGTGAGATATTGCTGACGCTCAGAGCTCAGATCGAAGGATCTATGGCATCTCCATTTCCATCCATCAGCGTGGGGATGCAGAGTCCGCGTCCCCTCATCTGGCATCCCTGGTGAACCCTGAGGGACAAGTCCTGGAGAAGGACCAGGCTGGCCCAAGGTGGGGAGAAACCTGCCTGGTGAAGGCTGCAAAGGAAGAACTTGGCTGAGCAGCTCGGGGGAGGTCCCAGCAGACGCCTCAGGGGTGGTGGGAGGAGGGCTGCTGAAGCTCTGTGGGGTTTGCCTACGCCAGAAGAGCGTTGCCACCACTGAGGGCTGGCATGTTGCAGCACACTGGTGCTGGATGCGTGGCTGAGTCTGAATCATGTACTTTTTCTTTTTTTGTAGAAAAATCTACAGTTCTCTCATTATTTCCTTTGCTATTCCACCCACCTGTAACCCTGATACCGATTTTAGTCTTTCCTTCCTCGATGCCCCAGTCTCCATGCCATGAGACTAGCACAAAAATAATGAGAATTTATAAATAAAACACATTTGGGATCTTGTTATTTGTTTTGGGGTTCTTGAAACCTGCAGCATACTCTCCAAATACCTTTTCAAGTTCCTCCTTCTGCAGCCTCAGAAGCAAGAACTTAATGAGTTTCTCCCATGCTCCCATGACTCCAGACTCTGGGGCTTAAACAAAAACCTTCACTTCTTGTGAAAATCTTGATAAAGTCTCTAGAGCTGGCAACGGTGGCACTGAAGGCTGACTCTGACATCTGTAACACCCTAGATCTCCCACAGACTGATTCCGTGTCCCTCCCATTCCTTTGAGCCCTTGGTCACCTCTCCGCAGCACAGGCTCTCTTGGGGATTCCCTTGGTCACCTTCTTAGTCCACCTCCAGCTGTTGCCCCAAGGGCTTCCCACTTTCGTCCTTTCTTCTCTCCCTTTCCCTGTCATTCTTTTCTTGCCCTTTTTTCCACTGTCTTTCCCCAAATTATCCCTGGAGGAGCTGGGGCTGGAGAGCAGCGGTCCTCTTGTTGCACCTCCTTCCAGACTTCCGCTGCGGTTAAAGCAGGTACTGCCCTCTCTTCTCCAACAATCTCCAGGTCCAACACCATTCACAGGTTGGACCGTGCCCAGGCAGAGTCCCACCACGTCACAGGCACTGGCCAACCTTGGGTCTGCCGCCGATGCCTCTTGCTGGCTCTCCACCCTTGCAAAGGCCAAGAAGCCCAAGGAGAAGATGTGAAGGTGCAGCAGCGGCCCAGGGCTGCCTGGGGTAGGGGTCAGGGGGCTCAGGGCAGCAGCCTGGGAGGTGGGAAAATCAGCCCCAGCCAGAAGGCAAATACCAGCCCCGGAGAGCTTGCCGCGGGAGGTGGCGCGGTGGAGACCTACCTATACAAGGCGGAGGCTGCTCTCTTCAGCCCTTTAGGTCTGTTGGGTTTCGGTTCCCCGGCCATGTTGATATCTGCAAGGAACAGACACGCAGCTGTGACTCGGCACGTCCACGCTCACTGGGAGCCGCATCTGACCACGGCTGTGCACCGCCCCGGCCATCGGTCCTCCACACCTCCCACCACATTTCCACCTGCTCTTAGCACGTCTGGGGCCGCGCTGTACCTCCGCAAGATGGCAAGTATATTCTTGCACTGGGCAAGCATCACAGAAGCGAGCAATAAATGCTTTCGTGGTGCGTCCCAGAACACACCCTGCGCAGCTCCAGTTCCCTTCCCGTGAAGCCCTTCTGCTGTCAGGATGCATGTGGCCAGGTGCCAGTCACTCTTCTTGCAGAACGGCGAGCTAACGATGGCACCGCACCGACCAGCACCCTCCCAGGGAGACGCAACGAAAGCCCAGTGGTGGAGAATGACAACAATCAGCTCAATTTGCTGGTGCACGCTGGTAGGAACAGCACTGCAGAGCCTCCGTCGGTGCACGCGGGCCAGGAAATGTCTGCTGTCAACCCAGAGTGGTGCCGAGCAGCCCGATCCCTCCGGATTCCCCTGACCGTGAGCAGGGAGAGACAAGAGCTCAGCCTGGACAGGATTTGCATCTTGGTCCAGTTTGGACATAGAAGAAGCAAAGATCCTGCAGCCCAGGGGGATATCTGGGTGTTTGATAGAAATCCTTTGGGATGTGGCCTATCCCTACAGGTAAAACATACACCCAGGTTCATGCTGGCATGAGTTTTCTCGGGTCTCTCTACAAGAGCGACCTTCAGTTAACACCAAACCTTGCTGTCATCCCTGCTCTCCCCCGATCTCTC
>WHYT01017798.1:182284-217050 GCA_009806455.1 Tetrax tetrax
AACCTGTGCCCACCCGCATTTAGCCTGACCCTGAGCTGGCCCTTCCAGGAAGGGTTACAGAGACGTGGTTAGGGAGTCTGGTGTGGCACCAGATCAGAAGGGAGATGCTGTATCTCTCCTGGCTTCAGGTCAGCATGGGCCAGTGGGGGCTAGATACTGATCTCAGCAAGACAGATAGCAGCATGGACCTCAACAACGCTTGCTCTGGCTCTACAGATGGACAAGAGAGGTTCTCCTCGCTCGCTGGTAGACTGGAGGGTAGTAGGGCTCTCAGTGACCACCTGGCAAAGCCACACTCAGATCTCTTCCAACATCCTTCACTCCTGCTATGCCAAACGGTGGCCAGCATGAGGGTGGGTTTGGCGCTTGCAGCCCACAGGGCAGAACGGTGCCCATCAGAGCCACGGCGGGAGGCTGCAACCTGGAGGTGGAGGGGAGCTCCAAGCAAGGCTGGTTTGAAGATGTGGACCCTGCTCAGACCTGTGCTGCATCCTTCTGCCAGCCCTTGGCATCCTAAATCCCACGGATCCAGGGGTTTCCTGCTTGGAGAGCATCATGGGGGGTCGCAGAGGCCGGGGGGCTGCACAGGGGAGGGTGAGATCCAGGTCATGGGGCAGGCAGGTCACCATGCGCAGGGCTTGAGGCTCGGCAGCACTTAGCACTTCTGATTTGAAAACTTAAACACCCAATTCAACATCTAAATTTGACAAATTGAAAAAAAAAAAAGGAGAAAGTGCATAATAGAGCCACCAAGATGATTCAAGGGCTGGAGAAAATACTTGACAAAGAGAAAATTAAAGACTTCATTTTGTTTAGCTTATCAGAAAGGAGATGTGAAGCTGATGCGATTACTTTGTGTAAGAACTTTCATCTGCAGACAATGCTGGGTACAAAAGGGCTCGTTCATCAAAGGGTAAAGACAGAACAGGAATCAATGGCTGCCAGCCAAAGCCTGCCCGATTCCAACGAGAGAAAGGGCACAGATTTTAATGGGGAGATGATTAACCACTGCGATGAGCGACGGGGGGGCAGGGGAGTCTTTGCCTGTTGACATCTTAACTGCGCTTCTTTTTGAAAGAGACATTTCCGTCACGCACGGGTCCCCAGGCTCAGTCCCAGCGTGGCTGGGTCGGACGGTGAGCAAACACCAGGAGGCAGAGGCAACGGCGGAGTGACGGTGGGTGAGGGGCTGATGCCAGGACCCTAAAGATCCCTCCAGGCTGCTTCTCCAGGAAACCCATCTCCAGGGCCACCTTCCCAGCTACGTTAACATAGCCCTCACAGGAGACGCCAGCCTGCTGTGAGATGCTGGCTGGAGACCCCATATTCGGGGACCCCACATTCGGGGACCGCAGCCCAGATGCAGTCCATCTCCGCCGCCGCTCTGCCTCCCCCGCACGCTTCGCAGGAGAGCAGAAGAAGCTGTAAGCACTTGACTGTCTGGGTAAAACCGCCGCACCAGGTGAAATGGTTTATTTGCTCCCTTAAATCACAGCCTTGCTTTTTTCACACTGCTCTAAACATGAACGTCTACCTCTCAGCTTCATTATTTCCAGCATTTCACACCCAGAGGATATATTCTGGCAATTTCTCCTGGTTCTGGTTTTTAAGTACAGCGAACAATTACACTCAACTGCATTCATAAGCCGACGTTAATGAGGCTCGTCGACACACTGCACCGATAGCAGCTGCTACGCATCCCATGATTGATCTCCATGCTACAGACACTGCAAACCCTCTTGCTAAAATCCAAGTTTCCGCCCTTGACACGACTATTACAGAGCGAGATGTGCACGTACCCTTCCCCACTGCTTCTCCTTCCACTGCCACCAAAGCAACAGCCTGGTGCTCCCCAGCTGATGGTCCAAGCCGGCACAGGCTTCCCACCGCGGTCACGGTCACCTCAGTCGGTGCATGGTCACCTCCGGCTCTCCACTCTTGCTGTCCCTGGCTAAGCCGCTCCACACAGACACCACCCTCTGAACCAGTGAAGTACTGGGAAAACTATTGACCAGTACTCTGGGAGCCCCAGCTGAAATCCATGGCACATCAGAGGGTGCAGAGGAGGCCACGCAGATGCTGAGAGGGCTGGAGCAGCTCTGCTGTGAGGCCAGGCTGAGAGAGCTGGGGCTGTTCAGCCTGGAGAAGAGGAGGCTCCGGGGAGAGCTGAGAGCGGCTCCCAGTGCCCAAAGGGGGCTGCAGGAAAGGTGGGGAGAGACTCTTCAGCAGGGCCTGGTGTGACAGGACAAGGGGTAACAGTTTTAAAATAGAGGGAGGTAGATTCAGATTGAATATTAGGAAGACATTTTTTACCCTGAGGGTGGTGGAGCACTGTCCCAGGTTGCCCAGAGAGGCGGTGGATGCCCCATCCCTGGAAACATTCCAGGCCAGGTTGGCCGGGGCTCTGAGTGACCTGATCTGGTTGGAGATATTCCTGCTCCTGGCAGGGGGGTTGGACTGGGTGGGCTTTAACGGTCCCTTCAACCCAAACCGTTCTGTGGCTCTATGATTCTATATTCTCCGACCCCCGAGGACACACAACACCCCCTGTGCGTGGCTCTGTGGGGGAACCAGGGAACACAACCCCAGCTGCTCTGCTCAGCCCAGGACCCACTCATGCCGGCAGAGGATGTGCCCGTATCTCCAGGACTCTGTTAACGGAGTCCCTGCCACTCTCCGCTCAGACAATATTTACCCGCAGGCTGCCGAGTGCTTCTTGACAGAACAAATATTTGTGCGTTACACCTCGACTGTCCCACTAACCGCGAACAGCGTCGCCGGGAGAGGGATCAATAGGTGGCTCCTCAACACCCAGAGTGAAGGCCAACAGCTCTTCTTCTTCCACAGGGGTGGTGACACACGGGGACATGCCTGGGGACACTTCAGGATCCTGTCCTGGGGGGATCCTGAAGCTGTTTCTTGCTGCCACAGAGCTGGTCTTGAATGCAAGGATGCTGGGATTCCCCCAAATCCAGCCCTGTGCAGTGAGGGAGCTGGTAAGTCCCTTCTGGAAAAGCTCAGCTCAAATTGAGAGGCTGAAAAAAAGCGTTCTGTAGGCACAAACCATGAAATCTCCTGGGCAAGGCTCTCTGTGGCTGTTTGAGCCAGGAGATGAGGACTCCAGCCCAGCCACCCAAGAAACAAAGCAATTACTGCTGATTAAGAGGAACCAGTTGAGGAGAAAGGCTGGGGGGCACAGACTGGCACTGAGGACAGAGTGAACTGTCTTGTAAGGGAAACAAGGCAAAGGTTTTCAGCACCTTAAGAAGGGCATTTAATAAGCCGTGATGTGCGTAAGTGCTGTGCCCCTGCTTGTGTTTCACCTGAGGAACGGCTGGGTACGGCGACGGCGTTCAAGGCCCCAAGTTTATTCTCCGCGTGCCAATTTGTCACTCTTATCTTCGGCAGCCCACGCTGTTCTGGCGGGGCTTGAAAGCAAATTTTGCCCTTGAAAAAGAACCGTGTGCCGTGAAAAAAGAGATCCTTCCAAATGAGATGCAGGAGGGTTGGCCGGGAGGAAAGCGGCGGTCTCCAGGGAGTAAGGCATGCTGCCCTGGGCCGGGACAAACGGCCACCCCCCTTGCAGAGGAGTCCTCTCGAACCTATTAGAAAATTACCCCGTGCTTGACAGCGTTGGAGAGCGGCCAGTCAGGACGTGGAAAGGGGTTTCTGTGAAATTTGTGAAATGAAATCACAAAGCTTGTAGGAAAATATATTTGCTACGTCCTTTGTCTTAGATTAAAGCCCCAAGTCACAACTTACTGTTTCTCAGTAAATGTTACAGCTTTCATTCTTCTTATTAAAACCACGACAGCTCCAAAATAAAATACCACCTATGACAATTTGCACTGGAAAAGTAATTTTTAACCTAAAAAACTCGAATTCAAACTCATCCTTTCGATTTGTGTTCTCTAGAACAAAACCCCCAATATTACCACTACAGAGAGCTGTGAAATCCGTGAGAGCCGGACTTCCCCTCAAACCCCACGACTGCTGCATTATTGATGCATTGCACTCTGCAGGACTTCCCTGGAAAGAGAATGAAAAACGCTGATTATCTGTGCCATTGGCTCAGCAAACTGGGAAGTGATAGACTGTTTGCGGTGCTGCTCCCGCGATAAATAAATAATACTGAGCTTTGCCCTTTAGAGCATTGATTAGATCCGGTTAAAACAAATAGGAAAAAAAAAATAATCACAGGAGGAACTTACAGTTGCTCGTCAACTAAATCTCAGCCTGGGGCAGGAGGCATTACTATTAATTACGTTGTTTCAAAGGCAGTTGCAGTGGGATGGTGAAGATTTAACGCTCTCCAGCTGCGGCATGATAGAACAGACGCTGAAGTCAACGCAAAGCTCCCTGACTTCAGGGGTGCGGGATCAGGGGTTAACTACTCTGTGATTCCATCATGTTAACTACTCTGTGATTCCTTAAAACCGCAGCAGGGATGCCTCTCCACAGACCCCAGGAGAGCTTGGGGTTTTGGCAGGGTGGACCTGTCCTGCTCGTGCCTCAAGACCTACAGCACCGGACACCAGCTTCCTCAGGGTCACCTTCATCTTCACCAGGACAGGAGATGGCCTGGGGACAGGGTGGAGATGGGGGACACCCGGTGTCCTGTTGCGCTTTGCAGACCGCAGGTACCATTCAGGGAGAGACCAGCCACGCTGCAGCGAGATGCGGCGCAGGCCGGAGACGCGGGCAGGGCCCTGCCGTACCCGCACGGCACACGGAGACGCTCAGTACGGGGACACACGGAGGGGAAAGCAGGCACGAGACCCAGGTTTCCATCCACGTACGCCTTTTTCCCGGCTCTCCCTGCTCACCTCAACTCGTTTCACTGCCATGCTTTTACGTCCAGCCCCTCGGCATCTCCCTCCTCCTCCTCACCGACGGAGACTGATGACACCAGACAGCCCTGACTGCCTTCTCCGCAAGGAAACGCCGTGCCAAATATTGTGATTCATCCAATGAGTAAGAGCAGAGCCCCTCAGTCTAAATGTTGATCTTTAATCTCCAGAGGCTTCTGCCGCTCGGAGTATAAGCTTCACTTCTAATTAACGGTGTTAATGAATCTTTCTGCACTGGCAGACTTTCAGCAGTGTTTTTCCAAGGGCTTTGTCAGAAAGACACCAGCGCTGGGTTACGCTGCTGGGGGAAGCTATTTCGGGAGCAGAGACCCGAGACACGTGCCTGTTTACTCCATTGGACCAAGGCAGTCCTGCTCCGGAGACCTCATCTTCCTCAGAGCCTTCAGCGGGTGCCGCAGCCTCGTTACTTGCGCTGGCTCTCACTTTCCTCCACGGGTGCAGGAAACAAGAGCTGCTTGAGGCAAAGGCACTTTAGATCTCCCTTTTCTTGGGAAATCCATGCAAGATGGGAGGAACCACCGCTTTCATCGACTGACCATCCAGGCATCCTGGATAAGCAGGTCAGCCTTCAGCATCTATTTTTTTTTAGGAGAGATGAATCCCAAATTGCTCTTTGCAGCCAGAAACAACTCCTCACCCTGGGGGCTCACCCCACATTTCACAAGGTGATGTAAAGTAAGGGCAGGCCACCTTCCCTGGGAGATACTCTGCTTTCTCTGTGAGGTCTGAAACCCCAAACCACTCTCTCCCTCCCTCCGCCTGTCTCTCCACCAGCCCACCCGAGCCAGCGCATCTCTCACTCTGCCAAGAGCAATCCCTTGGACCGAGCTCCCCGTTCGTTTGAGGTGTTACGGAATATAGATCTGCTTCCTTCCCAGCGCCGAGCTTTGCTGACTCGAAGGAAAGGGATCTCTAAGGATCCCCTAGATAGCTGGATTTTTCTTACCTAAATGTGCACAAATTGCAACCTACAACCAATTAAACAGCTGGTTTCTCATTTTTTCACAACAACCATAATTTGTAATTCCACAATGTCAATAAAGAGTCCTTCAATTCTATATTCCACAGCATTTGCAACTCAGCTTGGTAATTTTTGAGTCAATAATTAAAAAAAAAAAAAGGCAATTAGGGTATTCATTGAGAACCACCACATTACTTCGTATAACATATTGGTATTTATTCACCTGCACGCTTCGCCCTCACTGCTCACACCGCGCTGAACGCGGTTCCACCACTGCAGCTGGAGTTTTAGAGCGACGCATCGCTCCCCCCCCAGCCCTTCATCCCAGCCACGCTCCCGCTTTAAACACCGGGACAGGCGATGGAGCTGGTACAGGGCGAGGGAATGATAAATCACGCGGGGCTGAGCAGGATTTACCTGGAATGGAACTGAGCTGTGTCTGCTGACTGGAATGAGGTGGGGGAAAAACCAGTGTGTTCTTGATGGAGAATTGTAGTGGGAACAGAAGAAAATAATGTTAGCGTCCACAATAGCCACAAGAGTTTCATTTTATAAATCATACATTTTGCTCCCTGCCTACTGTTCTGTGTTATTTTTAGAACTGAAAAATAGAAGTGGCCTAAAAGAAAGCAGATTCTTGGTACTAAAAAATCAGCAGTTACCAGCCCAAATCCCACTGCAGATGTCCACCACCCCTTCCATTGTCTTCCCTGGAAGAAGGTCTGGATAGGGGACCCCCGAGCCAGGCAGGGTCCCCAAACTCTGGGAAGGCTCAGGACCCCAGACCAACTATGGCCACCCCAAGACCTGCCCATGGTCTTGTCTTGCACCAGGAAAGGGAGAAGATGAGTATGGAGGAAGAATACGGAAGAGGGTGGAGGAAAAAGAAGTGAGCACTTTCATCAGATGGGGCTGCTGGTTACCGAGTGTCCCCCAGTTCCACAGACACAACCCAATGGGGAAAGCCCTGAGCCACCTCTGGTCCCCGCGTCGTGCCTCAGCGGCTGTCTTGCAACCTAGCATTACCAGAAATGAGATGTCATTCACTTTTTTTTTTTTTTTTTTTCACACTAATATCCCATTTCATAGGCAGTAATACCGATGTGACAGATTCTTTGCAAATTCCAACAGGAAGCCAGAAAAGCAGCATGCGTACACATGCCCAGACATACAGGCAATGCACTCTGCTTCCCAAAGCTCTCCGCTGCAGGGATATTTCTGATATCAGGAGGGATATTTCTGATACCGGCGTGCTAATACAGACCAGCTTTAGATGGATTGGCAGCACACCACCTGCAGCAATAAGACTTCCATCAGCTGTCTCGCCACACAAAGAGCTATGTCTCTATAAAAACCTAAGACCTTGCAATTTTGCAAGTCTGATAATACCAAGGCTTAAGAAGAAAATATAAGTCAGCTGAATACAAGCAGATGTTCTCTGCTACTGCCCGAGAATGAGCTTCACCGCACCAGCAAGGCAGCTCCGGCACTGCGGCAGTGGATGCAGATGCTACAAAAGATGAAGGTGAAGAAGCCCAAAACGCCCCGGGGACTGACGTACCACTGTAGGCACTACACAAATACTTCTGTAGGTGAAACTGGGTTAGTCAGAGCCCAGGGATGGAGGAACAGAGAGGGGCAGGCATACATGAGGAGCTCCCACTGACCAGAGCAGAAGTTGGTTTGTGGTGCTGTAGGTAGCATCCCATTTTCGTAGCACAAGACAACGTTGGGTCATGATCACGGACCTCATGCACTTCTTCAGCCCCACTGCCACCCCTGGGACTGCTGCAGCACCGGTACCAGCTGAGGCTTTCAGGGTGGAGGGACTTTGGGACTCCTGTCCCCCTACAGCTCTGGGGAAGGGCCAGAGGCAGGAGCTACATCCTTACTCCCCGTCTTGCCTTGATGAAAGGTTTCCAGCGCAGACACCACGATGCTGGTCACAGCCTCTTGCATTTGAGGTGCTGTGCCCGCTCTGTTGCGCCCCAAAGCGGTGCTGTCCCAAGGAGACCGCAGAGCTGACATGACCGCGTCCCTGCCCGCAGTGGTGTGACACCTCTCTGGATGCCACCATCGGGAGGACTGAAAGGACAGACAAAGGGCAAACAGGACAGCGGGGAGCGGCCGGCAGAGCCCCTCCTGTGGCTTTGTTTTCCCTTGCAATTGAATTAGACGCCGATAAGCGATGGTGAAGGATTTTCGTGCCACATGCGGCTCTGCAACGGAGCGTCTGATCTATGGATTACAGTTTAGCAAGGAGACAGCTCTGTGGAAAAATGCTTATGAGGAAGAAATGCTACTGCTGTAAAGAAAAGCTCAGGGAACCGCTTTCTGGGGTCATTTCCTCTTAGAAAAACAGCCCCGTAAAGTCACAGAAAGACTCTCAGCCGAGCGCTTGGCTCCGAGCAGGACACCTCCGACGTACCCGTCCTGCCAGGCTCCCGTCCCGACGCCGCTCACAGCATCTTCGCCAGCGCTTGCTCTGAGGCAAACAGGGCTGAGCTTCCTTTCAGTAACTTCTCCAGAGAAATAAAAACACCACCACGTGGTTTTACTTCTGAGGTCCTCTAGAACCAGGCAGACGGCCTCAATATTTGGGGTTGTGCCACAGATTAATCCGGGACCTTTTGAACAGCCAGGCATGCCTCTGACCTTCAGCCTCTGAACTGATGCTCATCCGAATAAAAACCCACATGCCAGGTACTGAGACCGACAGAAGAGCAGCCTCCCTCTCCGATTAAAACATCTACCATTGCCTTAGCCACAGCCACGGGCATCTCGTACGCATCTGTGAGCGCGGCGCAAAGCGAGGAGCACGCCTGGAAAGTCAAGCAGGTCATCGCAAAGTAGCCAGCAAGGTTGTCGGAGCCTGATTTGGAAAATCCCAGTGGAACGGCTGTGGGTTAAATGTTAAAACAGATTCTTTTTACACAAAATTAGGTACTTCTCATAACCCATTGGTTGGGAAATCCTTTTAAAGCCAGTGGGAAGTGCCACGCTAGTGTTTGCAAGCCCGGCGCGCAGCCCCAACGGCCCCGGTAGGAGGCACGAAATCACCTTCCCGTGCCCAGGCTGCCCACGAGTCGCACCCACAGCGTGAGGACACCTGCGGAAACTCCTTCGTTGCAGAGTCCTAAAGCCAACAATCAGAGAAGAACCAAAATTTTACACTGCTCATCAAATGTTTCAGTGGCTCCAGTTAACGCTGCGATACGATGTATAACTCCTAATTCCTCTGTGCATCACTGCCTACGGCACACAGGAGGCATCACCCAGGCTTTCAGCTCCAGCCCGCAGCACCGAGGCCCTCTAACAAGATGCTTTTTCCCCAAATCTCCCCACAGGTGGGTGTCAGCAGACTTTCCACAGCCAGTAAAGGCACCAGCAGCCTCCTCCGGCCCCCCGGGCCAGCCCGGCGCAGCAGGCAGCGCAGGCTTTCACCTCCCACCCAGTGCCTCGCCTTTGCCAGTCCATCAAACCTTGAGCCTCCAGGACCACCAGTGCCACCAGTTACGCTCTGCTCGCGGGCACGAGAAAGAAAAACCTCTCTGACAGGTCTGGCTGTTCCTTATTACAAACCCTCCATGCCATTATATGCTTTTTCCTCAAACTATAGAATAATACCACACGCGTTTACAATACTGCAGGTTTCACGCGCCACACAGCAGCATCTGTGCGCGTCCCCGATTTCTGCGCGGCGTCGCCTCACAGTGTCCCTTAATCGTCTGCTGTTGTTTACAGCGTACAAAGGAAAAGCTCCAGCTCAGCTTCCCACCCCCTGCAAGCACAGCTATTGTTGTTTATTTATAGCGCCGTCTTCACAGAGAGCCCACGGAGAGGAGAGGAGACGTCATTCACCAGGGCAGACAGAGGTATTGAATCCATCCCTGCGCGGAGGGGCCTGGGGTGTTCAGAAAAGAACCACAATTCACAACAGAAGAGAAATTATCCAAACCTTTACACATCTCTGTCTGTCAGTTACCATCTCGATACGAGCTTGGCAAAAAAATAAAGCAAAAGCTCCTTTTTCTGGATTTAACATCTGGATCTAATCTTCTATTTCCTAGCTGTTCAGAATCATACAACATCTCAAGCTGGAAGGAACCCACAAGGATCATCAAGTCCAACTCTGCTCCTTGCAGGACGACCCAAAACTAAACCATATTTAAGCACATCTAGGGCTCGGTCTCGTTGGAAAAGAACTATTTCCTTATCATGGCAACTTGGCCAGGAATTACCCAGAGTTAATTCTGAGAGCTTGGAGGTTGGGGTGGAAACGAAGGAGAAGCAAGGTGGGGACCCCACCAACAGCAATCTCCTGGGCCAAGAGTGAGAAGGCAGCAAGGTCACCAGCTCGGGGGAAAAACCCGGCCGAGCGATTTTGAGGCGGAGGGAAGAGTAGGAGAAGGCGCTGGAGAGCACAGGGTGAAATCCAACTGGAGAAGTCAATACAGGGGAAGGACAGAGAGGGGCAAGGGGACACAGGGAGAGATAAATTAAAGGCTTGCCCAGGGGTTATGATGGCTAGTGAGCAATAAATTAAATAAAAGAGGGCAACAGGGACGAGTAAGGTAGTGTGAAAAATTAATTAAAAGGAAGGGAGGCATAACCAAGGCATAAACCATGGGTGCTGGCGGAAAGATTAGAGGACCCAGGGAATGAAGAGGCTTTGAAAAGCGTAATAGGAGCCAAGGCAGAGGCTGAAAAGGCTGTGACCACATGTGAGGGTCAGGTAAACAACGCAGATGCGTTTTCAAGAGTGTGAGAAGCCAGAGATCATTGAAGAAAGAAAGCCTCTCACAGAGGGAGGTGGCCAATGCCACCACAGCCCTTCCTGTAACCATTTCTGAAGGTATCCCCTGGCTCCTGAGCAAAATTAATCAACATCTCAGCCACTGGCATTCAGTTTAGCCCATGCCCTGATGTGGATGCGCCCTGTTGACTTCTTCAGGCTCGTGGGACAGGCAGATTTTGGGTGGTGGGCAGAGGACTCTGGCCTCAGGGGAGTTATGGGGCAAGCGCAGACTCACACCCAACCCCCGCTGGGTCCATTTGCCATGGCGGACAAGAACGCTGGGTCTCCGACTACACGGGGAGCACCCCGCTCCCCTCAAGGGCTATCCTGGGGGAGTCGCCTTCACCCTTTTATGCTGGAGGTGTTTGAACAAAATAATGACACGTGTGCTGGGAGAACTAGAGATAGGGAAGGGGGGTGGATGGAGAGAGCACAACTCCGCAGCCTGGCCATCGCGCATCTCCCTTGAGCACTGGCAAACCCGGACTTTCTCAGCCTTTGTGAGGCAGGAGCGAAGCAGCTCTCCGGTGGATCCTTGCTCAGCAGCCTGGCTGCACTGAGTCCCATCTTGAGGCATCAAAACTCTGTGTGCTCAAGTCTCTGGCCTCAGAAGTCTCTTAGCCCAGAAGTCTCTTAGTCCTTTTAGCCCAGGACACTGGTGAGCTTACAGGGCTGCCCCAGACCACGGGAGCCTCCTCCAGGTATCACATCAGGATGAGCAATGAGCTTTGTGAGCTGCTACTGCTCATCACCGCAAAGCTCCTGTATCAGTATTTCATTAGAGGGCTGTTAATCACCACCGTAGCACATGTGGTGCTTTACTTTTGGAGGGTTTCTCATGAGGAGCAGAGATGCAATTTCTAGAAGAAGAGCTGAAGAGTGTTTGGGGGCATGTGTGGGGGAAATGATTACATGAACATTTCCAGGCCAGTTAAATCACAGGGGAAAAGAAAGAATTGGACAAGTCGGGATCACACCTGCCTTTACAGCAGCATTCTTTGGAACGAACAGGCTGCCTCGGTGCTCGGAAACAGGTAAGATCATAAGCACAAGATACCTACGCCAGGGGAGGAAAGAAATAATAAAGGCATTCAAAGCTATGGAGAAAAAAAAAAAAGCAGACTTTTTGGATGTACCAGGAGAGGTACAAGCAAGATCAATACACTGACAGTGGCAGCCAGCGTTGGGGAAGGAACAGCCTTGGAGCATCACCCAACCCAGGAGACAGCACTGCACCTTCACGGGCCTCAGCAGCACTGATCGGGCACCGCAGGGAACACTCGTACGGGGAGCAGGACAAGTGACGGATAAATAACATCAGAGAGAGCTGAGTGGGCTCCTAACTCCTGTCTGTCCCAACAAACTGCACTGTGGCTTCTGTTTGAACTGGACTACAGCCAGCTAAGGGACAGCCCACTGTGCCCCACGCACCGCACGAAGCGGTAAGGGCACAGGGAAGTTGTGATGTAAACAGACGGAAAAAGGAATGGAAACACACCCTTTGCAACACCCCAGACCAGAGAGAGATGGGGAATTAGGGCTCAGTCCAACAAAACACCAGTTTGAGTTCAGCCCGGCATGGAGCCGGGGCCGCAGGGCTCTGACCACACAGGGAGCTGGACTCAGAGCCGAGCGTGCCACTCGCCATCCCGCTCTGTGTCCCCACCATGACACAGCCTGTCCTCGTTTTGTGTGCATTTCTAAAAATTCACAAATTCATCCTGCAAACACATACCCCGGAGTCATTTCCCACCTCTTGTAGCACTCCTCCTAGTTTTGCTAACCGAGATTGAGTGGGAATTTCATTGCACAAAAAACAAAAGCTGCCTTTTTCTTTTACACAAAGGCACAAACAGATGACCGAGAGCCTTTGGGTTATTGCAGGGCGACGGTTCACCGCTCCCAGGGCGTTGCTTACAACCCATCGGCTGGTAACCAGCTTCGTGCTGGTGTAAATGGACGCCACGGAGCGCACAGCCGGAGCAGGCCGCACCACAGCCGGGGCAGGCCGGCTGGCAGCACCCGGTCGGTCAGCGGTAACTCGTCCGCCTGTTGTCACACCGGCTCTCCCACCCGTGTGCGTGGGCTCTCAGCCGCGCTCCTCCCAAACCTGCAGCACACTACGCTGCATGCCCCCCAGGTCACGTGGGAGGCAGATCTGCTGAGCAGGATAACGTTCCCCTGCCAAGCTTCTCCTCTGAATATAACCACATTTGAAGCTTTTGCCCTTTAGAACACTAATTTCTGTAATTACTAACCCTCCCAACGACAAAGATTCATTGCTCAAGAGTACGGCGTTAATGACACCCTCAATTCATCCAGCTTTGGCGAGGCCCGAGACTGCAGCACCTTCAAAGCAGAAATCTGTTACTCGGGAGGATTCAGGCAAAAATCTTTGGTATTTCCTGATTTTAACCGCAGCAAATGCTTTGTAGGTGATGGGGAAAACCAGCCAAGGTGGCGAGGACCTGGTGGTTCAGAAAGAGCTGAGAAGAGCCCATCCTCAGTCCTTCTGGCCATCAGCTTGTTTCTCTAAGAAGGTTTTATGGTATCAAGAAGAAGAAATTGAAATACAAGGCACATACCCACCCCACAGCCACGCACACTGGGGTGGGCGGCGTGGAACCCGCCGTGCACCAGGGAAGGGAATCCAGCCCCCCAAACAAGGTCCCCTACGCCAGCGCCGTGCCTTTATGTCACACCACCGCCTGCGAAAGGTCAGCACCTCACAGAAGAAACACAGACGATAACGAAATGCTACAGAAGGGAGATGGTAAAATAAGCAACTTTTTGGATAATTTCCTAAAATCCTCAGTTCAAGCCAAGCTGGAAGAAAATCTCAGGCCTGGATTTCCATTGCTTAAGGAACACAGCCATCTGTCCGTTTGTCTTTGCTGTATTTCTTGCTAGCCCTTATTTCTCTCCTTAAAAAGAAAAAAAAAATCCATGCCCACATGTCATATTTGATACATCTGACAAGGTCAGAGCCATCATATCCCATTAGGCACGTACCGACACAGCCTCGCTAAGGGAAGCTGAGAAAAGATGTGCAAAGAGAGAGCTATTTTTGTGTTGTCATTTTAAGGCATCCCCTTGACTTCTGCTTTCTGATTCACGTTCCAGCTCCAGTACTCAGAGATGCAGCTGGTCAGGAGAGGACACGGTGAGTGAGCAGCACTGAGGAACTCGGTTGTCTCCTGTTTCCAGCGTCTCAGCACCTCCAGGAGTGATGTTTTCATGGTCACAACACCAGCTCAAGCCGAAGCAGAAAGAGCTCCCTTTTGGAGGCTGAGAATTGAGAAATTCAGGCCCAGCTCCTCAACGCTGACTGGACGCCTGCGATGGCTGAAGCTCAGCTGACCGGCCAGGGAATTTGGGAAAATTATGGTAGAGAACTCAAACCCTGAGGCAGACACTTAAACCCATCTTCATGTAGCATTAAATTCTGTCCCCGGCCTTTTTCTCCGTAATGTGTGATACTGCCTGCGTGGGCAGCAGCCCGTTCTTGACAGAAGAGACAGAAAATGCCGTGGAGGTCATCGGGAATACAAGCCAAGGTGGTGAGGACACAGTGGTTCAGAAAGAGTTGAGAAGAGCCCATCCTCAGTCCTTCTGGCCATCAGCTTGTTTCTCTACGATGGATTTACGATATCAACAAATAGAAGCCACCCTGTTCCAAGCCAGGGGATGTGTCTGTGACAGACCACTAGCACTTGGGGCAGCTCCGACCTCCCCTCTGGAGCACATCAGAAACATCTAAGATTTCATCCTGAAAAAACTTTCAGATGAAGTTTGAGTACAGGCGTTACGCTCGACCACAGCTGAAAAAGAGATTCATGTGATTATCTGTCACTGCTGGTGTTCACACAAGGAGTTATCTGGGAAAAAAAAAATTTACAATTTTGGTTCAGGCACTACGTTAATCCTAACTAACCTTCAAGTTTTGAGAGCCTCCAAGTAACAGACAATTTCAAAAGGCAAATCCAGGAATGAAAAAAACAAAAATCCCCAAATCAAATAATTTAAATTGACATGTTATTTTGATAGGATCAAGACTTGAGGAAAACTTAATTCTCAGATACAATATTCATTATGAATAACTTTCTCAGGTCTTAAAATAATAAAACATTTTGGTTGATCGGAGGAAACCAGCTCTGCTTGAGAAATTAATCGTTGACTCAGGAAGGTATTATTAACCCATGGCTTTCTCTGAGGATAAGAGTTTTGACCAAATTTATAGGCTTAAAATTAGACATATGCTTGAGTTTTTTTGGTTTATCAGGGTCTTAAATCTCAAACTAGACACCAGACAATCCGCTGGATCATGTGTGCTATGTGAAGACATCCTTCATTTTCTGTCCAGCCTCCTGTCCTTAAATAGCACCAAGTGACCCGCTCTTCTCACATACCAAGAAGCAACTGAGCTACGTAACTTTCTGCTTGCATCATCAGCTGGGAGGTCCGGAGCAGGGAGGTCTCCTAGGCAGTGCTGCTGGCAGTGGCCTGCCATGCCATCCATCACTTGCCATCTGCAACACCACCGCTTTCCTGGCATCTAGAATCTGTGTACCCTCACGGTCCTCTTTCCTTTTCTGGGGACAGCCTGGGGTTACTGGGTCTACAAGGAGACGGCATGGGTGTGACAGACCCTGATTCCACTTTTCTGGAAGGTTTTTAACCAGTTCTCCCTCCCCACGCTTCTTAGTTTGCCTAGGAGGAGTCGTCTTCTTTCCATATTTTACGCGGGGCTATTTTGACTCAACAGTTTGCATCATAACGGATGGGTGCAGGTGACAGCACCTATGTCCAGTGGAAGGGATGGTACGAATGGCCATCACACCTAACTTCTGCACCTCCACGTCAGTTGCTGGCAATCACTCCTCGTCTTCACCTGCTCCTCTGCTGCAATCCCTGTGCTGGGAAAGGGATGCTGCTGATACCTGCATTCAGTAATCTTCCCAACACGTGCTTGCAAAAGAGAAATAGGGAACTTGTGCCTGCACACATCAGAATCCACCTGCAGAAATCCTACCACCTAATTGTCTACAGAGGAATAAAAATTAAATTAAAAAAAAAGCTAAAACAAGGCACAAAGGGCGAAGCCAGTCTGCGCCAGGCACGGAGGGCTTCCCCACTCTCCTTGAAATGTTAAAGCAGCAGAGTGAGTGTTGCAAAGAGCAGAGCTGGCAGGTGACAAGAAGCTGTCCCTGCTCTCACGGCTCTGCACGCTACTGCTGCTCCCGAAGGGCTGAGGCTGTTTTCTGAGGGTTTGCAACACCTGTAGAGCCTCTGGAAAGAATCATAACTTTATAGTGAGACACATCTGTTGTCCTGCTTCCTACCCATTCGCCTCTGTGGCAAAGGCACCTTAGGCACAGAGGGTGACTCTGTCCCACAGTCAGGCTTTGTTAGACCTGATCATGAACCCCATGAACATACCGTTCACGCCCCACGACCTCCTCCGCACCGGACGCGGCGGCCCTTAACCAGAGCCTGCACCTACACCGCGCACCGATACCTGCCACCTCCTCCTGACCCTCAGCGTCTTTTCTAAATTAAGAACCCGGTTACATCGCTTCCTTCCTTGGCCCACGGGCTGCTAAGAAGGTCACTACCAGATCCCAGCTTAAAGGGCTACCGAGCGCTGCCCTAATCCTGGCAGGACAGGAACTGCCGGAGCTGATAACTGACCTGCGCAGGTGATTACAGTCTGGATTGATTTGTGATGAGACGCTGTGATGGATCTCTCCGACACGGTGTTTTTCCTAAGACAGACAGAAAATTTCATCCACGCCCTTTTTGTGGAGCAACCTAAGGATGCTCTGTGTCCTCCCACTATGTGACACTTCCAACCCAGTATGGGTGGATGCAATACCAGGTATTTCTGTGACCTTCCCTCCGCTGCTGGAACAATGGGCATTGCCATCAGCCTTCCTCCCTCTCCAGAGTTGCTCTATGCTCCCATCCAATTGCCCGAATGACAGGTATTTTCACAGCTTTTTCCACAGCCCCCAAGAAACAGGTAGCTTCACAGCTCCCTCTGGAACCAACATTTATTCCATGCGCTCCCAATAAAAGGAGGGAGAAGCGCACAATGAAAAAGCAAATAATCAACCAGCAGCACTAGAGAGTTCCGAAGTCCTGCGGAAGTGCCGAGCTCGCAGGTTGAAGGAGGCACTGCAATTCCAGCCCTGCAATCTCTGCATGCAGGATAAAAGACACTTCACTCCACTTCCAGCAAACACCCTGTACGAGGAGAAGGCTCCACAGTTCAGAGTACTGCTTGATACGCCAACAGCCACAACAAAACTTGGAAAAACTTCTGGCAGTGTTATTTTTTAAAATGTCTTGAACATTTAAAAAATAAGGTATTTCTTCAGTGCTGCTGAATGCCATAATTTCATTTGCCGAGTTAAATCCTGGTCTGTGGAATTAGAGCACAGTAGTTCCCTCATGCAGAAAAGGGTTTTTTGCCAGCTCATTTGTTTAACATATCTCTATGTCAGAATTTTTTAGTCCTACTTTGTGGTATTCTTGTCCTTTGAGATATTCTCCATATTACTGAGGGAAGGTACATTACGCTAGAAGCAGAAAATGGTTTTAGACAAACCATAAGCAAACCCAAATTCCCTTTCTCCTTCAACTGCTTGATTTTGGTTTGAAAAAGTTCAGGTGAATTTTTACCCCTCCGTCATCTGGCGTTTCCTGGATTAGATCTCCAAGTAAGGCAAGAACTGTAAAACTCTTGGATTCCTCCTGCACAGAGTATCTCCTGGGGCCCACCAAGCAACAGCAGAGTTCCCACCCGTACGATAAGAAATTTTACCTGACCACATTCATTTTTTTCTCCTTCCTACATAAGTTCCCAAGGAAAAACCCAACCAACCATGACACCAGTTAAAACAAATCTGTTACAGGGGGACTGTAAACCCTGCCGAACTGGAAACTGAGGACCTGCTTTTCTCCATCTGTCTGGGAACTGGAGGGGAAAGGCCACTGCTGAAAGCATTACACTGCTCCATCCTCACGTCATGAAGTGTGCATAGTACAATTACACTCCGAAATCTTCATTCACCCTCCGCTGAAGCAAACTCCAGGTTTTATTCACCCAAAGTCCTCCATTCTTACGGAAACGAAACTCCCACAAAACCAGCAAGAGATCTCCCAGCTCAGGTGTCCACTGACTTGATTGCTCAGGAAGAACAGCCGCAGTGATTCCCGGACCAGCATTTCCTGATACTTAGGTCATGCTCTCACTGGCTCTGATCCCTAAACCCTCTCCCATCCACAAAACCTCTTCTTCAAAGAGGAGCTTTCTGGGGTGTGCACCAGGAAAGCCGAGAGCAGAGCCCACCTCTACGTTACCCAGAAGTCCCGCTCGTATTCACGTTCACTCACAACAAACCGCAAACACAGCTTTTTGAAGAAATATAAGCAATGAATCCGAAATGAAAGCATGCCAAAGCCCACCATGTCCAAAGCGATCCCAGTCTGCCCATCAGGGTGTAATTAAAGCAATCCCGTTTCTATTGCCAGCAGCACACGAGGGAACAGCAGATTCCCAGTACATCCATCAACCTTTGACTCCGTGAACGCTCACACCGGGCCCAGATGGGGCCACTTCCAGCAGGCTCAAAGAGCAAACCTTCAGCCTGAACCCAGAGCGAAGCCCACTCACGTAACTCGGTGTCTGACGCAAGGCGCCCCAAATCTCACTGCCGAGTCCCGCCTCGCACAGCGGAACAGCTGCAGGGATCTCTCCCACCATTCGTCACCTCAAGACACAGTTACTTACCGGCACTGGTGTGGCACTTGGGGTTTGTCAGTCCTTCCCGCCGCCGGGCTGGGAGCGGGCGCAGCACCCCTCTATGGTCTCAGCTTCACCCTGCAAGAATCAAGACACAGGTTTGTTGGGTTTTTTTTGGCTAGTTGTGGTAAGCAGATAATCCAGTACTTTCTAACCCTCAGCAGAGAAGAGTACGCCGTACTGGAAGGAAAAGCTGCTGGCTGGTTGTCTGCAAGGATCAGACCTGGGACTTTCTGAGCTAAGACTGTGAGCCACTTAGCAAGGAGCTGAAAGCGGAGCGGAGGCAGTCGTGTTTGCAGGGCTGAACGCTTGGGACAGCTGCTGGGGAGGTGGTTCAGGCACGGGAAATCCCACAAGAACTGCTACATGGTGTTAGTGCCTACAGAGAACGAGGTAACCGGTGGATAGAGGCGGGCAGGAATTTTTGGTCATAACGGTTGGGATTTGTTAAGGGAAAACAGAGTTTCTTCAAACTGGAACATACCACAGTGAAGCAGAAACTTTTTCCATGGTTTTAAATTTCTTTTGTGTTTTGAAAGTGAAGATTTTGCTTTGGGTCAGGCTGACCTGACTTGAAACATTTTGTTGGTGGAATCAAAATGTTCTGCTTGAAGTCAGTTCCTCTGGGTCCCCCCACACGGCCAGGATGCCTCCCGTGACTTTAGATGAAGGAGCTTCCCTGCCTGGACCGCACACCGTGCACTGATGCATCTCCCCGAGAGATCCTGCCAGGTAGAAACGCAACCAGGATGTTACAGCTTAGAAGTTGCGGCTACAGGACGTTCTACAGCATTTTTTTACGTTGGGCAACACGCAAGCGCCTGCTGCACAGGCTCCTGGCACAGCAGCGTCGGCACAGTCCGGCTGGCATGCGATTCTCCTGAGCATGGTTGCACATCCCATAAGAACTGGGCAGGTGCTTTAGAGGTGGTATGTAGGTCCCACCAAATCCTCACTCCTCTGCAACCAAGTGCACACTGAATCTTCCCCCCGTCCCAGCGCTCCGGGCAAGGAGCTGAGAGCTGTGATTGAATGGATGGGACGCAGCGAGACCTCTGTGCTTTGTGCCCTCCAGCCCCAGGCTGCGGAACTAGGACCGCTCCTCCGAGTTCACAGCCTCCGCATTGCAGAGCTGATGGGACCTGGATCCGGGTCTCCGCACTCCCACTCCAGTGCCTAAACCATTAACAAGATCCAGTGATTTAAACCCATTCCTTCAAAACAGCCTCCCTGGGCTGGTGACGACGCACAAGAGGCAATAAATCACCATGAGATTCCTGCTCTGCTTTCTCCACCCTCCTCAAACCGGTGAGGGTTCCCACCTCCCACCTTCCAAGCAACATTTCCTGCGTAATCACGGCTTTTATTGAAAGAGCAATCCTTTTTCTGCCCTGCTCCGTGAAATACTGAGAGAGGTGGGCTGCCTGATCCCACGGGGAGGGCAGGAGGTTCCTGCCAGTCACCACTGTGAGCGGTGTTTGGGCGAATGGTCAGTTCCTCCACCCAGCCTGCCCGGAGAGGACTCCGTAATCAGAGGCTCAGTTCGGCCTCAATTATGCCACAGCACTGCAAAAAGTCAAACCGGAATAAAGCTTTTAATTAAAACAGGAAAAGCACTAAAGAGACGGAAAAATAAAGCACTGGGCTTCAACCAACAACGAGAACACAGATATCTAACGAGCTGATCAGAGATGACACGCTGGTTTCCGCAGTAGAAGTCTCTGCACGCTCCGGCAGCGCACCGGTGGAAAATCCCTCCCGCACGGGGCTTCAAAGCTCTGCGTGAAAAAGCCACCACAGTGACACAGGCTAAAAGCAGGGGACGCTGCCACGTGGCCACGTTTCACGTCATCCAAGAAGCCAATAAAGCATTCTAGATGATTAACTTCCCCGTGCTGTTCCCTCACTTCCCCTCTACTTCATGGGCCCAACATCCAAGTTTACCGAGCCTCTCCAGGGATCTGGTAGCATCTCTCCAAAGTTCAGCTGAATATGTAAAGTGCTGGAAACGACGAGGAGGGCAGCACTGCCATGAGAACGGGCCTAAACGCAGGAGAGATACAGAAGAGGGGAAAGAGAAAGACAAACCCGAGGCCAAACCAGGTCTGAGCAGGGCCCTGACCACCAGAACTCTCAGAGACACCGGGGATGTGGAAACGCAATGGCTCATGGCCTGCTCCAGTCACAACCTCACGCTAGGGAGATGAAGGGAGCTAACAAACTGAGTCCACCCCTGCTGCTGCACAATCCCACATTTCCCAAACACATAGCTACATGAAACACAAAATTGTCCTGCTCTTACGCCAAGTTCCTCCTTACCGCCTGAACCCTAACGAACTCCGGAGCGGCAGATTCCAGCCGTCGCAAGGCTGGAGTCAATCCGTGCAGGGCACCATCCTCTGATTCTTCTAGAACCACTTCAACCCACGATGCAAAAGTGAAGGAGGAAGGAGGCAAGCACCCTACCAAAATACAACAGCATCTTTCAAACAAAGTAACTGCACTCACATGTGCTGGTTTATTCTCACTCTGGGCTCCCAAAGCATTTCCCTCCTCTCCCTGAATGATAACGGGCATAAAAATTAAATATAAATTCTCCAACGAAAAGCGAAACACGCTGAAGGGTAATAAATCACGGGAGCTGGCTGGCATTCAGAGGGAGGTGGGGGAAGGAACAAAGGCTGAACTAGCGTAGATACTGACTAAGATAGATCAGAGACCCTTAAAAACCCGCAGCTCGTCCTCAGGGCCGGGGACTCACCACAGCAGGCTGAATGTTGATGAAGCAGCAAAGGGAAGTGGCCCAGCGAAGCGTGGGGTTGGTACGTGATGCTCGCGGGACTCGGAGCAGAGCGAATGTCACCCCAGCACCCCCCCCGATGAAAACATCTTCTAATATCCCCAAAGCCATGATTCTGTACCCATTGGTAACCACCACGGTCAGCAGGCCTGCAAACAGGACGTCCATTCTGGGGGTTTCTAACGTAATCTGTACAAAACGGGAGATGTGCCCTTCACGCTCGCCCAGAGGGCCCGCAGGGACCTACCTGTGGGCCTGGTGCTACCCCTCTCCCTCCCCAGGGCCGAACGGGAGCCGTTGCGCTGGCACCGGCAGTGGGATCGATCAGGGACTCCAAAAAAAGCAAAGAGGGCCCAGCCCGGTGCTGCATGGGGATACACACATTCCCAAACAGCAGCTATCGCAGACTGGATGCTCCCTCATCTGATGACCCGAGATTCCTACATCGGCATTTCCAGTAAGCTGAAACACTCCCCAGGGCATCGCACGGAAGCACAATATTCTGAAACACTATAGATCAGCACCGGTTTTCTTCTAATAAACAAGATCACCTTTAATTCTGCAGGCACCTCCTACTTCATTAAACTTAAAGATCTTGCTCTCCAGGGGTTTCCTTCTCGTCTGGGGCAGGAAATGAGAAGACAGAAAATGCAATTTAATTGGGGATGAAGCTTCATCTTTATACTGCCTATCATAATTAGGTGTCATTTAAAAACAAGCACGGAGCAGATGCGAAATGGCACCAGCTCTGGATGCGCATAAACCAGGCTGACACCAGCAGCGTGTCTCAGCCAGAATCAGATGGTGCAACTCAAAAACTCCTTTTCTCTTTGGTTTCTCTCTTCCTTTGTTCCCTCAAACACCTCAAAAAAATTTCCTTTTGAAACGGGAGAGAAGAAATGGCATGTTTGCAAAGTCAAGTGCTTTGAAAGGAAGAGAATGGAATTTCAGCTGGGTCACAGCACCGGTCCCGGCAAAACGCAGGGCAGGGCTGGTGCTGGTACGGAGGCCGGGCGAGTGGAGGGACATCAGGACAGCCACCTGCCTCCATGTGACACAATCACCGCTCCTGCTTCTTCCTCCCTGGCTTGGCCTCCCCTTGCTGTCCCGGAGAAGATGTCCTGCTAGGTTTGATGCTTGTGGGTGAGACCGGAGCACACCGCTGTGGAAGGGACCCCAAGCCCTGGGAGCTGAGTTGGGTGGGAGAGGTTTTTGCTTTCCCTCCCTGGGTTTGATTTTACGTGACTCCAGTCCAGCAGACTTGCTGCTGTTCCACTTGGTTCTGCCCCTCTCGCTCGTGTATGTATCTGTCACCCAGCCCCTAAATCACTTTTAACGGCCCTTTTACTCGCGCGCCCGCCCGTCTGATTCCAGCTCCATCAGCACAAGGTGGGCTGCAGACACGAAGCAGCTGACATTTCTCTTTTGAGTAATTTGCAGCAGATTTCTTGCCTGTTTGATGTAGTAATTTTGTTCTCCGCACTGATGTGACATTAATTATTGTTAAATATTCTTATCTGTTACTTACAGTTCTGTTTAGATAAAGGTCAGTGCATGAACCCCTGACAGTGCTCGCAGCTGCCACGCTCTAAAGCCAATTTGTCATTCTCTCCCTTCAATGCCCTCAGCTCAGTTTCAGTCCATTTTTTCCATTAATTCAGGCACAGGAGAGAGCCATTAAAAAATGCAAAATACCTCGGCTGCTCAGATGCGCGCTGGGATAGGAAGTTATCAGCTTGGGTAGCACCCGTTGCACAGAGAGGTCAGGTAACGCTGCCCATGCAAATCCAGCAGCAGCCTCCTGCTAGGGAACTGCATGGCTGCCCCCCAAAATATGCACTTATTTTTGCTTTAACCAAAAATCAGCCAAGCCTTGCGGAGCACGCAACGCCTTCTCCCAGCGGGCTAACAGCACAAGTCCACAGCACCCTCTCTTGGTCACTAAACTGGCCAGAATGGAAGCACACAGCGGTGCGATCAGTCTTCCCCGGGACCTGGGGAGCAGCTGGACTCACAAGCGCCTGCTCGCGCCGAGTAAAACCCACGCCTGCACCTGCTCAGTCTGGCTTTTTATCCCCCTGACCAAATAAATCGCCCGCTGCCACCCCTGCGTGTTGCGTCCCACGATGGCACCCGTGACGTGGGGATGGGGATGCAGGGCACCCTGGCTGGGACTCGCTCCCGGCACCCCGTGTCCCAGCTGCCTTGGGACCCCTCAACAGGCCGAAGCAGCATCCCCATAGCATAGCACGGGTACGGGGGCTGCCGTCGGAAAGCAGCCCTGCCCTGGAGCGGCTCTCCCAGGTACAAGGCAGCCACGCAACCTTACAGGGACAGACGTCAGCACGGCGCAAACAACAGATCTGAGGGCATCCAGTCCGCAGAGAGCCGTCAGTCACAATTCCTGCCCCGGTCGTCTTCCACCAGCAGCTACCAGGATGAGGAGCAGGGCTGGCAGCCCCACATGCCTTATAAATCCCATCGTACTGCTCGGTTGAAGCTCATGTGCTTTTATGCCTCCATCCAGCAAACTGCTTCAGCAGATACTTCACTCCCAGCACACAAACAGCCTTCGTTACAGCAGGGGAGCTGCTCAGACACTTCAACTGAAGCTCACGCCTAAGCGAGCGGCTGAGCGAGGACTTCAGCACAGAAAGAGGGAGCAAGGAGGATGGCGAGGAGCTGAGCTGCAGCCCTGTGAAGCTAGTGACGAGGGGTCATGGTTTTAAAATAGAGGGAGGTAGATTCAGATTAGATATTAGGAAGAAATTTTTTTACGCTGAGGGTGGTGGAGCCCTGGCCCAGGTTGCCCAGAGAGGCGGTGGATGCCCCATCCCTGGAAACATTCCAGGCCAGGTTGGCCGGGGCTCTGAGCAACCTGATCTGGTTGGAGATGTCCCTGCTCCTTGCAGGGGGGTTGTACTGGGTGGGAGGGCTTTAATGGTCCCTTCAACCCAAACCATCCTGTGATTCTATGACCGGAGCAGAGATGCTCAGACGGGGCAGGGGACTGAAAGCAGGGGCAGGTGAATGCAAGGGCTCAGCTGGCTGGAAAAGTGGATTCTCCTGCAGGAGTGGAAGAGGTGGATTCGACATGACTGAAACCACCGCACAATAAGAGACATGCTCTTTTCAGCACTTGCCAAATGGAAGAATATTTGATCACTTATTCAAAGTGACATTTGATTTTGCATTGTGCTACATCATTTTCTACTTTTAAATAAGTGCGAATGATCAGCCGTCTCGCTGATGGGGACAGCGAGCAGGGCAGAAGCCCCTGCACCAGGTAGTTTCAGTTTCTACCTGACCCCCAGCATCTCCAGGGTCCGGCCTTACAACCACGGCGCTGGTCTGCAGGCAAGGGCTCCTCTGCACTCACGGAGCTGTACCTCATGGAGAAGACATCCTTCCCATCCTTCCCTAAAAGCCCTTACGCAGCACAACCATCAAACTCCAGATATTCGCAGCTCAGGTCCTCAGCTTAGCAACACCGGTGGGAGTGGGAAGAAACCACAGTGCTGACCTCACCTTCGCTAAACTGGGACATGGAGCAGGGCGAGATGGCTTCACGTGTTGAGAAAGGAATGAGAAAACCCAGGTCCTCCCTGGGTTTGGGGACAGGGTGTCCTGCAGCTAAAAATATAGAGACAAACCAAAAAGTCAAGGCTAGCAAGAGGCGTTGGTAGGGTGACTGAAGACAAAACCAGAGGCTGTTTATTTCTGTAGCCGCTGGCTATCCAGCAAGGGAGACTGAATCAGCACACATGCTGCCTGCCTGACGGACAGGCTCCTGCCAGCTGGAGGAGTCCAATTTCTCCTGCAGACACGGGGCTTCCCTCTCCCCTTCCCTCACTGCAGGCTCCCACCTTTCACTATTTTTAGCTGCTGCACCAAGCAGGGTGACGCGCGGGGACAGAGGGAAACAGCAAGGGATGGAAATCACTGCTCTGGTGAAGGCTCTCCTGCCCCTCACCACCACGACAAGGAGCCCAGGATCCAAACCTCATCAGGGTCCCTGCTCAAACCTGGATCCAAGGTGAAAATCTCTCCCTGAGGCTCCATCATCACCATGAGTTGGGTGGGAGACATCCTCTGCCTGGTGCAGTACGGGGCTGCTCCACGCTGCCCAAAGCGCTGCCACCGTGCCCTCCTCGGGGGTCCTGCCCTGCGCCAGACCAGGGTGCTGCGATGGGTGCCGGTTCCTCATCAGCCCAAAGGGACAGAGCTCCAGGGAAAAGATCCGTCACCAAAAGCAGAGGGATACGACTTCAAGGTGGCGCATCGGGCAGGTGGCAGTCCCAAGGGACAGGGACAGTCCACAAGCCCACTCCGCAAAGGCCGCGTCCCAAAGTAGTTCCACCAGCCCGCAGACGGCCCACGGCTGATAAGATGCAGGCATCAGCCCCACAGGAATGCGGTGGCTCCCAAAACCTGGGCACGGGGAACAGCCAGGCCACTCGGGGGCTAGCCTTGTTCCATGCAGGTGCCTTCCCTGCCACGTGAATTTTGTCTTCACCAAAATTCCTTCACTATGAAAGGGCAGGGAGATGCAAATATGATTGAAGGAATATTCTGCTGCATTTGTGAAGCATCTCTCTGACCAATTCCTCTGCAGCCACTGCTGCGTGTCTAACAGCATATACCAGTACATCCCAGTGCACATCAGGGGTAGCAGCTCTGACCTTCCTGAAGTCAAACTGGGATGGAAAGTTGTGTTCTGTACAGCTTTCCTCTTCTGTTCTTCCTAAAGATCTCCAAGTCTGAGAAAAAGTGCTGCAAAAGGCCGTACGACCAGGGTTTTCTCAGCCTGATTCTGCTCCCGTTGTGCTCTTAGAGGAGCCTGGGCAGTCACAAGCCAGCCTGAGAACAGAAGGACGGATGAGACCCAGGGGAGACCTGCTTGGCAGAGTCTTTTTCTCCAGTAACACCTGCAAAGTCTCATTTACCAAGGTTAAAAAGCTCCGCGCCAGAGCCCGGCGGTGTCAGGAAGCAGCGGCATCACGCTTGCCATCAGCATCATTTAGAAAAGCAAACCCTGAGCTGAGCAGACCCAGGCAGCTCTCAGAAGTCTGAGCACGAGCAGAAAAGGTTTTGCTGAACTGGTTGTACAGAGCAATGCATCAACACTGGGGGGATGGACGGGGCGTGATCTATCACCCACAACAGACACTTACAGTTTAACAACGGCCAGGCGTGACTGATGGAAAGGACAGGTGACCTTCTGCTGGTGACTGACCCTCTGGACCCATTTGTGTGACGAGACACACCGCCTTCCCACAGGCTTTGGGGCTGGGAGGAGAGAAACCAGTGAAGCATCTCCGTGGCCTGAGAAGACGCCAGGTCAACCCTTTCTCTGGGACCACCTATGTTGGGAACCCAGGCACGGCCAGCGCTCGGCACCTCTGCAGATACGCATGCTCCGTGGGATGCTGTAGGTGGTACGGCACACCAGGAGCTGGCGTGATGCTCAGCTGGGGTGCAAGGATGAGGGTCCAAGGGAGCTCTGGCCCAAGAGGTCACAGCTCGCAATGAGGCCACCACGTCGCTCCCAGGGCTGAGCTCCCTTCCCTGCCGGGAGCAAGGAGCATGGCAAGACACGATCCCAGAATCTGTGAGCTTGGGCATCCGCCGTTCTGGCAGGGAGAGCGTCTCCTCTGCCTCTATGGCTATGGCTGGATCCTCCACCTCTAGCAAACGTGCCATGCACCACCCACCCAGGTATCAAACCCTGCCTGCCCCCAAATCCTGATGGGCTCCTTATTCCAGAGACTGCCTCTGCTCTCCCCATCCCACCTGAGCCGCACGGCTGCCACCGGCATGCATCCGCACCGCCACGCATCCGCACCGCCAGCTCGGGCTGGGAGGCCAAATGCCCCACCAGCTCTGCTCAGGGGAGGGCGGCAGGGTGTAACGATCCACAGCGGAATTTAATCCGAGTTCCAGAGCCGGCGCTTGCCAAAGTGCCACATGTGCTTCTGTGACAAATATTTGACGCCTCATCTAAAAGACACCACCCGCAGCGATGCCTGGGAGGGCTTCTTAGGGAACTGCCAAAACGCCGAGACGCAGCAAGCGCAGGGCCGCGCGGCCCCAGCCACACCACCAGCAACCAGTTCAGAGGTCCTCAAAACCACAGACAGATCAGAAACAAACCCCAGCAGGGAGGTTTGCTTTCTTGGTCACAAGTTAAAATGGTCGCAGCCCTCAGAGCTGGGCTCCTCTGAGCCAACATAAACGAGCCAAAGGCTGATAACGAGACGCAGTCGTTAAAAACGCTGCGGGAGCACCGAGAGGAGCCTCTGAGAGCGGCTGCGCGCCCGGCTGAGCGCTCCATGCAGGGCTGTTCAGTTCAATTTGCTTTACTTCATTAACCTCGATGGACTTACACCCAAGACAGGCACTGGAAAAAAAAAAAAAAATAAAATTCAATTATCTATCTATTTAACCTCCCTGCCCTGATATCACTCCCCTGCCCCGTGTCTGGCTCCCCTCCGATATCCGAATGCGTGGATGAAGGTTCGCGTCTCGCTGTCAGAAAGCGTCTCCTCCTGACAGGAATGCCGCCGGAGCTCCTGCGAAAGCGGGCGCTGCGTTCGAGCTGGGAGGCCGAGTCAACAGCCCAGCGCAGCGGCTCGCAGGGGCCCGACAAGCTGCTGGCACCCGGCCGGCACGGCCCGCGGTGCTGTTCCGCTGAGGGCAGGCGTACCTCGCAGGAAAAGCGGATCTGAGGAGTTTCACAAAACGGGCTGTCATCAGATGGGGACCATCCATTCCAGGCTTTGGTGTGGTGCATTGAAAACCATACAAAAAAAAAAAAAAAAAGTCTCCCATAATTTTTTGTGCTACTTCGGTCTCTGTGAGCAGACCAGACCATCAGGAAGAACTGATGTGGAAATGAAGCAAAGGTGCCTCTGCTGCTCCACCACTGCTGAGCTTTAGAGAAAATCCAATAAATCCCCGTTCAGCAGCTGCCTGGATGTGGGGTCACAGTGCAGACCACAGTCCAAAGCTCTGGCCAGCTGGAGGGTCCTTTCCCACCCCCATCTTCCACAGACGCCTCTGGAGAACCTGCTCACCAGAGAGGCAGGGCTCCGAACGCAGCCACGCCGCACAGCGCCAGCCGCAGAGGCACACATCGCTCCCGTATCAATCGGGCGGGTTGCTGTATACACACAATTTCTTTTTTATAATGAAATGGGTGTATCGTCATGATTAGGCATAGTTGTTACATCCAGCCTTTAATTAGACTTGTGTAATTAGAAATTCGCCGAGTTATTTCACACAGTGGAAGAAACATTGCTTGGGCGGGGTTATTTAACAGGGCGACGGATTTCTCCGCAGCTCCCAGAGGTGACCGATAATCTGAAACAAACGACATCTCCGATGACATCTTCAAAAGGTGCGCACCACTTGTAACTTCTGACAGATTTTGGACAGCTAAGAGGTAGAAAGCGGAGGCAAGAGCAAGTAAAAAATATCATGACCAGTTCCTAGTGGTATTTTCTTCTCCTAACATATCCACCTGCCCAACCCTGGTAATCAAGGGCCAGCAAGAGGGCTTCTCCCCCCGTCACCACCGGGGCTTGGGCACATGAATGGGACACTCACACAGAAAATGCAGAGAAAGTCATTTGGAGAAAACCTACCGGATTGGAAGGCTTTGTAAAAGACCAAACAAGCAGGTGGGGGTGCGGAGCCACGCGACAGACCCAGCTCCAAAGCATCAACGGGAAGTATCAAGCAAGTTGGTTGCCCATTTTTAGCTTGTTTATCCTAGCAAACGAAAGCTGAGAGGCGATACAGCCGCATTCCGCAGGGGCAAGCATCAGGCTCGGTGGAAAAATCGTTTGAGTTAAAGGAGGGACTGCTACGTCAAGGAATGGCCACAGGCTGGCTGAGAACAGACACCAGCAACAAGGCCCTCGGCCACCAGCACAGAGGGGTCACGCTGCCTCCCCACCTCTTCTCCCAAGATAAAGCTGCTTGTAAGAAAAAAAAAACCCTCCAGTTCTTTATTTTTGGGGTTATTCGTGAGAGGTTATGAAACGGTAAAACCAGACTCCCCAAGTTGGGCGCTCCCCTTCAAGCCAGAGCCCATAGTGCACCAGTGCCAGCGGCTGATCCAAGTCTTGCTTGCTTTGGAGTCATCAGAGATAATTTCTAGCTCCTCCTGTCTCTCACAATGAACATCCAGCTGGAAGAAAAACCTTTTGGAGTTGAAGTGTCAGCACACTTGTCCCAACCCATGGGATGCAAAAGGCGTGAGACTGCCATATAAGAAATTCTTTCCCTCGTTTCTTTAGGTTTGACCTAAGGAAAGCAACGTCCAGGTGTCCTGGAATGGACCAACCTTGAAACGAGCAGCCACTGGCACTGCTGCTGGTATACAAGTAAGTCGGCCCTGCTAGCCAGAGGTTTCACTTAGGTGGAAGAAATACGAGGGCGGTGTGTGTTCATTTTCCACTGTCTTACGGCATTTGTAATCAGAAAACAAAGAAACCCACCAATATTTTCTCCAAGGTCACTCGCACATAAGTACTTTCATCCTTCTGTCAAATCCTATCACCAAGATGGAGGAAAGAGGGCATTTTTTCCAACAAACGTGGTATTTGCTTAGGGTCCAGTTACAGAGTGAACGGCTGTATTTATTTATTACACAAATACATCTCAGAGCCCGTGCGTGTGTGCGCACACGACAGAGCTCCCTCAGCCTCTTGTCAGACACATCTCACCACACTTCACCTCAGCACCGCCTGCTCAGAAACAGCCTCTGCTTCAGAGCAGCATCCTCCTCTCCGTCTCTCCTGGGTCCCCAGGTACCACAGGCTTTGCAGGAGATGAGTTTATCAGTCCCAAGGTGCTTCCCTCCATCCTCCAAAGAAAACGTTAACATAAAACCATTACAATATAAAAAGTTTCCTTGGGCATACCTCAATACAGAACTTCTCCCTAAATCCTCTCTCTCTTGAAGGAATATTTTTAAATTTGAAAGAGACTTCAGCTAGCCTTGTACTGACAGCAATGCTGCATTACTCAAATACATTTTGCCTCCACACTGGTGTGCCACAGGGGAAGCGCCGGGTGAGACGGTCAGTCACCGTCTGAATGACCACCACGAGCCTCCCTCTCCTGCCACCAAGGAAATGGTGTTCAAACGGGTTGAACTGGGTCACCACTGGTGCGCTGCACAAGCCAAGGGAGCAAAGGATGGAGCAGCGGGAGACTCAGGAAAGCCTAAATTCAACATTTTTCCACTCATTTTAATGTAACAGCACTGTAGTGGGCAACACCAACCCCACACATCTCCACACGCGTTTGGGAAGGACCTCGCCCCATGTTTACTGACGGCTCTGTGTTCGCCGAGACTCTGGCTGCCTTCAGCCTCGCCACTCCCTGACAAGGGGCACCTCCGAGCCAGGTCCCCCCCTCCCACCAAAACAGCCGCAGGCCTGCTGGGTGCCAACTGGGAGGCGAGGGAGCGCCCCAGCTCTGAGTGCGCACTGCCCGTGACGAGGGGCAGCACCTGGGACGCATCGGTGGCACACCGCTGCCCGCAGCCCTGCCCGGGCACACCGGGCACTGCTGTCAGGCGCTTGGGTCCCACCTCTCCAGTTCACACTGGGAGCCGAGCGCCACAGCACGAGTCCTGTTTTTCACAGCCTCATGGTCCTCCAAGACATTTCATTGAGTGGTTTGGGTGGGAAGGGACCTTAAAGATCACCCAGTCCAACCCCCCTGCCCTGAGCAGGGACACCTTCACCAGACCGGTCGCTCAAAGCCCGTCCAACCCTTTCCCCATGCTCTGTAACACAGACTCTTCAGCACTCCAGCCAGGAGGGGACACTGAAACCCAGAGTCACTTTAACTCACCCCAAGGCAGAGCAGTATCTCGAGGCACGGCCAGGAGCAGAACCCGGACTCACCCACAGCATCGCAGCTCAGAAAGTCTCCCCGAGCCCCTCCTGCTGCCACAGCTGCTGGCACCCCGCCGCGGCAGGCACACCGAGAGGAACATATCAAAAACACCAAGCATTCCAAAAACGCTCTCCTGTGAGACCTGAGCCTGGGCTTTTCCCCATCAGACTATTTTTACAGCTGGGGAAATGAAGCAGAGAGAAGAAATGGCCCTCAGCCATGGAGTTAGCTACTGGCAAGAGAGCAGCCAGCTTGACTATCGGACTTACACGGCGCTGCCTTACTACTCCGAGCAGCATTTGCACTTCAGGTAGCTTCTCCACTGATGCAGGGACAGTGCAGCACAGCCAACACGGCAAGGTTTGGCTGAGCGATGAGGTGCCCGGCTGGAAGGGATGGCCCACACCTTCTCCTGGTTGGGCAATGGACGGCCCAACGGCCCAGAGCTGCTGAGATGGTAACATCTGCACTCTGGCTCGGCTCCAGCTCTGAGGAGTTATGGCAGGATTTGAAAAAAAGCTGGAAGAGACAGAAAAAAGCTGCTCTAACCTGTGGAGATGATGAAGTTCATAAAATCATAGCCTTCCCCTTGGAGCTTTTCCATTAAATCGCTTCTCAAGCAGAAGTGCTGACAGGTGGGAAAAGGGGGAACCAATTATCCCAACACCTCACTGACGAGACATCAATGAGAGCATTTGATTAACGAGCAGTTTAAAGAAAGTCCTTAACAAACATCTGAAGGACCTCTAATACATGTTTGCAGTCATGTCTGAAGCTAATTTAAACAAAGTGTTTATTTGCACAACCAGGTGAGAGTCAAATGATGAAGCAGTCTCGTTTTCTTCCTTTTCCAGCCCTTAGGTACACAGTCCCTGCTGCTCAAACTTCTTCCAGTCCTGTTTGCAGGAACCAAACTTTCCCTCTCCACCTGCAAGCTTTCAGGCTGGAGTGCTCACTGCAATCACAGCCCCAAGTGACTCTCAGAAACCCTCTGACTTCTCAGGCCCATCACAAATGAGCCACACACCTTGAGTTTCAAATGTTTTTTTGAAGCAAAACAACTCAGAGAGCTCTTCATCAAAACCACTTGACGAACAGGCTTGGCAGAGACCTCATGCCTGGAGCGGTGGCTAGTGCAGAGGAAGCCACATCTTCCAGGAGCTACAGCTCCCAAGTGAGCAGGGCAACGGCTCTTGGTGTCCCCCTCCTGAAAAAGATGGTGGGAGCACAGAAAACCAGTGCTCGTTGAGCTTTAGGGCAGTCCCAAAGATCTTGGGCAGATGTTAATGAGACAAGCTGTTCCAGGACTGTCTTCTTCCAAATAACACCACCTACATTCTTCAGGATGTTTCCCAAAGCAGGTCTCCCACCAGGCAATGAGAAACTGGTTTCTGCATGCCCATCGAGTGCCCCAGGAGACTCCGGGACAACCAGCTCCTCCTGGGAACCAGCTGCTGAGAGAGGACCCACAGGCAGGAGATGACGGCCGACCTCCAGAGCTACGAGGACACGCGGCACCAGCTCGGGCCGAAGATGTGAGCGGGACGTGTGTCCTCCCATGTGGACAGCACCCACATCATGGTGCTGAACCCCAGGTGATGGCACCCACCCAGAAACGATGCGAGGAGGGCAAAGCAAGTGCAGGTGTAAACTGACCTAGGAAATAAATTCATTTTCACCTCACTTAGAAGCAGAAATAGTTCTGTTGTAGGGCAAAACCGCTCATCAGAACAGACTCTGCAACACGTGAGGTGACTGGTTTGGAAAGAAAACTGAAATCAGTTTGGAAAAAAAACCAAATCACTGCTGAGTAACCAGTCCCTGCAGAAATCTGATCGGCACGCCCAAGACAGACCTTGAGCTTACACGTTACACTGAGGAACGAACACGGAATATTCAAACACACAGACTTTCAAAACTCGACATCTCTCTGGTGTTCAGCCTGTCTCCTGCTTTTCCTCTGGTACAAGGCATGGGTTTCATCTGACCAGGACTGAAATAGAGCGCCGCTTGCCCAAATTGCTTGGATTCACCATGATGTTCCAATAATAGAAACAAATGTTAAAAAAAAACATAACTTCATAACTTCATCATAAGCTGAAGTTCAAAATATGAAGGTGAATTTTCAGAAGAGGCTTTAGAGTGGAACATTTTTTCTGTTTAACGTTTTTCCTGGCACATCTCTATTTTTCTAAACATTTCAAATTTGATGAAAAAAAGTTATTTTATGAAAGGCGTCTCTTCATTCAGAACCTCTTCTCGACTGATTGCGCGACATGATCTTACCGTGATGAGCACGTATTGATTTCCCTACAAGCGCTAAGTGGGTGGTGATTAGAAGAGGACAGCTTTTTATACGCTCCGGGAGAAATGCACGCACTCCACAGCTAATCCCACGCGGCACACAATGGCAGTGCCACAGGGCCACCACAACAGGGTCTCCCTGGCTGTATCCCTGCTCAGAATCCTCGTCCAGTGAGGTAATCTTGTTGGCCGTTTTAGTGCACTCAGAAATTTGGTTTTGGGGTTTTTATAAAATTTTGGTTGTTAACTGTGCTGGCAGCTGGCGCCAGCCTCCCTCTGTCCCGCGGCACAAACGGGGTGCACTGGCAACAGCTCCAGAGCGATGGAGCTGCTGAACATCTTCCAAGCAGGACAAGTAAATGAGCGTTGCTTCCCGAAGTTACGCACAGGAACATCGCGAGCGTGGCGGATGAAGAGCCTCACGGCTCTTGGACATGCGTCGCCAATCAGCGGGGATGCTTGAGGGGGTTACTACACCCCAAAGGGTGAAGAGGGAAGGAGAGAAGGGTCCAGCGGGAGGTTTTAGGAGAGATCCTCGGAAAAGGAGCACTGGGACAGAGACGGAGATGCCTGATGAGAAGGAACACATGGATGAAGCAGGAGGCAGCTCTTACGCTGCAAAACACCAGTCTGTCCAAGCCAGGAAGACTGACCTGCAACACCATTCCCCCACATCCAGACACATCTCCTTCAGCTTCTGCAACACCCCAGGGACCAGACTGGGGACCTCCAAAGGTCCTTTACTACCTAAATCACTCCATTTGGGGTGAGGAGAACCACACTGGGATGGCAGGAGCTTCCTCTGGGCTGCGAGATGCCTGAGTGTGCAGTCCTGAGGCTGCAGAACAAGAGGGAAACCAGCAGGGAATTTTCACTGTTTGTAGACAAATGTGAATGGCTTTGTCCCCTGCCGCCTGAACATCCTCCCGCTGAAAGCAAACGGGAACGACAGGCCTCTGAAGGAAACATCAGCCCCTCCTCCAGCATGCCATAGGTGTTAGCTGTAAGACGAGCCCCACCGTAGGAATTACCGCAGGCCCTCACCCCGGGCTCCCCGTGGTGCGCTGCCCGTGAAGCGATCCAAAGCCTTCACGAAATCCAAAACGCACGTTGCTTGCAAAGCCCGTTAAGTGCGCGGCAGATCGTGCAGATGGTTGACATTCAGGGTCCCGGCGCGAATCCTGCATCGTGCGGCGGCGGCCAAAGCGACTCCGCTAGCGGCTCCCACCTCAGCTCCACGCTCGGGTGGTCCCGATGGTGAACTGGACGGGTCAGCCCGGGGCCAGCAGCGCCGCGAGGCCACGAAAGCT
>WHYT01017798.1:261487-306579 GCA_009806455.1 Tetrax tetrax
CCCTGGGGTTTTTTTTTCACTCAGCCTATTGAACTTGTGAGTGTGAAAGCCCTGGTAAGGACTCCACGTTCTGCATTACTGACTTTAACAGGAACGCACTTGGGACAGACCATCACCCCAGGGCAGTTCTTGGTGGGGATGCAGAATATTTGAGTGTAGAGAAGGCAAAGCAGTGCTCCTCCCTCAAACACAGCAGCAGATGTATTTGGGTACCTGGCTGGGGCAAGTATGAGGAGCATGCAGCTGGTGGACAGTGGAGATGCGGCACTGATGGCTGATTCACTCAGGTCCAGCTCTTGGTGTGGTTGTTCACACCAGCATCTCATGGCTTCTGTGACAACAGCACAGGATTCTATGGAGGGCTGAGTCCCTTGTCCTTGGGAGGAGCTCCAGCCCAGCTCGGGGAAGAGATAGGATGGAGGAACCATCTAGCCACTGGAGAAGATGGATTTCCAAAGAGATGACAGATTTTATGGAAGCAACTCCATTAACTGCCCCAGTCTCCAAGGAGAAGCACACCCACAGTAAAGTAAAGGGAGAAGATTGGAAGCTAGAGTATGAAAAGAAACTAAGGGCTAAAGCAACAAACCCTCTTACGGCAGGTTCTACAGCATGACCATGAGAGCTGTGCCAGTTCAGCCAGTGCTCGCTGTAATACTGATGATCTCCACCCCCAGTAAAGCCTTTCACTGCACAGGCATCTCCAGGTGGAAGGTGTGAAGGTGTGAGTTCTCACGGTCTGAGCCAGCCTAAACTAAGGGTAACAACATTTCAGAAGTGTACTGACGCTTGGCTTGGAGAAGAAAGAAGAAAAAGGTTGTAAGAAGTTGGAGATTTAAGAAGTGGCAGCACTCACAAGTGCAATCCCGGAGCTTGGACTCCATGGGATGAACAGTACTGTCCCTTGTTTTCTATACCAAGCAAGATTGTGCCCTGCCTAATTCTTTTCCTGAGTGGAACTGGGAGACAAATAATACTAATTGCTAGTTCAATGGTTTTATGGGTCAATAATTCAGTTTATAGCTGTGTAGTGCAATTGTACGCTCATTCCTATTGCCAAAAGAGGCCCTTTACAGAGTTCTGGCTTGACTGAAGCTGAGCAGATATGAGGGACAGCGCGAAGGATTTCACAGCCCCCTGCACCCGTGCCATTCCCTGGCACAGGTTCATCTCCTAGCACTCTCATCTGAGCTATGAGGAACACAGCCCCAGGCTCAGGCCTGATGGGATCCGGAGGGAAAGGAAGCGCTGGGCCATCACATATAACATAGTGTGAAGATACCAATCAGCTACTGAATGGATTTAAGGATAAATTAATCCACTCTTGTCATTTCTGTGTTCAGCAATGCTCAGTCTTCACAAAAGACCCCTGGAGCACAGAGATGCTGGCCACCATGTAGGCTAGGGTGGTCCCTATGTTGTGTGCGCAATGAGACAATTTGTACAAGGGAAAGCAGCTCTGATGCACCCCAAGGTCATAGATGGGTCCTGAGGTCAGGAGTCAGGGCTATTGGGGCTCTGCCTGTTCAAGTCTGTGCCTTAGGATGGTGCTATGAACGCACAAAGCTCATTTCACCTTTCCTGTCCAGTTTTGGCAGGGTAGATGGTTGGTAGAGGGTAGCAGGGAACCAGGAGCATCCAAACAGTCTGAGGGCTGCTGAGACCTGTTACATCGCCTCTACGTAGAGCTCAACAGATGGGGAGGTAGGGGACAGAGTGGCTCTCAAGTTATTCCATGTAGCATAATTATTTAATAATAACATCTTTAATGCATCTCAGAAGCTCGGGAGGACTCCTTTCATGCCTAATTGCAAGGCTTTCTGATAAAGCAATCGCTGCTCAGAGGCATTTTCCGAGGATTTTTGTCTTTTACCTTTGTAACATCAGTCAAGCAAACCACTCTTCAGCAGCCTCTGTAGTCTGGCTCCCTTTTTAACCTCTCCTGTAAAACCTTTGGATATTATTATCCTCTCCCTATTTGTTCATGTCTTATGAGTACAGACACTTGTTTGGAGCTTGCATTAGCCTTCTCGCCAAACAAAGAGGAGACATGAAAGGAGCAAAGAGAGCAGTTAAGTTGAAAGTCCCTTGGATAGGCTTGGAAGTTATTTGTTACCAAATGCGAAGCAATCTTTCATCTGCTTTCACCTGGCGCCGCTTCGCTGCAGTGGGGAGTGGAGGAGGAGGGCAGGCATCCAGCTGCAGGTGGGGAATCTCTGCAGAGGGCTCCAGCTCGTGTCGGACGGGAGAAGGCTCCCTCAGGGTGCGCGTTTGAACGCTTTGTCCCTGGGCCGCAGCACTACAAAGGCTCACGCTGAGCGGAGGCATTTTCACCACGTCGGTTGCTCCTCCTGGCTTACGGGAACAGTAAAGTCAGGTCTGATACCCCGCGGTGCAGGGTGCATGCACAGCCCTGGCAGCAGCTGCACCTGGCTGCTTGGGATGGTTGTCACGCTGAGCAGAGTCCGCAGCAACGAGAGCCCTAGCCACCATGGCTACTCACGGCAGAACAGCCGAGCTGTGGGAAGAATCGAATTTCCCCCTGTGCTCAGGTCACCTCAGCGCAAGGCTGGAGGGACAGGCAGAGCTGGGTGAGGACATGCAGCTGGATGAGCCTTGTGCAGGCTGTGGGAGCCATCCCCCCAGTGAGCAAGGACATGGTGTTCTCCATCCCTCATACCAGAGTGGCTTCACAGACCTCCTGGGAGTAAATGCACAGCAACTGTGACCTTTTGATGCTATCTTCCACTGAGAAATAGTTCTCTAATCACACAACCATTAATTGTTTGTAATAAACACATTCCCTCGGTCGTCAGTGGGAGTTGGACACAATGGCTCCACTGCTCATGAAGATCGCTTTGCTCCACCTGCTCCTGTGGTATCGATCCTGGAAACACCCTTTGCGTGACACCCAGGCCCACTTTAAACAGAAGGACCAGAGGGGACAGGGCTACCATATCTCATGTTGCTGGTAAGCCAAGGCACATTAATTCCCCTCCCAACCCTCTTAATTCATCTGCATTTTTTTTTCTGGAAAGCCAGCTGTTGGCACCTCAAAGTATTTCATGAGTATTCCTCAAAGTATTTCAGAGTGTTTGACTCCTCAAAGGATCTCAAGGGCTGCTGCTCCAGCTGAGTCAGAAATACTCAAAGAGCTCCTCTTAGTACCTGGCCGCATCTTCACACCTCTCATGTCTGCAGAGGGACCTGCAGACTACGTTCAGTTATGGTACCAGTAGGTATATCACTCTGTACTATAAGCAAACTCCATACCCCATCACGCATGAACGCTTCAGAGCTGGTAGGAGGTGAAGAGAGAGTCAGCGCATCCCAGCAAGTACCAGAACCACAGAGCGTGGCACTGCTTTCACTCCAGCCCCCGCACAGAGAGCTGGAGAAGTGAGATGCTCTTGGTGGTTGTGCCCAGGCCTTGTTTTCCAGATCTGGAGAAGGTAGAGCTTTCCTTCTGATGAGGCGTGGAGGAAGCATGAGGGATCATGGCCACCCTCTGATGACCCTTGTACATTTAAAACCCAACTTTGCAGTAAAGAGCCAGACATCGCTTTTCTCACTACATTTTGTTCTGTCAGCTCTGGAAAGATAAGCAGCGGAGCAAAAGGCAGGAATCACAGGAAGGGCAAACCCACACTGGACATGATCCTCGCACAAAACCCAGGGAGGTCTGATCTCTTACTGACAGAATCAGCCTACCGCGCTGCTGCAGGACACAGAGCTAAGCAGCCCATTTAGATTTGCTTTGATCTGGGAAACAGACACCAAATCTGCTGCACAAGGTGTCTGTGTACACGTGTCACGCAAAAATCACAGCGGGCACCTGCAATGCCTCTGCTGAGACCACGCACGGGAGATACGTTGCTAGCAGTGAGGCGCTTACAAATACAAGGCCTCTGAAAAGTGTTCTTACAGAATAAACACAGATCAACAGAGTATTTCTGCTTCAGATTTGATGAGGGCCTGTTAATGCTCTTTTTGTTCTCCATCACCACCTAACGAGGTTTGTTGACAGTAAGAGCACAAATCAGGCTCAGGAGGAACATCACTGGAGACGGTCATTGCCATCAGACTGCTGCTAATCCAAGCTGCTCGTTACCCGGGCTCTCCGAGTGCTGCTGCTCTGCCTGGCTGCTGCTTTAACACCCAAAGGGAAGGGTTTGTTCTGCTAAAGATTTTTCATTTCTTGTTTACCTGTTCATTTTAGTTTGGAAAGGAGGCAGACTCTTTTCATTCGTGCTGTGAAAAGAAAGCAAACCAAGGTTTCCCAGGCCTGCAGACTCTTTTCATTCGTGTTGTAAAAAGAAAGCAAACCAAGGTTTCCCAGGCCTGCATCTGACGGGGAACTGTGTCAGCGCCAGCCTCCCGGCTCCACAGCACCCTGAACCCTAACTGCATGCCTCCTGTGTGACACCAGCACCGCAACAGCCCCCTGGCCCTAAAGCGGGAGAGAGGAGTCGTTCCCATACTTTGAGCTCTCAGCCAAGGCCACATCTCAAGACCTCTCAGTTGTTCAGGAGAAGCTTCCCAGATTTGCAAAGAAAGCTCACCTGGCATGCTTTTGTGGCTTTGTCAGAGTCACCCCGAGACTCACACATGGTAGATCTTGTCCAGAATTTGAAATAACACTAGGGAGCAGAATTAGACATCAGGGAAAGAACAGGGTGCTATTACATGATAAATCAAAGCATTCGGTCATGAGGCCAGAAACCTTTGCATCAGAGGGAGCTCAGAAGACATGGAGCATCAAAAATTTTGGCCACTGGTGTACCACAAGGATCTAACAACCCTAGTGTTTTCACAGCCGATTTCAATAGCTGAGTCTCAATATCTTTGTTGTAACTCTGTAGTAGAAGCATGTCACACAGACTCTTTTCCTACAAGTCCAGCCAGGCCACCTGGCCCAGCTCCAGGAGAGAAGGTCCCACCAGGTCTGGCATAGCTGGTTTTGGAGAATATGTAGTTAAAAAAGATCTGCGGGGAGCTCTCCACTTATATCAGTGTCATCCTTCACCTTGATGATAACTAAAAATAAAGTGCTGCAATAATCAACTAGATTGACTAAGACAGATGCTGCTTTTAACATGTGTACTGTAATTAACTTACACAAGGCTAGAAAGCTCCATCTCAGCCTCTTCCCACAGTGGAGGAAGTTTAGCTTTCTAATAATAGGAGCTGGTAACACATGTTGAATTATAAAGTAATCAGAGTTGGTTTTGGCAGGAACAATCCAGATTTGTCGTGCTTCCATTTAATCTCCGAGTCTGACAGGCATTCATCTCCCAGTGGACCGGCTGCTTTTCTCGTAGCTCCTTCTGAATTTCTTTCCTCTGGCATAAGGCAGGGCACAAACTCTTCGCAGAGGAAGGGAAGGATTGCTTTCTCTGGCTGTCCTCTTGATGATGCGTGTGCTGACTTGCTCTCACATGCCATATGGTTTGCACACACTGGTTCGCAACCACGCACGCACACATGGCAGCTAATCTGGACGCGTGTCGTGTATACACACCCACACAAAACCTGGCGCAGCTCTCAGCTGTACGCTTTGGTCGGAGTGGCCTCGCCCTGAACCGTCACATAGGGATTACACGGCGCTGTCTGAGCAGCAGATAAAAGATGCTTTGCTGCCCTCTTCCATTTTCCACCCTGCACACACGCAGTATTCTGCAGTGTCCTCTCCTTGCCTTTTGTAGACACAGACATCCACTGTTATTTTGGGACACAGCCTTGACAGTAAACGTTAGTTAACGCTTTCTAGTTCATTGACTTTCCTCACAGATTCTCTCCTAGCCTCAGTTTTCAGACCCTGACTCCCATCTGTCTTGGCAGCCTTCCTGACATACCAGCTTGGGATCATCACTGGTATCACCAGTTCCCCCCACATGCGTGACCTCCCTTCCTCTGCTGCTCCTTAGCTGCACTCTCCTTTCTTACTCGCTCAGCCCTTGGTTGGCCAAATCTCATATTTAGGTAATGATCTAGCAGGAATACAGTTCAGGCAGCCAGTCCCTTGCTGGCTTGATGAGATCAACCTCATCATCTCTGCTAACATCCACGGTACCTAGGTGAGAGCAAGGGCTTCTGTGTATTCTGAAACCCTAGAACCTGTACCAAACCGTTAGTTTGGGTTTGTCCTGTGCCTTTTTGCTAGTGTTTCTTGCCAAGTTAAGCAGCCCATAGTGCCCTCACATCTCTACCTTGCCTTGTCAGGATGCCCTCCTTCACACATCCCAGTGCACGCAGAGCATCCTGGAGGTGACGCAGAAGCTGTCCCTCTCCATCCCACCCCTTCAGATCACCTTGACTCACAGGAACTGACCCTCGTTCTGCTTTTACATTTGCTGCCTGCGTTTCCCTGTGCTCTTAGATTTGCAGAACTGTTCATCCTAATCCATAAAACCCACACCCCCACAATAGTATTTATGCGCTGTTGGTGTGTGTTTGCAGACACCTGCTACAAATCCCCACTCCTGAAGGGACATCTCCAAGGCAGGACAGCGTGGCTGTCACGGGCCAGAAGCGCACACGCGCAGACAACCCTCGGCTGCAAAGTCTGTGCCTCCCAAAGCCCACGCTTAACAACCAACGCATGCGAAGACTTCAACACGCTCGGGGCATTGTGCGCATGAATGAGAACCCTCCCAAGCTGCTGCACCTCCATGGTTTTCTAGCTTTGGGTGTGTGCAACTTTGCAGAACTGCTGGGTACAGCCAACACCTGAAAACCTCACCTTAGAGTCCCCAAATGTAGTGGGAAGTGAGCAATGGGGAGTTTACTCAGATGCAGTTAGAGAGTAATTGTTAATTTTTTTTCCTCCCCAGTTTTTATCTCATTAGGATGCTGGGCAAAAATATTTTGGCCATGTCCACATTGCATGGCGTTGACCTGGCTTCCCCAGGCACCATCTGCCTCCTCCGACCTCTGGGATGCAGAGAGAGCTCAGGACCCACCAGGCACGCAATGCCCTGGGTGGGCAAAGATACACATGGTGTTTCCTGACTGCCTGCTCCAGCACAGACTCAACAAATTCGGCCTTGAATCTGCTTTGGTGTCAGACCTAGCCTATCTCTGGTCACTCGTTTGTTGTTTGTTACGTTTGGCTGTTTCGCAAAGCAGTGATCACTCACAACACAAGCGCAGTGCCGGGAGGAGTCCGTCTAAGAGGACGAGATGCAGTAAATCCGTGTAGCTTTCCTTCTGATGTATTAAACAAGGAAAAGGCATAAAGCAGGAAAGTGTTCTTGTAATGGGAGAGAAGGAGATGCACAGAGAAGACGGAGAGGCGGGCTGTAACTATGTTCACTAAACAAGCCCTGCAGAGTTTACTGTCCCTTATGACTTCCATCCCTATCTGTTGAGCTTCCTAATGAGGACATGTGACTTTGCTTTGCTCTCACATCACTTCAGCTGATGCAAATCAGGTTTGCTCTGGTCTGCTTTGGAAGTTAACATCAGCAGCAGGGAGGTCATATCCCTGATGCCCTCATTAGAGGCAGCGTCGGTATCTGGGTGCCTGCTCCGCTGCAGTCGAACACATCTAAGGAAGAAGGGCTTGGCAACAGGTCTGGAGCATCCCTAAGCTGGGGGGACACAGGCACCATGAGGGGGTGCAAGTTCTTCAGCTCGCCCCGAAACGCAATAGCGCCCTTGGCCACAGCAGCCTGCATGCTGGGGTAGCCTCAGGTCCTCTGCTGTGCTTCAGCGGGACTCTGCGTGGTGGCCATGCCACAGGTGCCTTCTCTCCACGGAAGAAAGCCAGAGCAGTGTTTCATGATCCAGCCTGCTGCCGTGCTTCCCCGGGGCTTTATTTACAGCTCTGCTCTTTGCCACAGACGAGTGCTCTGAACTGTGCTATGATGCACTGCAGCTTCCAGTGAGATAAGGGATGGGGTGGCAAAAAAATTGGACAAAAAGGGTAGAGAAAGAAGCAAACAGCGTCCTCACAGCACGATCAGCACCAGAGAGGTGACCTTTTAGTTCCCATTTGAAACCAGATGATGCATTTCAAAGCATGATGCTTTGATTCAAGCTAAGCACACTCATAATTAAAACAAAATATGGTATTTCACTTGCAGAAGACAAGGAAATCTCAACAAGGGTCTAATTTCATGGCATAGAAGTTGCATGTTACAGAAAGCACAATGTGCTGGACACTTCTGGCATCCCTCAGGCCACTCCCAGCAGCACGCGCCCCAGGCTGCCAGGTACCAGCATTTGCAGTGCTGTGGTTACATACGTCATTTTCCAAGGTTTATGTTTCAGTTGAATCAAAAATTTGCATCCAAACATGCAAAGGCTTCTCACGTAGACAGATGTAAGGTAAATGAAACTCTCCCAGCTCTCCTCCAACCCAGAAGAGAGGAATGGAATCTCAGTTTCCTCAGGGTTGTGCCTTTGGACCAAGGGTTAACCAAAACCAACCTCCAGCTCTTCCAAATGGAAGTTAGATCCCTAAATTTGAAAAGTGAAATGGAAACACTTAGCAGAGGCTCTGGCTGCTCAGACTTCTGAAGGTCTTGCAAATGGTGCCAGGTAAGAAACACTGCTCTGAACATTTCAGTGATTTCCAGAAGAGCGAGGACAAGGTACTTGTCAGCACTGAGAAATGCCAAACCTCCTGGCAGCTGGACACGCCAAGCCTTCCTGCTGCCATGGGACCTCCGAGCAGGAGGGGACAAGAGCATAGGACAGCCATACCAGTAACCTCTGCCACCTTCTCACCCAGGTACAACCGCAAACCCTGAACGCTGGCTCCCAGCAGAATTACTCTTTATGGCAAGAGTACAGCATGCAGCTGCTGTAAACACAACAAAATTCAGCCGGCTGTTTTTTAAGTTCTCAAAATTCAGTCAAAGCACCTTTCAGCTAGTTTCACTTGGAAAAAAAAAGTCTAGCAAACTTACGAGTTTCACAAAACGCAAGCCATAAACCATCAAAGGTTTTGTTAGAGAGTTGGTGAACTTTAGCAATGCCTTTGATGAAAATGGTCTGAGTTTCAAGTGTGTAATGAAACCCCAAATCATTCAAGTTTCACACGGTTGCAAATATTTCTCACAGTTCTGATCAAAGGTGTATTCAGCAGGGAAGAAGCTTTGATTTTGCAGTACAGGGGACGTGCTGAAATTTTCAAAGCCAGGCCCCGGGATTTAGATGAGCAGTTCTTGGAAGAGATACAGCTAAAATTAGCAATGCTTAGGGGGAAGTAACGTGAAGATGACATATTTGGATTACTCCTGTTACCCCAACCCCCTTCCCAGGGGGAATTTTTAATCCCCCACACGGACTTTCAGGAGGTTGTGCGCCCCTGCGTCATGTTTGGGTTCAACAACTGCCCTCCCTCTGGATCCATTTCCAATACTTTTTCCCCAACTTTGCTCTGCAGCACGGCACTTCAGAGGCAAAGCTCCCGTGGGTTTTGAGGAGGAGGCGTCCATGCTGCAGGACTGGTTGCTGACCCGCATTTGGGCAGATGGAGGCAAAAGGCAAAGCCACCCAGCTTTGGAGGTTTCCCTGGCCGCCCTCAGTGTCCCACCACCGACCTGCATCTCCCTGGCCAGCACCACCTCGGGTGGAACAGGAGAGCAGCTGCATCTTTCACCACACTCAGTGACAAGCCTCAAATCCCGCCGGGAGCCAGAGGCATATGTAAATGTCTGGTTTTAATCCCACCGCCTTGCTGTGAAGTCTTCATTCGCGACAAAGATTTCCGTAGCAACAGAGCGGTCTTGCCAGCAGGACTGTGGTCCCCTTGGAAGGAAGGGAATACAAAGCACAATGCCACACAAAATGCTAGAGAGAAGATACAGGTATTTGTGTAACTGGAGTACCAGGCTTCAGCATGGCAAAGCTCCCTGAGAAGAGGAATCCACCAGGAAAACCGTGCAGAGGATGCTGTGAACGCGTTAGACCGGGGCTAGGGAGGCACGGACGCTGCGCAGATCACATCTCACCACCTCAACTCACCTGTGCACGGCGCAGGGATCCTGCTGCTGCTCTCCTCTGCCATGACACCGTGCCCATCTAAAGGGCCGTGGTGCAGGTACCTCAGAGGCACTTTTGGGTGCTGCAGCCCCCATCTAAAGGTGTGCAACACAGAGGAGAGATTGCACACCGTGCCTCAGCAGGTGTAAGCTCTTATCAGAGCCCTGCCAGATATTTGCTCTAGCCCCAGATCACCTCGCCAGCCTATTTCTGTCCTCCAAAGGCAGGACAGTAACACTGACCTAGCAGGCTGTTCCATAATTAGCCACAGACTAATCAATGTTTAGACACCGCCTTTAAATCCTTTGTTACTTAGCGCTGCAGAAATGCAACGCATTGTCGTGCTGGTAGATACAACTCTGTTATATCCAAGACACATTGCAGATGCTGTTTTTCCAAAGAACAACCCATTTTACAGGCAGCCTGGCATGAGACTACAATTCATTCCCACATCCAGTTTCCAACCAGCACAAATAACGTGCACACGCATTACAGAGCCATCAACCGCTGCCTACGAGGCAGCAACAGTGTTTGGTCAGAACGGGCTGGGGCAGAAAAGGACTTTTTTAGGCAACAGCAAGTTTTTCTTTTTTCTAATATGTTTTCCTTCTTGATATTTTTGTTATTTTCGCTGTGATATTACAGTAAGTGGCTTGGTAGCACCTCGTGATTCTGACAAATAAATCACATCACGGCAATTTAACCGCAAAGGTAGCGCCTTTGCCTGGCATATTTCACTTGAATGTGTCTAAGAGGCATTTATGCAGAAAGCCCTGCAAAGGCAAAGCAGGTTGTTTTTTTTTTTTTTTTCTCCAGCCTGTGTAACTCTCTATTTAGTTGTTTTTATTATCCAAATAAGAGGCTACTGCTATAACAGGTTCTAAGACTGAAAGATTCAAGGGGGAGAGAACAAGATCCAGCACCACAGAAAATTTTAGTGTCTTTAGCTTTAGTATTAACTGATGTAACACCCCACTCAGCAACACCAAAACCATTGTTCTGAAATTCGAGCCTTATTATTCCTGAAATAAAGGTCTTGGTGCTTTCTGAGATACTGACAAACACGTTGAGGTGCTCTCCTTAAGGATTTCTCCGAAGTTCTGAATGCTTTCATTGCTGAGGACACCATCATTGGGAGATTTGTGACTTTTTCTTTACTCTACTACAGGCAGTAAAGGCTGCCCCAAAAAGATGCGTTCAGTTCTTGGGTTTTAGGATGACTCTGTGCTTTCACATATTTGTTAATAATTCCAACATACATTCAGTTTTGCTCTTACTACCACTAACTTCCACTTACCAGAAGGATCACCTTGCTGCTTGTATCTTCTACCCCTCACCACCAAAGCAGAAAGTTCAGTTAAAGGGGCCCAGGGGAAGAGAGAAAAAAACAAAATAACAAAACAACTACCAACATCAAAAACCCTTAAGTGCAGGAAAAGCTTTGTTATCACCCTCTTGCAAAGTTTAGGCATAGAGAGGTACGTACCAGCCAGCTCAAACCACACTGGGTTCCCCACCTGAGCAAAAAAAACCCCACATCTCTCCTCACACCAACAAATCCACCAGAATTTTAGGAGCCAACCTTTTATCCCTCATGAGGGCAAAAAAATCAGCTTCCTGCCTGATTTGCTGAATTGGGTATTTTCTCCCCCTTCATGCAAACGAGCAATTAATTATTTAGGAGCCTATCTGTAATGCTCTAGTTTACAAGCTGGATTTTACATGATTTATTAAACAAAATAGCATTTTAAAAGAAATCCTGTCATAGAGATGTCACCCTTAAAGGAGACTGAACATTTTTTCTTAAGAAGTAAGTAAATTAAGGAATTACTGAAGATGCCTTGTTTTCTTTGCAGCCATTTACCCACTTAAATAAATCATCTCCCGTCTCCCTTTCATTCACAGGTTTTGTGAGGAGTGCCCTTAGCTGCCTAACCTTTGTGAGTATGTTGGTGTTGCGGCAGGAACTGCTTCGTGAAGAGGATTATGCATTAATCATGAATTCCTAAAGGACTGCCTTAAAAATCTAGGAAGGTCAGCTGGTAACTCTGTGTTGATTAGCGGCCTGGAGAGCAAAACAGTGAGAAATTAAAAGAATGTTTAACCCTTGCTAGGTGATATATATATATATATATATAATCCAAGCCTTTTTTTTTTTTTCTGCTGGGAAAAAACAGATTTGGTCTGACAAAACATTTGATAGTGATTGTGGTAGACTGTTTGGATAAAAAGCCTTTCAAATACAGCAAACGAGATTTCATTTTTCTATTTCAATTTTTTTTCTTGAAACAATATCCCACTTAGAAGGAAACTGCTGCTGCATGTTCCTGAACATTATTCATTACAGAACCAGACTGTGATGCTGCAGAGCCTGACTGATTTCTCACTGGGAAGTACTCCACACTCCTCGGAGCTGGACCTTCTCCGAATTCCGAGTCAGAGCCAACAGTCTCCAAATGCAATTAGCTGAGCAGTGCCTCCCTTAAGTGGAAATAAAGCCTCGTGCATTTAAGGCTGAGTCAAAATGGTCGAAACCAAACTTCACATAATAAACATATCCATCATTTTTCCTCCACTGGATTACGTGTGTATCAATCATGATCCTCACAACGACCGCAAAAGCACTGCTCCTGCCCTTCCCACTGCTCTGAGTATCCGTGTCCTTGCGCTTGGCATGGGCGACCTGCAATCTCTAACTCATCTTTTGTCAGGCAAAATGCCTTCTAACTTCCTTTTTTTTTGACAAGAAGGTATGATCCATAACTGTTAAAATAGTAGGTTCATTTGTTATTGCAGGAAATTATGTAACTTAATAGAAGTTACCCTGTAAAATCCGTAAATAACGGGAACTTGGCTCTAAGTAAATCTAGATACGCTAAAATAGAAATAAAGTTCTTATCTAGGCAGCAGCAGTACCGAGTCAGATCACTGAGAGATGGAGATGGAGGCTTTTGAACTGAGGCCCAGTGTCTTTTTTGAATGCCCAGTTCTGCGGCCGGTCACTGGCTTTGATGTAGAAATCTTGGGGTGAACTCTGCTTGCGGGGGTTATCAGGAGGATCAGGGGAGATAATCACAATGGTCCGTTCTGGCCCTAAAATCCCTGGCAAGCTAAAGCAGTGGATCTGAGTATGAATTTTTCAATACTGACATTAATGGCTCTCTCCTGTCGCAGAGGCGAGCTATGGAAAAACTTGGCAGCAGCTCACACTGGAGCAAGTGTCTGTGGAAAACACTCTGAGTAAGATTATCACAAAATATTGCCTTGCATTATGTCAGGGACATAATCAGTGGAGCAGAATATTTTCTTTCTTTCCAACTGTTGGCAGCAGAGGTTCGCTCCCAGCCCACCTGGTGCCTGGTTCCCCTCTGGTTTTGGGCAGGCTGGAATGACTCTAACTAATGGAGTGATTCTAGGCTTTTGTGAGTGGGAATGGCGTGAGACTCCAGCCCCAGGGGATGCAAAAAAATGAGCCGTGTTTTCCTCCTGGTCTGCAGCACAGGAGAAAGAAATGCGTGTAGTCACAGATAAGAGCATCCCCCTCATGTGAGATGTGAGCCTCCCCAGACTGAGGAGGTAAGGCTGTGACTAAACGTGCTCTCAGCCGGCTGTTGAACCCTGGTAGTGATGGGCCCAAGAGCCCCTACAGCATTAGAGGACAAAGGGACGCAGCGCAACAGATACGATGTGGGAAAGACAAACCTTCCCAAGCCAAGAAATGAGTCCCCCATGGACTGGAGCGTGTGTTGGGCTAGACTGCTGCCACCTGCTTCTCTTCCCTATTGAATGAATATTCTCTGTAAGAAAGACAAGGATGAGCAAATCATCACTAGATGAGGGAGAAAAAATATCTCGAGACACACTGATTTTCTTCCCCTGCCTATGAATTTTTGGTTAATAGGATAACAACAGCAGCAGCCACATGAGCTCCCCCTCTGAGTGCCTCTGGGCCTGAGCTCTTGCCTAAATGAATCAGCTCCTCAACAAAACCAGAGTCTGGTATCTTGGGCTCAATCAGTTCTTAGCCTGGACTTCAGGGACATAAGGCAGATCATGGAAGCTTATTTGTAACAGGGAAAACTGAGAGCACCACTATATGCTGGTGACTTCAGCGCATGGCTGCTAAGCAGCCACCAAATGACCTGGGCTTGCAGTCAGCAAACACTCTGGAGAGTCACTGGGAGCTTTTCCACCAACCCCACTGGGCATTGGATTTGATTTTTAGGGTCTTAACTCAGACAGGTGCATCCTGCAATATTCTTCAGTATGACCCGTGGGTCCTGAGCAATGCTCAGGAGGCTCAAACCCCTGCTGAACCCAGGCTGAGGTTGAGCAGAGATGAGAAAGATAAGTTCCTGTCTCGGTCCTAGTTCTCTGAGCCCAGTCACTGCTAGCAGTTTGCTCATCTCCTGAACATGTGGTTTGCATTATTAAGATGATAGCATCCCTCATTTGCAGCCATTTATCCTCTTCCTTGATTGGCAGTCAAAGGATCTCTCTCAGGTGGGCTTTATAAGGGCTTTTCTTGTCAGCCCCTGCCTGCAGCATCCTGGAAGGAAAGTTCTTTGAGAGGTGAGGATGAAAGGGCTACCTCACTCAGGGAGCGTTGAGAGCCCAGCGGAGTCTCCAAGATGTGCAGTGCCAGGTAGGTGGCTTTACAAGCAGCTTTTCCAGAGCATGTGTTCTTCCAGTATGTTGTTCTGTGATGCACTTGTGAAACAAGGCTGTCCTCTGTGTTGTACAGCTGACTGGAGCGGCTCTCACTTAGAGAGCACTGAGCTGGCAGAGGGAGAGATCAAATGTAGAAGTCACTTTGGGCTCCAGCTTCTAACACTGTCTTTGGAGCTATATTCTCCTTGCCTGTGAAGTCTCAGCTTGATTTTATTTAGGGTCTCCTGATTCTCCCTCTGATCCCCTTCAAACATGGGATTAGGCAAAGCACTCAAAATCAGGAACAACCACCAAAAAAATCCCTCAGCCATTGAAGAAACAAATACAGGCCTTCACAGAGTGAAATCAATTCCTGTCAGTATTCTGCGCAATGCAATAGAAGCAATTCTACTTAGCTCTGCCTTAAATGCCCCTGAATGTCACCCTTTGCAGAAACTGATAGTTCCAGTTTCAGCATATTGATCTCCAATTAAATCAATGGTTTTGAGCGAGTTCACCTGTCCAACCCACAGAGCAGACTTGAGATGCACAATCTGCAGCAAATGTGTACAGAGAGGTCTGAAAATGTAATTGGGGTTGTAGGAGATTGTGTTATGCTGTACACATGTGTAGCACTGCTGAGCTCCAGGCCAAAAGGGTTGTTTCACTTTGTTCATTAAGGCTCTCATTTCTGACGGGGCACCCAGAGGTCCTGTCTGGCAGGAGCTTAGACATAAACCAGGGAATCTGTTCAGTGACAAATACGTATGAAGTGTGTGGCCAGCAGCCTCCTGGCAGCATTTTGCACAACAGTTGATGGCTGAAGAAGGAAAAGAGCTACTGAAGTTTGAGGAAAAATGCAGCAAAGAACACAAAGCAGCTCAGGACTTCTTTCCAAGAAGACAACCCCACCATAAACACTGCAGTAGCAAATGTAACTTGGTGCATTGGTAAGGAATGGTGAGGAAATTGTGCATGCTTGCTATGTTCTGCAAGGTTCACGCAGAGGGAACCAAACCCCCTTTTTTTCACCTCTGGCATCGTGAAAACCAAATGAATGTATAAATGCCCTTACTTACATAGTCTGAGTGTACATACCAATTTTGGCACCAATGTACAGCATAACAAGAACAGTATCTTCCTTACTCTTTCAGTACCCAAAAGATGAAATTCTAAAGGGAAAAAGAGATTTGCCAGGGTTTTAGATAAGATCTGAACATCTTGCCACAGATCAAGGTAGGCAAATAATTCTCAAAGGTTAAAGTCACAAATGAGCTCTGAAAGTTTCACTCATGGCTGAAGTGTGCTTTGTATCCTGTATAAATATGGCCAACTGCGCAGTTTGGTTTCAGTGGGAAAAGGGGATGTGATGGCGATAGCAGCAATAGGCTGTTTTTACAGTTTGGAATTGTTGTTGTTTGCCTTGCTGTGCCTGGAGCACAGATCCAAATATTCTAGGTCTGAAAAGGACCAATCTGTCCACCAGCCCAGTGTAACCCCTGCTCACTTGTTTTCCAAAGCCTGTGTTACTTCCATGGTGGTCTGTTTGCACTATGGTTCTGGTTATGCTTTGGCTTTCCTCCATGCTGTGGCTGCCAAAATCACCCTCCTTACACCCCCAGAAAAGGGTTTGTGTCCAGCCAGATCAAGTCCCTGGTCCTCTTCACTATGTGGCCTCCTGGATGTTAGCTCTGGTGCAGAGAAGGGATGGCTACCAGGGGTGGTCTCTGGGCTGCAGGGTTGATTTCTGCCATGGCCTAAGAGAAGAGTAACAGCATGAGGTTTGTCCTTGGGAGCCCTGTGGCAGAGGCTGTGTCAGAGACACCCAGCAGCTGTGCCCAGTGCATGGCCACCAAGGGCAGGGATGACCTCCTGGGCGCAGGGGCTGCCTTGGGGCCAGCACCCCAAAGGCCTTTCTCTGAAGGATGCTGGGTGGTGGGACAGCTGTGGGGTGCCCATCACCCCTGTGTTACTGTGCCACGACCTGGCAATGAAGCAGTGATGCCCTGGGGCAGGATAAAGGGGCACCCGCTTGTGTTCCGCTGCCAGCCTACGGTGTTACACTTTAATGTCTGGATAGAGCTGTCCTAGGGGCAGCTGAAAGATATCAGACAGGAAACCCTTGAGGAGCCAGTGGAATTACTTGGAGGGGGCTGACAGAGGAAGACTGGATGCTGGATGGGGCTGCTGGAGGTTCTCCACTGCAAGGCCAGTTCCTGGCAGGGCTGTGTTTAAAGCTCACCTGATGAACTGAAATCCTGCCTCAGCCTTCGGGGAACAGATGCCAGCTCCTCAGGATATGAAAAGAACCACCAACACATGGAAGTGCCCAAGGCTATCGTGCCTTTCTAGCTGGATAGCAGTTGCAAGAAAAGGGAGTGCCTTCTTGAGGAGCACTGCAGTGATCACTGTCCTCATCCCCTGCAGAGCCAGGGGAGGGGCAGCAGCAGTAAAAAATGGGATCTACAGATAATGCAGGGGCTACCGGTGCTTTGGAGCAGCCACTGATGCCGTGCCAGGCATGAGAAGGAATCTTGCCCACAAGATTGATCAGGCGGGGGGGCATTTTGCCACTCTTGGAAGCTCCTGAGATGGCTCCAGACTGAGGTAAAATAGGGATTGGGCTGCTTCTGGGAGGTGTGATCAGCCTGTGGGATGAGAAGGTAGGTCTTGCTCACATGCTCAGGGAATAGCCGAGTGCCATCTCTGGGGTCAGGAAGGAATTTTCCCCTGGGGCAGATTGGCTGTGGTCCCCAGGAGTTTTTTGCCTTCTTCTGCAGCACTGAGCACTGCCCCTTGCCATGGCTCCTTTGGGCCACTTTGGCTAGGTGCCTGCTGCTCATGCTTCACAGAGCTGACCCTTGTGCCCAGCATCCAGGGACAAAGAACTCCGCTGGTCCTTACACTGAGCAGGAGGGTTACATCAGTGCTAAACACAGAAAGAGCTCCTCAGGCTGAAGTGCTAATACCTTCTTCTGCAAAACCAAGATCTCCTGTGCAGGAAGCACATTGATCAGGTAAGCCTAGGGACAACGTAGGTGGGAGTACTGTGGTTAACGCACCCCTGGGACAAAGAGTCACCTTCTTCCTTACTGAGAGGTGTGTTTGGACACGCTAGACCTGCAGTCTTTCCTCAGCAGAAAGCTGCCTGAACACATGCACCTTAAAGCTTGCACAGAACGTGCTTGCATAAAGCAATCGCAGACTGGGATGAATTAATCGCTGACATGACTCCGACTCCACAGTCACTGCTGGTTCCTAAGAACCAGGCTGAATGTGGGCAGTCGACACAGCAGGCAGCTCAATCTGAGCCCTGGGCTGGAACATTTGTGCTCCTGTTCAGTGTTTTGAAATGAGTGTAGCAAAAAATACCGGGGGCTCCTAATGGCTGAGCCTGCCTTTCATCAGAACATAAAAATAGTAAACTAGAACAAGACCAGCAAGATTGCCTACCATCTAAAACCCAAATCTTCCTTCAGATCAGACCTGACTTTCTGGATTGAAACAAGTTTCTCATGGGTCTTTCTCTGCCTGGCACCTCTGCTTCTGGGCTATGAGCTGTTCCCTGCTGCAGGCCAGGAACACCCCCAAGCATCTCCCAGCCATGCTGATGGCTCTTCCTCTTCTTCACCTGCCCTCTTGTTCTCAGCACCAGCTCCAAGCCAACATTATACCAGAGAATTGAGCCATCTCCACTCTGAGCACTAGTAGGGAGAACAATGCAATCAAACAACTTTTCCCATCCTGCCTGGCCACACCACCACTTTGGCAGGATGTCTTTGTCCAGGGACCATGAACAAACAGTTTTATCATCTGTCCCCTGACAGACCCTCTTCTTACTGGGACCTTCTCAGATTACATAGAGGTCATAGAGGAGAGCATAACAGGACATTGTTAATTATTGGGGTCAGCTGAGATTAATGACAATATTCACCCAGAGACAAGCTGGGCAATAACTGAGGACTGTTTTGGGCAGGACACCTTTCCCAGTGAGCCTGTTGGTGGGAGAATAGAAACAAAGAGAAAAAAAAATTGCCCATCCTGCTCCTTAGAGCAGGAAAGCAGATGGTGTGTGAGAAGGGGCTTATGAGGATAAGTGAAGTACCTGATGAGAAAGCTGCTTTGCCTCCTCCACTGGACAAACTGGGAAACAGAGCAGGTAGAAAACAGCGTGAAGGAGTTGCATGAAGTGCTCTGGCGGCATCCAAGATGGCTGAGTCTTAGACAATGTGCTTTTATGTCCTTCATTCATATGCCCCTGGTGCTCTGATGGGTTATATTTATTAAGCTCTTTTGACAGTCTCCTCTGGACTTTGACTGTCAATTAATCTCCTTTCACCTGCTTCCAATTGCCTCCATTTTTTAAAAGCCGTCTGCCAGAGAAATATGCTCTGCAGAAATTTGTCACTTCTTTCTGTCTGCACGCACACCCCTCTGAAGGCAAGCTGTGAAGTGTGGCTCTGCTCTGTTGCAGTGTCTTAAATCCATGTGAGGCTTCTTGGTACAAAACAGTCTCCTGGAGGGTCAACCTCAGTCTGCTGTGCACTGCCATGGTCTCTATTAGGGCTTTTTGGCATATATGGGGCAAGAGTGGTGAAGAGGTCTCATGGGCTTTGGGAGACTTGCAGGGGAGTGTGCTGGGAAACAGGCAGCCCAGCGCAGGGAATGTCTCTTTTCCCAGTTGCAGAACAGATACATGTTCACAGAGTCAGGACCCATCCAGCACTGTGCCAAGGAAAACAAAGTGAGGAATGGATGGTGGGCTTCCAACACCCATGTGAAGCTACACAGAACAGGCTGCAGGCTATAAAGGCTTGTTAGATCAGATGTAGCCTGAAAACACCTGTGCTGTTGAAGTGGCCTGAATCAATACTGCTGTGAAGGCACAGAATAGCATCTGACCTACCAGATTCTTGCAGTTCTTGCAGATCGAGAGTGACTTTGTGTTGTACCAGCTCTGGCAGTGCTGCTTCCTTGGTGCAGTTTTGTTCCATGGGCATCTTATCCCTGCGTCTTACCCTCTCCATATTCTAACATGGCTTGCACCGCAGTAAAGCATGGTCTGAGAGGCACAGGGGATTTTTGGTCAAATACGTGTGGAAAGTACCTCTGATACATTTGTTGTGTTCTTTACATTCCTGCCTTCAGCAGAGTCCCAGCTGAGCAAACCCAGTCTCCCTCCATATTTTGAGGAACTTTAGTGCAATCACCGTATTTCCTAGTGGATAAAGAAGTACAACTTGCTCAGTGGGGATTAGACCAAGAACTTTAATCTTTCCAGTCTGCTTTCTGGGCCCATGACAGGTACGGCTCCATCCCACTCAGCAGCTGCCTTGTCCTCTCTTGCCACGCTCTTGGATGCTGTGGGGAGCTTCTTCTGAAGGCAGGTTTGTGCTCTCTGCCTGGGCGCTTGCTGGTGTAGCTGACAAGCTGAGTCCAAGGCTGAAAGCCCAGAGAGTGTTCAGAGTGACAAATGAAAATGTTACGGAATAGGAGCTGGAAGTTATTTCCTCCTCTTCTGACCTATTGTTAGTGCAGTTGTGGGGGGAATGGCAAACTCCACTGCTCTGATCTTTGCTTGTAGCAAGCTTTCCAGCACCCCTGCAAGGAATTTTATTTTAGCTTGATGGGTTTTAGAATTTAATTTTCAGCGGTTCAGAATTTGTGACCCTCCAGTGCACCTGAGCTCATGGAGTACAAAAGCATTTGCTGCTTCTCCTCACCACACAGAAAGAGACTTGGCTGAATTTCACTTGTAAATTTTAGAGCTGGATATCTGAGGTATAAAGAAAATAAAGTACTAATGAATATTCTTTTGAACCAGCTCTAGAGTTGGGCTTCAGAGCTTTTCCACTTACTTTCCAATCATTTGTGGAAGCTGGGTTTTTGTCTGCAACAAAGATTGCTCAAAGTAAAACTGTCCTGAACACTCAGTCCGACAGCATCCCTGTGGTAGCAGGGTGACAGTGCTGGATCCCATTGCAAACCATAGTTTTTTTCTTATCAAATCAGCCGGGAACAAGTTGTTTCCGTCTTCTTGTTGATGAACAGTCTGCAAACAGTAAAAGCGACGGGATGGGTTTTGCAGAGCATGGTGGGCTCTGTGTAGCACAAAATGGACTGGAGGCAAGGTGGTCCCAGGTGGACTCAGGCCTGTCCTGCCTCACCCGTGAGCCTGACCCGTGTCCTGCCGTGGTGACAGAGGGCCCGGCAGAGCGGGAGGCAGGGCAGGCATGCCTGGCTGGGGGGACGAGGGCTGTACCCCAGCCCCGAGGAGGCTCCGCGGACCTGGCTGCAGCCCAGGGCCCCACCGGGCGAGGACAGGGCAGCAGCCGTCACCGCCATGCTCTGCAGGACCGGATTTATTTACAGATCCTTTATTTCCTCTCCATCTCCTGCTGAGTCCTGCCTGCCTCATGGATCCCAGCTGCTTTTCAATGGAATGTGGCTCTGGTGCTGACAAAACGCTCTGGCAGCGTGGCCCCAGGAGGCTGTGCAAGTCCGTGTCCAGGCCCGGCACGGGGTCTGCTGCACTAGCCCAACCCACGGCTGCGGTGGGAGAGGGCAAAGCAGGGCAGGGCTCTTCCTCAGCGTGTGCCGAGCTTGGACAGCCTGGGAGCAAGAGCCTGGCTTCTCAGGGCTGCTAAGAGCAGCAAGTGGAGAGCAGCAGCTGCTGCTTTAAATGGCAGGATACCCTCCGCATGCCATCCTCAATAACATGAAACTGTTTTTATAACAGGTGTTTGAAGCTTTTAAATATTTGCTGGCCAGGTTTGAACCTTGCTTTTAATCCTCTAACATAGCTTTCTAGGCCTTAAGCAGCTACTGGTGTTGTTTCTAGAGCAGGACGTTATCCCTGTTCTCACCCTCTTCCACCACAGGCAAGACAAGAAGCAGTGCCAGGAACAAAGGTCACCAAACGCTTTGTTAAAACTCTTTAATTTGCCTGACAAATAAACAGGACAATCTTGAAAGTGGTGCTTGTGCTTAGCACGTGGATAAAGCAACTTAAATGTGACAGGTGCATAAGAACCGATAGGTTCTCAAAAGGAGCTGTATTTGCATCATACAAAGCACAAGGAATAGATTAAATGTATATTTAGGACAGCCATTTCAGACTTAGAGCTTCTGGGTGGCTGGAAACACCTTTTGTTCCAGATAGCGGAGGAAGCTGCCAAAAAAATCAGCCTCTTGGGGTTTGATTATTGAGGACGAGTAGAGAAAAAAGGAGAATAGGGATGAGCTGTGGGTGGAATAGCAGCTATGGGAGGTGGGAGATGGTTTGGGAGGAGCTGCTGAGGGTTATGGAAGTGGAGATGGGCAGGACCTGAAGAGGACTTTAGCGAGAGGCTGGGGATGGCAATAAGTATCTGATGCATGTGGAGCTGGAGCTGTTAATCAGGCATTTATATCTGCTGTCTCATAAACATCCGATGATCACCAGCTCCATCCCTCTATCCTGGAGGTCCATGAGAGCTTTAACAGCTTTCTGCTGCTCCTCATTGTAGGTGAACTGAAGGACTTGCTGTGGATCTGAACATCCAAATCCTGATGATTAAATGTGTGAGAAATCAGTACTGCTGGACTGCAGGATATTTTTTCTTCTCAGTTTTTTTTTTTAAGAATCCATGAGCTGAGGGCATTAGTAAGTTGGCAAAGTCAAGATCTCTAAAGATAAGCACAGTCTGTACATCCTAAATGTGCCTCTCTGATTATGCGTGATGTAATTAATTGTAATGAACTGTTCACATGCATGAAAGAGCTGACCTGCACCTGCTTTTGCTGCCTCTCTGAGCTCCTGGCAGCACAGTCCCTGCAGGTGTTTGGTTATCATCTATTTTCTTTGTTCCTGGGCAACAGGAGCTTACTTGGCTGATTAACTGTGATTCAAGATACCGTTCCTCAATAGGCAACTATTTCAGCATGTGCTAAAATTTGTTTGGGAATCATGTCCCAAGACAGGGCAGAATTGGAGCCCAAGAGAATGTAAGTTACTTAACATTCTTCTTGGTGAGTTAAATAGTTGATATAAGTTATAGCTATTCAAAGAGTGATTGAAAAGCATCTGTCACAACAGCACATGTGATGTAAGCCTGCCTAGCACACAAGTCCTTGCCCAGAAATGCTGATGATCTTTCTTAATCAGCCTCTAATTTCTTCCTTCCAATTTCTTGCAGCCTAATGATCTTGCTGTACAGGGTCCTCCATTCCTGAGTGATCTCTCAAAAGCCTTTGGTGGTGGGTTAGCAACCTGAGAGGAGTGACTTGCTTCGAAGCAGCTGGGTGATGATCTCGGAGGGATGTAGAACTGGGTAAGATATTTTGCAGTCTATCATCAGTTGCTACTGAAGTGCTAACATGAATCCCTTGCCAGTCATAGGTTGCAAGCAGCAATCAGATCCAGCTTGTTATACTTTTGATGAGGGAAGTTGTGGTATCTTGGAAGTAAAACGATCTGTGACTGACATATTTTGCTTCAGCTGCCAGGGTAATAAGTTATTTCTGTGTAAAAACTGAGATGTAATTATTCCTAATGGTGTCATGTTGACTTGCGGCTTGTACTGCTAGGCAAAACGGTGGTTTCTGTAAACAGAGGAAACTGAAACCAATTAATAATAAAAAGGATGACTTCTGCAAGTGTATGCCTGAATAAAGGAAGCAGAGAGATGCGCGTGAACGTTTATTCCAATCAAAATAACAAATTTTCCAGCAAGTTATTTCAGATCCTTTCTGTCCATTCCTCATCATTCATAGACACGGTTTGTGAGAACTTTTGTGAGAAAAGGAGCATATGAATATTAGTGGGAATTACAAGAAATGACATGCAACTGTATGTGCAAAATCTGTGTGAGAAGCACTTGGGTGCCCGTCATGGGATCTTCGTAGATTTTGTGCATTTTTACAACATGTCTGGTAACAAACGTGAGTGCAAGTGCCGTGTTAGGTGACTGATCAAGCCCTACAGGCAATAAGTAGCTACTATTCAAACTAAATGAACTCTAGGGAAATCCTTGGTTTAGATCTCTTATGCCTACAACATTGAGTACAGAAATAAAGATACCTATATTTACTAGGCTGTTAGGGTAGGGAGTGGAGAAAACACCTACTGACTTCAATGGGGTCAGGTTTTAACCCTGGAGTCTTTAAGCACAATGTGTGAACTGAATTTGAGCTGAATTTATTAGTTAATCCTGTGTACAACTGCAGAATTCTGTACTTGGCCCTGGGACTGCTGCTTCTGCTGCTTTTAGGTAGAGAATGAACCAACAACAAACAGGGCAAAGCAATGGCTGGCTGAATGGAGAGAAATATTAATATATTAATTATAAAAATCAGCTGTTTACTAGCTGAACTTCTAGCTAAATCTTAATTAGAGATTAATTTTTGGTAATATCTCAGCTTAACGAGCTTGGGCTGTCTTTAGTTTTGGATTGGTGTGAGTTCCTGTTGGAGTGCATTTTATCAAAATAATTTCTTAAGGGTTTGTTTTGTTGTGTCTTTGTTTTTGTTTTTGCTTTTTTTTTAAATGATGCTTGCTGTTGACCTCTTTTTTTATATTGAATGACAAAGGGTTTGAAACTGTTTCATTTCATTTTGAAAGAGTGCTAACAGCTTATCCACATTACTGTTTCTGCTGCTTTATTGAATGGGCCACCCTTCTTGTATTCTCTGAACCTACAGGCTCCAAATTTGCTGTCTATGGATGTGATGTAACCTCTGGGTGAATAAGGTTGCTTGTGAAATGCTTCTCAAAGTAGTAATTAAAAAAGCCCCAACTGACCTATTGAAAGCACAGAAGTTAATTTAATGGGGCGTAAGTTCATAGGAACACTTGGAAATATTTTCCTGACTCTGGAAGCTGTGGTTCATAGGTCCTTTTCTCTACAGTGCCTTGGGAAACAGAAGCAGGAACAGGAACAATTAAATTAAAGGTGGTTAGAGTGCTGCCACCTTTTGGTACAGAATTAGGGAGAGCTGTTGCCAACACTGACTTGGAGAGAAAAATCTTTTTGGTATCTAAATAGCAGTGAAAAGGGATGACCTGGATGTCACCTGCTTGACAAGAATGTCATCTCATGTAGCTGCTTTTCTTCCTTCCTCCTTTGTGCAGTCCTTCTGTCAGTTTGTGATTTGCCCGTTGTTTTCACTAACCGTTCTCACACCATTGTTTGTCATGGTTGTATCTATGATGAACACAACATGAAACTGCTTCCAGCATCCCACAGCCTTCAGAAAGGATGTTCTGATGCTCCTTTTAGGAGGAGCAGGGACTTAAAGACATGTAGCAGCTGAGCAGGTTGAAAATTGCTTGACATGGAAAAATGACTTGTGTCTGTGTCGCTTCTGGTGCTCTGGAGCGAGGATGTGGCTGGAGCTGGTTGATCAGTTTCGCAAAGTCAATGGTAATACACGGTGAGACTTGAAACGCTGCTGCTTCCTCCATGCCCCGTTCAGGGCCCAGAGATGGAGATAAAGGGAACAGTGAACAGTGTGTTGCATTTGCGGGCAGTTTTACTCCCTGCTGCTATGTGTTTAAATGCTTCTGATGATAATTTTATGCAGTTTAACCCAAAGGCAGACATGATATAGACGGGTCATAGATTTTTTTTTTCCAGTGTGGCTGTTTGCACAATTGAAAGGACATAGGACCCAACCAGAAATCTCACTTTCTCTCAGAAGTTTCTTGGAGGGGATAAGAGATGCCACCTAGAAATGCTCTGATGTCACTTCCCGGACTTTGAGATGGGATGTTGACATGCAAATATCTGTAGGGATCTCTAATCCTCATCACTGGATCTTGTAGGAATGGGGGCAGTACTTAATGACTGATGTCCCCACAAAGCACACATGCAGCACCAGACATGAATTTGTGTTAGGGTTAACCCTTTGCTGGAGAACACACTGCAAGGTATCAGAGAGGGCTGGGTTACTGGCTCTCCCTGGATGTGGAGGTGCTGTGAGCAGCAGGCTGCAGACAACTAGCGGGTGCCTAAGGTTTCTAATAACCATCTTCAGGGTTGGTAATGACAGTAATATTTTATTAAGTGACAAAGCTACCCGTTTCTTTACTCTGGCTCCAGCTTACAACTGATAGTTAAATCCTACTATAATTTTACTTTACAATACATTCAAGACCTTCTGCAACTGCGAGTAGTACTTTCTCACAGGAGTAAGTTCTTTGACTTTAAAGACAATGGTCACGTGAACCAAGATGCAGAATCATTTCTTACACCTGTTGCACACGCAGCATGTAAGTTATTGGGTGGATGCTGTAATTATTATTTCTGTACATGTTAGGAGTTTGGTGTGATTTCTTCTATCTCAGGGTAAAAGCACTGATAGTGAATAACTGAGAGGAAGCTACAAAGCAAAGTTAGTTGATATGCAAAATACAAGATGTCAAGATCTGACATTCTTCATCACTTATAAGAAGACATCTAATAACTCATAAGTGAATGTAAATGTCATATCACTCCTAAAATGTTATGCGTTCTCTATCAACCAGAATAATGAATGATTACAAATGTTCCAGCACACAAAATGCCAACAAAACAAAAGTGAAGCATGAAATTAAATTAAAGGAATACAGTGGAAAATAATGATAATGCTACTATACCTTGCTTTATTAATACTTATCGCTTGGAAGGATCTCAAAGCTCTGTGGGCAGGATGAATGCTTGCTGGCTCCAGACGAATCTGACCACACATAGATAAATACTCGTACATCGTTTATATATAGCTGTTGGCACAGAACAGGTTTTCTCTAATTCTTTGTGGACTTGCAATGAGGCAGACATAGTATTCTGGGAAAAAAAAAAATAAAATGAAATGGTTTTTGAAGGTTTCTTTGCAGTTGCAAGCACTGGAAAATTAGAGTTGGCAGCAGTAGTGTTTGTAATCACATGGCTCCAGGAGCTAAATCCTGTCATACCTCCTTCGGAGTGACCAAACAGAGGACGTTCCATTTTCTGAATATCCTACAGCTTTTCTGCAAGGGTAGATGAAAAAGGGAACATCATAATGTCTTAGTTTTTCTTCCTTCTATCTTTGTATATTCTGTGGCCAATCTTCTTTAAACATTTGTCTCTGCTGTGCCTGAAATGTCCATGTCATCATTTTCACCCTTCCTCTTTCTGTCCATTTCTAATTTCCTTTGGAGATCTGGGTAGCAAACACAGTTGCTATTATTTGTCACCTTTGAGGGGATTTTACTGAAATTATTACTTGCTGTTGAGCTTGGTTTCTTGGTTTGTTTTGGTTTTTGTTTGTTTGGTTTTTGTTTTTTCTTCCCCTGGTAACTTTGAAAAATATTCACCTGCAAAATGTCTTACTATGCACCTGAAATCCATGGGGAAAAAAAGTCATTTTAAAAATTGTTCTTTGGAAGCTTGGATTACAGAAAATATTGGGTCTATTCCCTTTCCCATAGTGTTGGTGAGCTCTGCTTTTTAAAAGTAACAAAGCCAAGATGTAGTTAGGAAAAAGTCTGTTTTTTATATCGCATAAAGGCAAATTCAGAGACGGCACAGAGGCATCATAAGCTGATCTCCTACTGACGTGTTGTGGGATTCTGGTACTTAACTGCAAGTTGCCTGCAGAAATCTTCTCCCTTGTCATACGTTTTAAAATGAGTATTTCTTTCAGGGCAGGAGTAACTGGGCTAAGCTGGCTTCCGGGAGAGAGGAAGGTGATCATTATACATGTTTCAGCAAAAAAACCCAAACATCTAAAGCCTTACACTGACCATATGCTTCTGGAGCCTTGCTCCTAAGGGTGCTTTATTTAGAATAAGCACTTCTGGGCAGACATCCTCATAAAAAATGAACAAAGCCCTTATCTCGCGTCAGCACTTACTGCAGTGGCTGTTACTGGGTTTTCACACGCGCTTGTATAATGCGGTTACCATACAAAGAGTGAGTCAGAAACTGGAAAGGGCAGGATTGTCCCCAGGTAGGTTTTAGAGCAGATTGCAGGCTGAGTGGCATGTTTGTTGGTGGGGTGTGACTGGGGTGAATCATGTGAGCGTGACGTGGCTTGGACTCCTCCCTGATGCAGTCATAGTGGTCATAGCAGGAAAACTCCAAAGGGCATAAATAAACCTGATTCTTGGATTAGCTTCTCCAGTAATGTTTGCTTCTGGCCTTGTAAGTTGCCTTTTACATGAGGAATACACCTCTGCCTTTGGCTTTGTTGGCAACATTCTTCCTCCCTGGTGCTTTTCTCCCATTTCTGGGCCACTATCAGAAGACATTTCCTTCTGTCTTGCTCTTGCATTGTGGTGCCCTCCTGGGTCACCTCTTTCTTCTTGGCTTTTTCCTTCCTCTGGATTCATGAAAGCACACTGTCCTAAATAGCTTCCCTTTCAAGAGAGGAGGCTGCATTCTTCATTGTGCTTCTATAACGCCGGTTGGCTACAGCCTCTTGCCCCTCAAAGAAACAAGGAGCATTCACTAGGGGCTGGCTGTGCCAAGCGGTTTGGCTTCTTGTCCCAGAGCAGGAAGAGAGGTGCAGGTGGTAGTGAAAGAAGGAAAGTATTGCAAAATTCCTGGTGACCAGCCAGAATCCAGAGGAGAAGTGAATGAGCTGGAGATAAAAGCAGGCAGAAAAAGCCTAAGGCTTTGACTTGGAAGTGTCCTGTGATCACGAGATTTTGTACTTTAGGAGCCTGACCTGAGCTTTCTTGAAGAAACAGCGACTCATTGTGATACGATGTTGTACGGATTAAAAAAAAAGGTAGGAATTCTGTTTACGAGCATCAGCTGTTGGGTTCTGTGCTCCTGTAAAGCCCATGCCCATGTCATCCAGGCTCCCTGCAGCGGCACTGGGAGCAAGGTATGGTTTGTAACTCTGGAAATCTGTCCACAGAAGAGGTTTCTTTAGTAACGGTCTCCTGGCAAAGTCCTTGCTCAGGAAACCCATGTGGCAATATCCTTTCATCTGCCATGTAACCAATTTTTCAGAATAATTCCCCATAACTATATTACTGTATTCTGTAAAATCATGTAGGATTTTAGCGTAATTTGTGTAGAACACGATCAGTTTATAGTTTCTTATCTGTTCTCTGCCGTAAGATGAGAAGCCCAGTGATTAAAGCCAGTGCATCTGAATGACTTTTCATTTTCCTACTTCTCAGAAGTTTCCTCAAGGGATTGATCACAGGCAACAGGCACCATTTGTGTCATGGTTTCCTGCAGTGGCCCGCTGAGTCACATGGCTTCATGCTGCTCTCTTGCTTAGAGAACTCGTTATCAACAAAAATATTTGCAGAGTGAGATTTTTCCACCTCTGCCCCCAAAATGGCCAGAGCTGCTCTAATGCTGATGTGCACAAATGTGTGTGTACACAGTATTGAATTCATGGCAAGGGGCATTTTATTTTTAATCAAGAGCTGGTGTATCCGAAGAGCTGTGCTGACAGAAGTTCACAGCATGGATTACGACTTTAATAAACCAACATAATTTTTCCAGAAGAAGCCCTGCAACAGCTTCTTGACCTTGTTCCTTCTCCTTGCCTCACACAGGGAACATTTTCGGAATTCCCTCTTTATACCTGCTGATAACATGTTATAACTCATGAGCAAACCTTTTGTGAAGCTCCTAGGCAGGCAGCAGTGTTTATAAACTGAAATTACAATATATACTAAATTGTTCAAAATGAAATGGTTAGTACACCAAATAAAGTAAGTGCATTTTATTGGTATCTCATTAGAAATGCTTAATTGCTGCCAGCAGAGTACTGTATATGCAGATATAAATATTGGATACCTATTTAAAAAGCCTTACTGGAAAATGGACAAACCTGCAAATTAAAGATATGCTGTAAATTCCGTGTGGTTCAACAGAGGCTGCCAGAGCGGTTGCTGTACACTGGTATTTATTGAAGAGGATGCTTTTCTCTTATAGACAGTGAACTGACCTCAATTTCTCATTGTAATGCTGGTCAAGTCATTTTGAAAGAAACAGAAAATTGTATTGATTATTAAAAATGTTCATAAAGCATTTTTTAATGAGGGAGAACTGGGTGCACTAAAACAACAGGCTGCTGGGATTTAGTCGAAAACTGAAGCATGAGGAAGGACGAGGGAATGGCTTAGAGTTGTCCCAGCTCTGAAGCTGTCCATCAGCTCTGTGTCTTTTAGGAGCTTTGGTTCAGACATGCCATGCCCTCCTTTTCTCCTGCAGATCAATGTTCACAAGGAGCTGGTGTCCACCAGCGGTGGACCTAGGGCAGGGACTCTCCTGAGGTGCTGTGATGTTAGCATGGCAAACGGACTGCGCTGTGCCGTGGGAACAACTGTCCTCTGGAGTGGAGCAGTGTGGCAAAGGGCATGGATGTTACCTTGCTCCTATGAGGTACCATGGTGGCACTCAAGAACTGAAAATTTTATCTTAAAGGGTGAGCTGCTGGGTTTTTTTTTTGGTTTTTTTTTGGTTTTTTTTCCCCTCTGGAAAACAGGTTATCCATGAAAGCATATGTGGCCTCCACAATGCAAGTGCTCGGGCACAAGCAGACGTGCCAGTCTGAGCACTCTTGGTCTGGAGGAAAAGGGAAGAGGTCTGTACTCTGGCTTTGCTGTCCCCAGTGATGGAAGTTCCATCAGGAGCTGGGGAGCACAGAAATACTTGCTGATGGTGTGTGCAAATGTGGGGGAATGGAAAGACCTGTTTCTTGGGAAACTTTGATCAGGACCTAATTTTTGTGAGGAACTGGAGCAGATTTCTTCCAACATTTCTCAAGGTATGACGCTAACCTGAGAAGATCTTGTTAATAACTCCTAGTTATCAGTAGGGAAACTGAGGCATGCGAAAGTGACATGAACTGCTCGGCTCTGTTCAACGACACAAACAGAGCTCCCACGTGCTGAATGTCCCCTGAACCAGTGCTCCATTTCTCTTGTACACCACGTTTAGCAAATAGCCAGAGCATGCTTGCAACCTATTAGCTGTTACAGCATGCTAGTGGACAATCCTTAAGGACTAAGTAATGAAACAACTGGGTACGGTACGTAATGTATAGCTGCATGCTGATTTTTGGAGGGGAATTTGATGGCCAGACTGTCAGTCCTGCAAGTTGAAGTCTACCTGATACGTTCCCCCCTTGCCTTATATCCCTCCTGCCCTTTAATGAAGAGAACACTTGTAAAGGTTAATTTCAGTGCTGTTCAACTGATGGCTCTTCTCCCGAAGCTGATGCAAAGGAGACTACTGCATTTAGAAGTTTTTATTTTTTATAAGGCCCAGAAGGAGGAAAACAAGTGCAGATAAGCAAGTACATTAGGCCTAGGCAGTACTTGTCATTAGTCTTCGCGAGCTCTGTGGTATCTGCTGTTTCACACGTCCTTGAGATAAAGTGTCTATATAAAACCTTTGATTTATTAAAGAGGAGCTGTATCACAGGACAATAGAAACACTGAGGCTTGTCAAGCCTGGCTTTTCTGTGAGTCTCCACAGCATTCTCCCCCGCTCAGTGTCCCTCACAGTCACATCGTTCTGACACTGCTGTTGCTGTCTTCATCCCTGTTCTGGTTTTGTTCAGTGAGGGGGGCCTAAGGTGGCAGCTTCTGTAGGAAACTGCTGGAAGTCGCTGCCCTTTGTCCAGTGGACTCGGCCGGGCCTAGGGCGGACCCGCTGCTGGCCAAGGCCAAGCCGATTGGGAGCAGAATGTTCTGTGACAGCGCCTCTGCAATAACATACTTAAGAAGGGGATAACAGGGGGGGAAAAAAAAAGGGAAGATGTGAAGGAGCTGAGCCGGAGCAGAGAGGTGGAGGCACGAGCCTTGTGGGCCTTGCACCCCTCACCCTCTGGCCTCCCGCCGGGTGGTGACTGGGCCTGACTCGGCCTGGCCCGGCTGAGAGAAGTGGAGAGGAGATGAGATGCGAAGAGATCCCGAGAGGCGTCTGCCTGAGCTGGTTGTGAAGAATTTCTTGGGAGAGGAACGGCTGCAGACACCAAGGTCAGTGGAGAAGGAGGGGGAGCAGCAATGCGGCTCCTGGCAGAGATTCCCCTGCAGCCCGTGGTGATGGCCATGGTGGAGCAGGTTGTCCCCCTGCAGCCCATGGAGGTCCATGGAGGAGCAGAGAAAAACTTAGTTAAAATTTAGCCAACCATTTAGAAAAAAATCTTTGGAAAATTGAGCTGGGACGACCAGCAGCATAGTTACACAGATCCAGTCTCCTTCAGAAGCTAGACTGAAAAGGTCCCAGAAAAGGCTCTAACAGTTCATGAGTGCCAGGTCTGCACTGATGGACAGTGATTCTCTCCTTTCTTAGAACTGTTTGAGGGGGATTTCACTGTGTGCTTTGGCCAGAGCTGGGTTGACAAAGGCTCTCTTGGAGTGTTACCAATTTAGGGACACAGTATTGACACCGGCCTGTTTTCTTTCTATTCCCATCTCCCAGTCTATAGCTCCTGCTCCGGTTCTTACACTGCCAAAGCAGCTCTTTAAACATTAGATGTCAAGTTGGCCGCATAAAATTTTTTTGGAGCAGACAAGTTTTAAGTAAAATCTATGCTAAGTGCTTCTCTTCACTTGGCTGCTAGATGAAGTATTTGGAACAAAATCGGTAAGTAGCTTTAAAAATTAAAGAAGTCAAGGTCCCTTTTTCAGGATAAAGTGGAAAGTGTTGCATTAGTTACACCAGGAAAAAAAAAATTAAAAATACTGTGCAATCATTCCCAACCATGAAGGATGAAGAAATCAGTGAAATCTTGGTTGTAAATCTCAAGATGGTGCTAAAACTGCCTTTGAACTAAGTGGGAAGAGTCCCAGGCCTCGCCTGAAAGGAAGCAAGACTCAGGTTTGTTGGCTTTTGCCTCTTTCTTGATCTGGGAGAATTGTGACTCTCGGTGGAAAACTGTGTGAGTTGAGAAGCACAGTAAGAGCTGAGCTAAAGGTTAATACAGAAGTGTTAAACTTTTTGTGCTTGGACTCGAGCCTGGAAATTGCCTCCCAGCTATATGGATCATTACCAAAGGGAGGTACGTTATGGAGATCTTCACGATTCTGTGGCATAAAAAGATAGGCAAGTTCCGATAAGACTTTGCTCTGCTCTCCAGTGCAGAGGTTTTGTTGTAAAATTGCTCTCAGATGGCATAACAGCAGGCAAAACAGGACGAAAACTAAAATAATAAATAATTTAATTTTTTTTAAGAAATACTAAAAAAGGACATGGTTAGCTTTGTGAGTAATTCTAGCAAGCAGAATACCATACCATGTGATCATACTGGATATAGTCCTTTTCAATAGCACTTATTAAGCATCTCAAGTCAGATTTGTGTGATTACAGCCTACCCCATGAGTCAGCACTCCTGTAAGGCTGTCGTTGAGTGCACTCCTGGGCTGTGCCCAAGGGCATGCAAACCTATGTTTCTGTCAGCACTGGGGTTGCTGAGAGAACTCGAGGCTTTCCAAAATAAAAAGGTGTTATCTTCAGAAAAGCAGGTCTGAAACAGCACATCTGAGAATGCAAATCTGGGATAAGGAAAGGTGATTGAAGGTTCATGCAGTTTGTTTTGAAGAGATGGTCTCCATCACTTTTTTCCACAGAAGTCTCCTCTGCTTTTTTTCGGCGTACTGGCCTTGGCAGGAGGCAGGATCCCAACCTTGGATAGGCATTGGACAGGAATCTGATATAGGGGATATTTGCCCTGTTTCTGCCTCACCTGTTTGCAGTTCTGAGAATGAGATTGTAATTAGGAGGATGTATTTTTAATTGTGTTTGTGCAAAGCCCTTTGATATGAGCAAATTAACTTTGATCTCCAGCTGCTAAATGAAAGGCTTTTGCCTGGATCAGGTGGAAAAAGTTCCCTTAAATAACTAGGATGAAGGAAAACACAAGGGTGCTGGGAGGCAGTAGTAGTTCCACATCAAAGGGGCAGGAACACAATAAATCCCCAACACAAGCTTAGGGTAAGGAGAGCTTTCTGAATATTGAGGTGGGGTCTCACTGTGTGAGCTGATATAATAATTGCAAAAAAAACCCATTACTGTTGATAATTGTTTGAGTATAAGCTGTGTTACTGCTTTTACTATGAGACAATGCAAAGTAATAGCAAAACTTCTTTATAACGGACGGGTAGATTGTCCTGTCCTAGAACTATCTGCAGGTGGTCAATTGTTGTATCCTCACCCACCTGGCCTGCCTGAGGACAGATGAACTGCTGCTTTACCTGTGCAATCAGCTGCTCCTCCTCCTTGGTTGCTTTAGTTTTTTCCTTTCTTGCATCAGTGCCCACAAATTGGTCCAGCAAAGTGCATGTGTTTGATGTCACTGGTGTTTTAATTAATGCTTCTGGTTGTTAGAAGATATATGGAACTGAGGCAAAAGTGTTGGCTCGTGCCAAATATGCAGCTCAGCTTAAGGAGTACTTAGAGGATGGGTTTGCATATGAGATCTCTGAATAGATGGGGGTGGTATAGGTCAGGACATGAAATGGGATATGGAAAAAGCAAGTTCTTTTGCTGAGCTGCTTGAGATTGTACAACGTGGATGGGTGATCTTGCAAGAGCTAGAGATTTTTAAGCACTTCTAGAAGTATTTCAAGAAGTGGCCCCTTAAGAGCTACTTCATATCTTGGCGTGCCTGAATGGAAGCAGAGCCCTGTTCTCACTAGCACAGTACCATTGTCTTTCCAAGCAGGATTAAATCAGATGAGACTCTCACATGAAATGGAAATGTATACAAGGGAAATAGTCATCAGACAGTGGTCAAGCAGGAATTTTTAAAGAGATCAGATGAAACTGGGCTTTAATAACATTTTCTTTAGCCTTGGTTTTACTTGACCAAGTTGAAGAACTTCTTTCTACACATCTTTAGACTCATATAATCGTTTTCTTCAGGAAAATGCTTCTAATTAGCAAAGAGTGTTTCACGGTGGGAGATGGTCTCACGTGTAGACTGTGTATTAACAACACGGAGAAAAATGTTTTAAGAATAAGAACAGTTTGTAGATGAGAAAAGCCTGTTTAGTGATTTCATTTAGTATATTACTATATAGCAATTTCTGTGAAATAGCAATAAAGACAAGTTTGTGAAAGACTTGGCTCCTGTTCAGATCTGCAAATGAGCACGAGCTCAGCAGAGGAAGAGATGCTCTTTCTCCCAGCTTGGTGCGTGCACCCCTGCTAGCAGGTATGTGGCTCAGTTCATGTCCGTTCAATTAAGGTACTTATGTTATACTAGGGGACAGGGAAGTTGTTTGCAGGGCAGAAATAATTGATTAAGAACAAGAAAATCAAGTTACCGAGTAAGATGGGCTAAATCAAAAGCTTTTATTGAAACCTCTGTACGTTAGGAGAGGGGATATTAATGAACTCAGATCATGAACTTAACCATCTCCTGGCTTTGTATCTGGAGAAGACAAAGTTATAGTGATTTTTGACACTTTTTTTTTTTGCTTTCTGGCTGTATGAGGTTTTAATATAACAGAAAAAAGGGAAGGCACTTGGGGTCACATTGGGGGGAGGGACATGGCGGGGACAAGTGAGGGACATGGATCTCATTTGAAAAACTTGAATTTAGTGTTAGACCTTCACCATCCTGGGAGGAGTCCTCATCAAAAGACACAAGTGTTTGTCTAGGTCGATTGCTGTAGCTATCTGCTCAGCAGGGACAAAGGACATTAGAAACACCAGGCAAATAACTCATTGTGCCATTCTTCTGGAGAAGCATCTCAGCATTTAAGCTTTGCTTGTAGTAAACCTCGAACTAATTAAACTAACATTAGGCTTTTAATTGCCTTGGTTAAGCTGGCACAGGCCTCATTGTGCGTGCTCATAAATCAATTTAAACGCAAGTTGCACCAGCTTAGTCCCTGGGACGTGGCACATTGCTCCAGCACTGTCTGTTTTGTCGTGCTGTAGCTGCTGATGCAGTTTCTGAGCGTGGAATCACGTGGGGAGAGGAGCTGATTGCAGGGCTGGTGAGGGGTCCTGCCCATGCCCCTCTGCTTCCAGAGAGAGAAGGGGGAGCTGCTACCAGGGGTCTCCTATAGGTCAGGGCCCCAAAGCATCCCACTCTTTCCCACCTTGTTTTAACACTCCACAAGCTACAACCAGTGTTAATCCCTTCTTCTCAGGTGTGACCATGTCAGCTTTGCCTTGGGCAGAGCCAGCTGCGGATTAGCTGTCTTCCCCTAATCCTAGCGCTTTCACCTCGAGTTTCTTGTAAGTCCAGCTTTGATTCAGTGATTTTTATCCTCATGAGACTTTCTGGATGGAAAGAAAACAAGCCTTTCTTCTCTCTGCCACGCTCCATTAACTTAAACCTCCTTGCATGGAGTTTTCTCGTTCCCCTCAGCCCATCTATTCTGCAGACTGCACGACTTCTTACAGCTCCTTGGGGAGAGAAGCAAATGCTTCAAAATTCACAACAAAACTGTGATTAGTCCTAGGGAAAAAAAAGGACAACTTCTTTGCTCCTACTTCCACCTGTAGAAACTACACGTGGCCAACAAATGTGATTAACTGCTCTTACAGTTAATTAACCAAAGAGGTCAGGGAAGAATAAACACAGCCACAACAAATTTTCAAACCGTGATTTCCAGTGCCGTACTGTGCTCACTGCTTACTCCTCTGCCTGTGTCCAAGAGCCTGACAGACCCCGGGACGCAGTGCTGCTGAAAGCTGGCAGGCGCAGGGAGGAGAGGAGAGCAAGAGGAGAAAGGCATCGTTGCACACACCTCTTGCTCATATAGGAGAAGTATGGGGAGAGGAAATTCCTCCTGAAAAGCTACAGAAACTTCTTAGGGCAAGCTTCTGTGTAAGAAACTGCTCAGCAGTGAGAAATCCCAGTGTCTTACAGCACTGCAGTTTGTTATTTTCCAGGTTTATTATTTGTCAAGGGCTTTTTTTTTTTTTTTGTCTATGAATCCTAGTTCCATCAGTAATCACTGTGGAAAAGGACACTGAATACACAGCAATCTTGCACGCACTAAGGTGTCTGGGGCTGGAATTCCTACAGCTGTGAAGCAGCTGCAATGTCTCCTTAGTTCTTGTGATGCTCAACTCTGGGATTGGATAATGATCATTTAATAGTGCACGTAAGCCTCTAACTGCTATGATAATATGAAAAATTGTGTCCATCTGTGCCTGAGAGGGAATCCTGAGTTTGTGTAGCTAACATAGGAAGTGCAAATGAGTTACCAAGAAAGAACTGAGACCTTGTGTGAGCTCAGAGTACTCGTGCGTGGTCTGTGCGCCATTATACGTAACTTGCTTGTGCTCAAGGCAAGCAAGCTGCCTTGAAACACCCATGCTGGAAAGCAGAGACAGGATAACCAAAGTAAATTTGGTTCTGCGTGTCAGATGCTGTGATTAATTTACACTGCCTTCAGGACTGATTTAAGTTTTGGAACACACTGAATATCCTGGAGGTGGTAGATGAGATGTTACAGGATTTGTCAGATTTTCTCTGTTGGATTTTGGGTGGGAGCTGGTGAGTGAGGATGCACTGGAGGAGGGTGCCAGCCTCATCAGCTGTGTAGCCAGCAGAAGCACGAATGGATAGACAGAAATCTCAGACAGAAAGTGGAGAGGATTAAGGACTAATTTATCACTGCCTTCTGACTGAGTTTTAAACTTCTCAGAGATGTCAGTTCATTCTCCAGCCATTCTCCACTTTTCGTTCTGTATCTCCCACCAGCAATTTTCAGACAGTTATTTTAAGACGAGGGCTGGGGCTGTACCTGCACTTAGTGAAGGAAGAAATCTACGTTCATGTAAGGACAGCAAATGTTTGCCAGAGCTAGACTGGAGCTTAACTTGTGGTGCTCCAGAAGGAAAGGAAGAGGCATCTTAAAGAAAACCAAGTCTTTAAATTGCAGAAGGTCCTTCTTGTATACGAAAAACCTTTGTGAGAAGCCTGCAGATGAAAGTGGACACTGTTGTGCACAGTGGTAACTTAGGGACTTTATCACAAAGCCATCAAGTGAGTGTCCTTTGTATGGATATCATATTTGTATATTTTTTCCTGTCTTTCGTCCCCCCCTTCTTTTTTTGTAATTGAATGTCAGCCACATGGCAAGGTTATTCTGTTAGACAAGCTGGGAAATGACAATGACAGGATTATAATTAAGTGCCAGGACACGCAGCCAATACAATTACCATGCTGTTATTACATTGGATGATGTGCTAAAGAAGCTCATAAAAATGCTGTAATGAACATAAATCATGGCACATGTATACAGTTGGGGAAGAAAATCTTTCCCCCTTTGCTAGTGCCCAATCAGTGCTAGGTAACTCCAATGAAAGAGATGTTTTCTTGTCCTGACAGCTTTCCTACTTCCAAATGACTCCTGTAGCAAGCAGCGTTGGGTTCTTCTCAGCTTCATGCATGGTGCTGGAAATCTTAGAGATTTTTAAACTAGTATTTTCCCTTTTTCAGCTATTACTTTCCTTTGTACCTGAACCATTGTCATCTCTGCCCAAATCTTACCCATTGTCAGGCTTCTCTTGGCTTTGTGCGGGCATCTGTAATCGCCAACAATGAGATCCTATTCTGCTGATTTTCTTGGTTGTCTTCTTGATAAAATAATTAGTTAAACCAGAGCAAATCTGAATCTTCTCATTGAAGGCAGAAGACCCAGGGAATTCCTGTGAAAGATGGCAGCTACAGAAAACACTAATTGATAACATTTGCCTCCAAGCTCGATTTTTCACTCTTTTATTCCTCAGATGAATGGTGAATTGGAGGTTCATGCCAGTCAACATCTACCTTGAGTCAAAAAATTTTGACATTCAGTTCAAAAGGGAAGCTGATCTGTTAGTCAGATCCTTGCCCTTACAGACTTTGGGTCTGGAATTGAGCTTCTCTGAAAAAAGCCAGCCTCCCAAAGCAGAGCTGCTCCGGAGGAGCTGTGGTGCTTTCCACAGCCAAAGGCCGTTCTGCTGAAACTGTAATGCTTTGCCACGTTGGTATTTTGATATTTTTGTTTCAGATCATCTTTTCCTTAGAAGGCTACCATTCTGATATCTTCAGAGAAAAAAAGGACAAAAAAACTTTCATCTTTTAATTGGCATGGCTTTTTGCTGTACTGCACAAAGCTAAAATTTCAAATAGTCAAATTTGATCAGTTTGAAAAACCCAGGACTTTGAAATGAGGTGTAAAGGAAGTTAAATTTTCTCCAATGTCTGTTTTGATTTTTTTTGATCAAAACATTCTGGTAATTTGAATGATTTGAGGATATTTAGGGCTTTGAATTCTAGATTAACGTGTTAAGTCTGCAGCCCTTGAAGTGCTCATGGTATCTCAGATCTGCTCCCAGCACCACCAATACCTTAATTCCTCTTTCAGGGCTAATCAAGGACAGCTTTGGTCTGAACAGATAAATGTCCAAACCACAGACTGGTTCCCTAACTCTGCAAAACACCCTGTGCTCCTTTGAGCAACGTTGCAGGATCAGGCCCTGAGGCCTCCTGGATGGACTTTCATCTCATTAAACTGAAATAAAAGTGAAAAGAGAGGGTTTCTGCCAAGCCTATATTGGTACAAATTTTGAAATATGGAGCTGGTGAACTTGATTTACTGTCCTGGTAGTTGGTAATTAGCATGGCTATTTGTAAATGTTGTGCTGCCTAATCTCCATTCCTGGGAGTTTCATCAGTTTAATTGTGCCCAGGCATTAACAGTTCCTCTTGCTCTGAAGTTACCTTAGGAGTGTTTTGGGAGCACGGTCTGAGCTGGCTCACAGAGGCAGAGACTTGTGGGACTCAGCAAAATCTCCAAGCCCCCGTCTGCGCTGGCCCCAGGGACGCGGTGGTGTTTCTCTGCAAGCTGCCCTTGTGAGAAGGGGTTGCCGAAGGGCAGTGGTGGGTCCCTTTGTGATAAAGGCATTGCCAAAGGCCGTTGGTGAGGCCCTGTTGTCTCTGGCTGGATTTTTCTTTCTGTAAATTTTTATCTCGTTCAGTCATACATAATGGAGAGAACTGCAGAGATGACAGGGCTTTATTATTACTTATTGTGATTTTAAACTTACTCTTTTATAAAAGGCAGGACAGGCTGCTGCCTGACATTTCAGTCAATTCCTTTATTTCATATTTAAAACATGAGGAGCCCGATGTACTGACTGGCAGCTGCAGGCAAGCACCTTACTCATCAAAAGGTTTTAAACGTGAGGGGAGTTGCTCACTCAGCACTGATCTCCTGGAGTCTGTAAGGAGCAAAATACAACCATCCATGCTGGGAAGGACTTGCAGGATGCTCCTATGGGCTGTAAGGGCTGCGGAGCCGTTGTGGGATCTGTGCTGCTGCCTGATGGAGGGACTCAAAAGCTTGTGCCAAAACTGGAAAAGACAATCCCCAGGTAGTGGTCATGGGTGTGCTGCTGCTGTGACCCGAGCGCCCACGACAACCACCATGTACCCACGGGATGTTTTCAAGTTTCTACCCTGCCCTCCACGCAGGGAAGGGAATGGATAGGAGAGAGAAGGCGGGGATTTCCTGAGCACGATGCCGCTTGGCCACAGCTAGCCACGTAGCGGGCAGGCAAATGCTGCCTGCACACCCCTCTGCCCACAGTGCCGCCGAGGTGGCCCCTCTGCACTCATCGCTCGGCAGCTGCTGGCTTTGGATCTCGGTCGCCTTGCCACCCGGCGGCCACTCCTGTTCCCAGTGCGACTCCTCTTGCAGGAGCCTGTTTCTGCTGATCCTGTTCGTTCTGTTCCTGGTGTATTTTTGCCGTTGGCTGGGCGAGTCATGCTGCCGGTTGCACTGGCGCTATCTGTAACGCGATTGCACAGGCACGGAGCGGGACGCTGCCCAGCAGCGCAGGGGGTCATATGGACTTGCCCTGAGCCCTGCCCTTGCTTTCTCAGCTTCTAAAACCAACAGCATCCAGTCTTCCCTTCTGTGCTGGAGCAAGAACAGTTGGGTTACATTTCTGGAGTGACTTCGGTGAAAGGGAAAGTTATTAATTGACACTATAGCTGGCAAACATTGCCCAGCAATGACATTTACTACAGCAATACTGCAAGGGTACTGGAGGCCAAAATATACCCATGCCATATTCCAAAGGATGTATGTGAAATACAGCCTTTGTAGGAGTGTCACAGTCTCCGTTCATCTCTTTACGAAACTTACTCTTTCTGAAAGCCCCAGCCTTTGGAAATGTGATTTAGTATGAATTCCACCTTTTTCTCTTCATTCCATCTTCCCTTCAAGTGACTTTCTAATCATCTTGATTGCATTTTGGTTTGAGGTTTGAACTTGCAAATTCCACATTGCTCCTTTTCTTTTTTTCTCCCCCCTCCGCCCCCCCCTTTAACTTTTTAATGATTTCTGGATACTGAGGGTAGGCACACGCTATGTGGGATCTTTTGCCTTGGCTGGACACTCATATGTATCCTCAATGAGCCTGTGTGGCAACGGGGACTGCTGCGCTGTGCTCAGACAATGCCTTCTGGTCTGAGCATCAAGGTGCTCAGCTCACCCTTCTGCCCACGGTCTATACCACACAGCAAGGAACAAAGTGAGCAGTGATGAAAGCAGGAAAGATCACTGCATTTGATTCAAAGAGGCTATTTGAAAGCTTGCCTTGGCTATTTTCTGTTGAGGTAAAGGTAGGAAATGTCTGGAGGCACGTAGCAGAGACCTGGCATACATGGCAGCTGACCTTGTTTTCAACGTGTCACTGACCCTGGAAACTTCAAGCGTGCAAGACGAGGGATCTTGGAAAGCCTTGCGGTGCCTGAGGAGCAGACTCTGCCTTGAAGGGTTTGGGAGGGTTTCTCCCAGCACATCTGCCATCAGCTGAGTCTGAAAATTTTTGTGCTTTCCTAATTGTCATGTCAACTGCTATAGAAATAATAGTGAGACAGGAGGCGTCAGTGCGATTCGGTGCCTATGTTTGCCAACCGGCTCAGGGTGTCAAACTTCAGAGCTGAGCCGTTTTGGAGAGGAAGAAATAGCAGAGTAGCATGGAGAGCTGCTCTTCAGTATGAGTTTTTTCAGTGTTAAATCAGAAGCAGAAAGCCATGGTTGAGGTTTGGGCCTTTTTCTTCTTATTTCCCCCAAAACGATTCAGAAAGATGGCACCGGACGTACCTCAACAAGCTGCAAAACTGAATTAAGGAGTGAAAGATCAGCAGAAGCAAGTCCCTTGAAACACAGGGGGCAGGCCCTGTATGTCCCCTAGGGTTCCGGCTACTGGGGGGCAGTGGGGGACCATGGTTTAGCTGTATTGGAGGAGGTGGGAACCCCAGGATGCAGGGCTGGCTTGCTGAGATGGAGGTAGCTCTTTGACTGTCCTTCAGGGGAAATTCAGAGGGGATGGGAAGGACTTGGAGAAGCAGAGATGTGTTTGAGGGAGGAAATAGTAATGGATGGATGGGAAGATTGTCTTTCTGTGGGTTGAAACCCAGGGAGATGGTGCATGGTGCTATATGGAGTATTTGGCCAAAAGACACCACTGTAGTGCTCCCCTCAAATGGGAGAGAGCTGGAATGACATTAAGGTATAAATAAGAGCAACCAAAATAATTTCTGATGGCATTCGAATGGGAAACCGAGGCAAATCTGTTATGCATCATGAAAGGGTGCTGGCAGTGGAGGTCTACCTTGCAATTGTTTAAATAGTACGAATAACAGAGAAGTGTGTGCTGGCCACAGCGGTGCTCCAGACGTGCCCAGCTTGTCTCTGCTCAGAGCTGACTGATACAGCTGCAGCACGGGGAATTTGTCTCTGTGCCATAACCTGCGAGCGTTCGGAGGGTCCTCTGGTTGCTCTGCTCCGTGGACTAGCGCAGCAGATGCTGAGGTTTGGATTTGCTCAAGTGAGAAGTAGTTCAGAGCAGCTGGTGTGGCTTGCAGTGTGTGCAGAGCCACAGATGGTGCACGTGGTGTACCCCAGCTTAGCAACAGAGCCACCGGGACTCCAGACAGCGGGCCCAGCGCTTCATGCCCCTTATTTTGTACACGGTACAAAAAAAAAATCAGTCAAAACAGGAATGATTCATGTACAGAGCTGGGTTGGATCTTCCTCCAGAATTCAGTGCAGAGTGTTTACAAATGTGCCATTTTCCTCCAGTTGAAGAGTCGTACTGGGAAACAAGTCAGAGCTAAATCAGGAGTGGATTTTGGGTCAGAGGCTGTACTGATGTACTGTCTTTCTGCTAACATGCAAAGAGTCCCTGCAGCTTTCTTAATCTTTCCTAAATATGTGCCATACCAGCTTAGATGCAACGTGTTGTCAGTGGCCATGCAAAACTCATGTGAAGGTGGCTGGAGGGTGGTTGGTCAAAATAGTAAGGCCACAGCAAGCTGTGTGATATTGGTGAGACCTGGAAGGCTGTTTGCCTTTGCCGCACTCATGTTTCTCCATTCCCCTAAGAGCTTTTCGTTTAGAAATTCAGCAAACAGCAAATTCAGCCCAGTTTGCCCAGTTGATGAGGAAACTGATATTACCAGAGCCAGGTCTCAAATCAATGACCTACTACAAACGGCTATGCGGAAGAGCAGGTGTTGCAAAACCTGTCTGGCTATTCTCCTTGCTGATCTTGGAAGATAAAGTGTTTGGGTGCGTTACCTCTGGACAGCAGTGGAAGGCAGGTGTGGTGTGGACTTCCAAACTCAAGGCTTGCTGCTCTGTAGCTTGTATTTGGCTGCACGGTTAACCCTCTGTGCAACTACACTACCCTCTCTCACACCTTGGCAGGCCAAGCAGAGGTCTCAGCGACCCGATGGGAGCTCTTAAAGGAGCTCCTGAGTTGTCTGTGCTGTATCCAGCACCACAGGACAGGTATCAGACTACAGGGAAGGGGGTAACATTTTGAGGTGTTTCCGTTGCTTTAGTGTTCATAATTCTGGGCTTTGTTGGCAGCTGACAAGATGAAGCTGGGATCTGGCAGAAAATGGAGAGTCTTGACTTGAAAACTTGGGCAGCTGGATGCATTAGCAACTTGTTTGGCTTTTTCCTATCAAGTTTTGCAATTGAAATGGCTGTTGTTGTGTCACCAGAAAAAATGTTTCTCCAGACCGTGGTTCCTGTGCTTTTAGGAGTGGAAATTTCCGTGGATGTCTCTGTTCAAAAGAAGTAAACTTGCAGACAGATCTTAATTTTTTTTTTTTCCATCGCTCTGCTCAGCACTCTCTCCTTCAACGTTTGACAGCAGATGTTCTGAGGAAAGTTCAGAAAATGCTGCGTTTGACTCCTTCCCTGGCCACTATCCCTCTTTTGCTCTCCATGGGTGGTGCACTCGTGTTTGATGGGGTAGATGTTTAGCTCTTGCATCGACCTCCCCTGGAGAAGCCATGCCTGATCGGGGTGTGATGTATGCCACAGAAGAATACTACTGTGATTTCTTAGAATTTTAGGGAACTCATAGCATGTCCAGAACTTGTCATCTTTCAGCAGTTGTGTTTGCTGAGGTCTGCTGTAGGTACGGAGATAATTCTGACTATCCCCTTAGATGTGTTCTGACTTTATATTGGCTCCTTTATGCACTGTCCCTTGTTCAGGATGTCTTCTGGCGTCTCTTTCCCCTCATTTGCAGTCATGAGAAGATGCTGTGAGGGTATCTGTGACGATGCCTGGATGTCAATAAGCTGCCACGGTGATGGAGTACAGAATCAGCCCGGGTGTGCGCAGCAAATCAACAGTGCTCGTGGAGGCTCTGCAGAGCAGATCAGTCACCTCTCTCTTCCGCCACGCCTGACATCTGTCCTGGGTTTTGAAGCAAGGCCTCTTCTAAATGACTTGCAGGCCACCACAGAATGATAACTGCTTAAAAAAAAAAAAACAAAGCAAGCAGAGTAGGAAGCCCTCTGTACATCCTATTTTAGACTTCTCTTTTCTTAAAAACAAACCAGATGGCAATACCAAAATCAAATGCTTATCAATGGAAGTGCACAGAGTACAATGCAACTATGCAAATCTGAAGGGCCGACTGGTTCTTACAGAGTGCTGGTCACGAAAAATCTGCTTAATGGTTGACTGCTTAAAGGTGACTCACTCATTAATACAACTAATGAAGGAATATACGAATTGCCAGGCTGGATCAGACCCCTCTTGCTTACATTTATATGTAAGCATATATGTGTATATATATATGTTTAAAACTAAAAGTAGCTACTTCAGAGCAAAGTTTTTTAGTTTACCTCTATGAGTGTTTTCTAGGTCTTTTACTGTTCTCTGAATTCTTGCCATCTCTGCTGTCCCTGTTTTGAGCCAGAATGACCAGTACAGTTGTAGTATTAGACTAAGCATCTGTGTGTCCAAAGACACAGTAGCTTCCTGAGACAGTGAACTGATTTTGTGTCTTGTCTGTTCTTCTCTGACTCCTGAAGGTCTCAACGTCCTTCCTCTGCTCTGAGGCATTCTCATTATTTGATTTGTCTCCCATAGAATCTGTCTGTATTCTACATGCTGAAATCTTTGTTTTCCCCTACTTCGGAAGCTGAATTAGAGAATCTGCAATGCTGTTCTCTCATGGTGAAGCTGAGCTACACAAGAG
>WHYT01017798.1:316952-371853 GCA_009806455.1 Tetrax tetrax
AGGCCAAGCAGAGGTCTCAGCGACCCGATGGGAGCTCTTAAAGGAGCTCCTGAGTTGTCTGTGCTGTATCCAGCACCACAGGACAGGTATCAGACTACAGGGAAGGGGGTAACATCTTGAGGTGTTTCCGTTGCTTTAGTGTTCATAATTCTGGGCTTTGTTGGCAGCTGACAAGATGAAGCTGGGATCTGGTAGAAAATGGAGAGTCTTGACTTGAAAACTTGGGCAGCTGGGTGCGTTGGCAACTTGTTTGGCTTTTTCCTATCAAGTTTTGCAACTGAAATGGCTTTTGTTGTGTCACCAGAAAAAACGTTTCTCCAGACTGCGGTTCCTGTGCTTTTAGGAGTGGAAATTTCCGTGGATGTCTCTGTTCAAAAGAAGTAAACTTGCAGACAGATCTTTCTTAATTTTTTTTTTTCCATCGCTCTGCTCAGCACTCTCTCCTTCAACGTTTGACAGCAGATGTTCTGAGGAAAGTTCAAAAAATGCTGCGTTTGACTCCTTCCCTGGCCACCATCCCTCTCTTGCTCTCCATGGGTGGTGCACTCATGTGTTTGATGGGCTAGATGTTTAGCTCTTGCATCGACCTCCTCTGGAGAAGCCATGCCTGATCAGGGTGTGATGTATGCCACAGAAGAATACTACTGTGATTTCTTAGAATTTTAGGGAACTCGTAGCATGTCCAGGACTTCTCATCTTTCAGCAGTTGTGTTTGCTGAGGTCTGCTGTAGGCACGGAGATAATTCTGACTATCCCCTTAGATGTGTTCCGACTTTATATTGGCTCCTTTATGCACTGTCCCTTGTTCAGGATGTCTTCTGGCGTCTCTTCCCCCTCATTTGCAGTCATGAGAAGATGCTGTGAGGGTATCTGTGACGATGCCTGGATGTCAATAAGCTGCCACGGTGATGGAGTGCAGAATCAGCCCGGGTGTGCGCAGCAAATCAACAGTGCTCGTGGAGGCTCTGCAGAGCAGATCAGTCACCTCTCTCTTCCGCCACGCCTGACGTCTGTCCTGGGTTTTGAAGCAAGGCCTCTTCTAAATGGCTTGCAGGGCACCACAGAATGATAACTGCTTCAAAAAAACCAAAAACAAAGTAAGCAGAGTAGGAAGCCCTCTGTACATCCTATTTTAGACTTCTCTTTTCTTAAAAACAAACCAGATGGCAATACCAAAATCAAATGCTTATCAATGGAAGTGCACAGAGTACAATGCAACTATGCAAATCTGAAGGGCCGACTGGTTCTTACAGAGTGCTGGTCACGAAAAATCTGCTTAATGGTTGACTGCTTAAAGGTGACTCACTCATTAATACAACTAATGAAGGAATATACGAATTGCCAGGCTGGATCAGACCCCTCTTGCTTACATTTATATGTAAGCATATATGTGTATATATACACGTTTAAAACCAAAAGTAGCTACTTCAGAGCAAAGTTTTTTAGTTTACCTCTATGAGTGTTTTCTAGGTCTTTTACTGTTCTCTGAATTCTTGCCATCTCTGCCGTCCCTGTTTTGAGCCAGAATGACCACTACAGTTGTAGTATTAGATTAAGCATCTGTGTGTCCAAAGACACAGTAGCTTCCTGAGACAGTGAACTGATTTTGCTGTCTTGTCTGTTCTTCTCTGACTCCTGAAGATCTCAACGTCCTTCCTCTGCTCTGAGGCATTCTCATTATTTGATTTGTCTCCCATAGAATCTGTCTGTATTCTACATGCTGAAATCTTTGTTTTCCCCTACTTTGGAAGCTGAATTAGAGAATCTGCAATGCTGTTCTCTCATGGTGAAGCTGAGCTACACAAGAGCACTCAGAGGGAACAAACAATTCTGTCAATTGAAGAACTCCCGACCCCTCCATGCGAAGCTGCCAGGTGTATCTGCAGGAGAGAAAACACGTCCTCTGCCTGGAACAATCCAAGCCAAAGGATGAGAGGAACTAAGTGAAAGGAAAAAAGCTTTCTCCTGACAAGGCCTGGAGAAAAGCCAGAGTTCAGGGCTGCATGGATGGGAGAAGAATTTATTTCATCCTGCATGTCACTCTCAAACCACTCTCAGCATGCGGATGGCCGTGCTGGAGAGCTTGGCCTCCTGGGCTGTGATCGGCACATGGAAGCTGGTGGCTGGAGGAGCCATGGCAAGAGTGTAGTGGGCTCACAAGTGCTGCTCCAGCTCCAGGGGTGAAGGTGGTCCTGAACCCCCAGAGCTGCCTCTGCTACTCCGCTTGTTGTGAGGTTCTGCTCTCGCTCCTTACTGCTGTGCTTCTGAATTGTGCACCTTATTAAATCAGTCCCTCTTTTCTCTTTTCCTTGAGAAGGGTCCTTGCTTTTTCTCATCTCTGGGAATACACTTTCCTTCCTGGATTTCATATAAATTAATTACTTTCACCATCACAATCCTATTTTCACATTGAGCTCTAGTTTCTGCTGAGTGTCCAGCTGTGAAATAGCAGGAGAGGAGTGGAATAGGACCAGCAGCAGATTCATTTTGAAGCCCCGACCCAACTTGCAGAACTGGAGGATATGAATCATTTTTAAAAAAAAAAAAAAAGCTTGCTACTTTGGAAGTAGCCTCTTTGGAAAGTTGAGAGAAAGAGTTCCAGCCTCTTGCAGAAGGAGTTGGTCAGTCGTGATGTTTCCTGTCAATCCCTGTGCTCTAGAAACCATCAAGACTGAGCTGCAAAGGTGGGTTTCAGAGGGCACAAGGACGGCTGTGTTTGGAAGGGATGTAACACACCCTCCCCAGGACCAAGCTTTCAGAGCTGTGCAAACACAGGTTGTGCAGAACAACTTGTTTCTGCTTTCTAATGTACCTTTCTCCTATCTATAGCAAGACCAACACTCACAGTGGCTTGACTTTCCTCCGCCCCATTAATACACGTGCTATTCTGTCTGTTGTGCAAGGAGAACGTGGGGGAGCCAGAAGGACTAAGCACTGTTATTGTGCCGTGCTCAGCCATGTGAGTAGGTCTAGGAAGCTGGGGGGGGAGGAAGGGGATGCTTTTGGAGGAACGTGATATTGTGTAGTTGCAGAATTAATACTTAAGAGATTTAAGCAAGATCATAGAGAAATGTGAGGTGGACTTGGTAACTCCTCTTTTTTACAGTGCTTCAATTGCTCAGGTTTGGAATAAAAACTACCCAGCCATAGGAAAGGAACAGCGGATTTCTGGAGGTCTTTAGAGCGCTGGGATAATTGAGGTGTATTAACATAACGGAATAAAAGCAGGTGCACGTGAAGGCTGGCTTTGACAGATCACTTTGTAGACAGTCTGGGTGACTAGAAACACTTACTTGTCGGCTGTGCTGTCAGCGATGCTGATGGTCAGCTCTTCAAGGGAGGGTTAGGAAAGGGTAAGACAAGTGTTAAACTCTTCTGAAAATCCTCTCTAACCACTCTTTTAACTGTAGTTCTCTGGAGATGCTGACATTTTAACCCTGTGGCCCAAACGCTGAGTATTTTAGATGGAGATAAACAGAGTCTATTCTTTGCTTGCCGTACTGACAGCATAGATTTGAAACTGGAGCAGATACAGTAGTTTGTTTAGACACTGTCCATCAAATGTCATAACGTTTTTGGAACCACTTTACAAAAGTCAAAATGTTTAATCTAGGAAAACTTGAAACATGACATCAACTCATCTGTCCCCATTTTTTTTTTTTCTAGCAGGACTAGCTGCTGATGCAGTAGAAGTAGAAAATTGTTTCTTCCAAAATGGTAGCCTGTTTTTTTCTGGTTTTTTTTTGTTTGTTTGTTTCTTCTCCTTTGGTTGCGTCTATTGCTGATGAGCTCACACTGGCTCATACATTACTGGCTATCCTATTTTCTTTATTTGAGGTACTTTTTAGACTGATTTGCTTCTCATGAAAGACATCAAATAATTTAAAGAGGTTGTGTGGTGGTACATGTGCTGACACCAAACTACCTCATAATCATGGTGCTGCTCCCTGGATAATCTTGATTCTGCACAGAAAGAAGTTTCACCTCTTATCACCTCATCTAGCTCTTGCCTGTTTTTGCCAGGAATGGGTTTGGCCCAATTTGGTAACTCCTGAGGCATCTTCAGTTCCATCCCCTTTTTTTTTTTTTTTTTTTTTAATGAAAAAGAGGAAAGTCTAAGGCTCCCTCACTGTCTGTGAGAGGCTAAACCAATTTTAAGTCCTCAACTTTCCATTTTGATAGCTGAGGTCTGTTTACATCTTGTAAGTAAGATCTAATATTCTTTTTTAAAAAAATCTTTGGTATTGAATGTTTGTACCTCATTAAAATACCAAGTTTCTTGTTTCCTAGGTTCAAAGCCTTGGACATCCAGCATTTGATATTCCCACAGAGCTGCTATCATTTAGGAGAGGAAAATGTCCTCCTGAGTTCAGTACTCAGTGAGTTTCTTTGAGTTTTAACTTGTTCCTGTATTGGGAAACAGCAAAGACAAGTATTTGCTCTCTGTTTCCTAGCTCTCTCAGGACTCTGATTAACCTGCTGCTCATGGCCTTTCTAAGGCAAATTCAAGTTTTTGTTCTTTCTCTGTAGAAGTAGGAAAAAGTCATTCCCATTACTGCTCTGTGAATCTGTGCCAAGCCCGTGCTAGCTGGTCTGTGGGGCTTGGTGGATGGCAGGCAAGTCCTGATGAGGTTAAAAGACTGTTTCGTGTATGAGCATTGCACTGATCAGTAATATTTGCCGTTCATTACATACATTTAATGTCTGTTGGCTACAGGGCCAAAAATATGAAATGTTAAAATAAAACTCGCAGTATAGCTTTGGACTGGGTAGAAATAATACATATATGGTCTGTGCCATACAAATGACTAATTTTAAAGCTGTGTCTTAAACATGACTCTCCACTGGGCAGCCACATTCAGATTTAAACATTTGACATCCCTAGAGCTTGGCACGGCAGGGCTCTGAGCAGTGGTTGACACTTAGAACGTGGCCCAGATCTTTATAACATCAAGATTAAAGACCTATAACGATGAAGCAGGGCTGGGATTCTGCAGCACTTGCTTGTTTCAAATCTCAGCATACTCTTCGCAAATACCTGCCATTTCTCAAGTGCTCCTGTTGATTGCTTGCATGCTCCCTACCAGGCAAAGTGGTGTGAGGGAGACAACACCACATTCAGCAGATGCCTCCTGCTTTGTTAAAATCTGTTAAATTTACACCCATTGTAACAACATGCCAATTCCTTGGCTAGGAAGAGAAGGAAATGCATTTTTTTTTTTTTTTTTTCGTTTCCATAATCATCTTTGCTAGTCATAGGGCAGCTGGAATAATGTGTTCTCTTTCCAAAGAAAACAAAGGCATAAAAATAGATCTTCAGAGACTAGAACAGTGGCAAGAAGATCTTTAAATAAAACCCTTCAGAATACTCTATTTTCAAATTTGCTGCTTCAAATAGATTCACCGCCTTGCCTTCTCTCCAGAAGATGCTTTTATCAGATCCAAAACTAAAGGACATTTAGTCAGAAAACCTTTAGTAAAGCTTTTCTAACAACTGACTGTAGCACCTTAGCCAAAATCAAGCGTCCATATGTACATATGTGTATAGTATCCTTGCAATTTTCACTGAGTGCAGTTGCCTTCATCCCTGGCCACTGCTGCATTTCCCTGCAGAGAAGGCTGCGTTTTGTTGATACATGAAGTGATTCCAAATAATCCATTGTCCATGGCAGTAACTATTTTTTTTTTTTTCTTTAGGGAAAGCCCCTTAAGCTAGAAAGTGAGCAAACAAACAAGTTAACAAACAAACCAACCAGTGCCAAACTCACTTGCGGACAAAACAGGAGGAAAATCTCAGGACTTAATTGGTGTGATGAAATTAATGTATTTCCTGGGCAATGCCCATCACCTTATTCTCTCACGCTGTGGGTGAGGATGCGTGTTGCTGGAGCAGACAGAGTGGCTGCTGACCACTTAGGACTAGGTATTCTCATGGTTATCAAGGAGAAGAGCAGACATGCTCAGGATGATGCCTTCAGGAAGGCAAAACCATCATAGAGTTCACAGCCCCTAAAGCTGGGTACCTGAGCAGCAGAAAGCTGCATCCTTGGGTCACCATTAAGCACCCTGGTATCCCAGTCTCCATTCCTGAAAATGAGTTTCTTTTCTGTGTGGTTTTCTTTTCTCTGTGGCTAATGCATTACCACAGACATGTTAGTGCCTGTCCATGGCTGATTTTGAATCTTCTCTGCATTTCTTTTCTGCTCAAGGAAGATCCTGGATCTGAGCAATGGAATAGGTCAGAACAATAAGAGCATTGCCAGGTTGGCAGCTAGAATTTCACACTCAAGCAGATTGTCGTTGCCTTTCCAGCACCTCCAGCAACGGACTGGCTTGGGCACGAGTTCTGGAGTTTGGCAAATCTAGCTTTTGGTTTCTGTTTTTTTACAGACTCACTGTGTGAATTTGGGCAACTCGCTTAATTTCCCTGAGCGTGATCCAGAACCTGGGGAAGTCAAGGAGAGTCATTCCTAAAACTTAAATATGCTTTAAATCGGCTCTTTAGGTCTCTGTTTCTAGTCTATAAAATGGTAAATGCTCTCTCTCTCATATATTGGTTGTAAACTCTGCGTGACAGGGTTTGTTTCTTACTGTTAGCACAACAGAGCCCTGATTTTGGTTGGCATTCTGTAATTTGGAGGTGAACATAACCCGTGACCACCCCACAGATACAGGAGCTCAGCTGGGTGGCACACATCATGCTTCCAAATTTTATGCTGCTCGTGTGTGGGGGAAAAAGTAAAGCTAATTTCCACTGTCTGGAAAACCAATTCAGACAAAATTAAAAACAGCAGGAGAAAGGGGTCAGGCACTTCTCTCTTTATGGCTATGGTTTGTCTTCTGCTCTCAGATGCTACCAAGCTCCAGGAATGATCATGTTCATGCAAACATTTCCCTTTACGTGTGTTATGTCCATTTTGTGGAAACGGAAGCGCTAGCAAGGCCCTCTTTGTGTTCCCCAGGCCCTGATCTGCATGGCGTGTCGGGAGAGCTCAGTTCCCACTGGTGTCAGTGGTGCGGCGTCTGGCCCTGGTTCTCGTCGGGACCCCGGGCGCGCAGCCTGGTGCTGTAAAATCGCTGCTGGCCAGGAGGCCAGGTGGCTGCAGCTGCCCAATCCTCTGCCCTGCCGAGCAGTGTTTACTCATTACTGAGCAGATCATGCATCCTGAATAAAAGGGCTTGAATGGCTCCTATTTCCCGACTAGGAAAAAAAAAAAAAAGCAACAAACAAGCATCCCAAATGGGTTGTAGTTAGTCTGGTTGCACTGGTAGGGGAAGAACAAAGATACTGGTATGACTGAAGCAGAAAGAAGGATCCCTGCAGGAACCCTCTGGTCTGTAAAGGGCTTTTGCTTACATAAACAGCACAACAGAGCTTGGCACAGCATCTTTCCTGTCAGAGCTGCATTCCTTTTCTGCTCCACAAAGCTGGGACTGTGGGTTGAAACTCTTGTCTCTCCCTGCTCTCCTCCCCTCCCTTCCCTTCCATCTTGTGTAGGAATCTGCAATAAGAAATGTCTTCTTGCGCCTCCTGCCCAGCCCAAGGAGCACAGCTGAGCCCAGCGGTCTGCCGTGCATTCCTGCAGTGCTCCATAAATGTCACGGTGGGGGAGAGCCGAGTGATCCTCATTCCCAGCGAGCCACAGGGCTGGGGACATGAGTGCCAAGCCAAGTGTGTAAGAATTCAAGTCCCCTTCTTACACAAACTGTCCTTATGGCCTAACATGAAGGAGACCATGACCGTTCTGCTCCTAAGAGGAGGATGCAGCTGCGAAGCTGAGCTGATGTTAGTGTCTCGGGTGGGCTGGCTGGAGTTTCATTTGTTTGGTCACATGTGCATTTGGATCCAGATGCTGGGAACAGTGGTGTTATCTGGGATAAAGTGGGAGGGCAGGAGTAGCTCTGGGATGGATCTCGGGTAGTTTGGATGGTTTGGATGACACATTTTGGGTTCTTTAGTGGCCAAGGAGAGGATTACATGGGACTGGAGAAGAGGGGTGCTGGGGGCTCTGGAGTCTTGAATCTCCAAGATGGAGGATTAGGGAGGGATTGCGATGGAGAGGCACGAGCAGTTAAAGGCTGTGGGCAGGAATGGTTAGGGAGGACGTCATGGGGACACTTCTATGCCTCAGAATTGAAGCAGGACTCCACATGAAAGTAAGGACTGCTTTCCCTCTGCTGTGTGCTTCTATTTTGCTTCTGGCAGTTCAGCAGCTCTGGGCCTTCTGGTGTAGGGCTCCAGGCGCTGTGCCTGCGTACGTACAAGCTTTGCAATGGTGAGGGACACACACAGGATATGAAGCTGTGTGGTTTCATGCCTTTAACTCCAAAAGTCTTCAGGTCACCACGTGGCCTAGCCAGGAACAAGCAGGTTTCTCCGAACTCCTGGTGTACTGCTGCAGCAATTCGTGGCACCCGTGAACTCATTTTAAAAAGTGCCCATGAAAGCACTTCTCAAGAAAAGTATTTCTGGCTTATTTTAACAGAGAAGGAGTGGATGTATTTATTTTATTTAAGCTGTGCACTAGAAAGGCTGTCCATGCTTGGTGGGGAATAGTTGCCCATCACTGTGATGTAAAAGGGAGGAGATGCACTTTTCATTGTGACCTCTTTATTACAGAGTGAAAGCCCAGTCTGTACCCCAGAACACCCACTGCACTCTGTGTAATTTTGAGTTCTCTGGAGAAGCTTGGAGTTCAGATGGCTTTTGCTTTTGCAGCTCCGTTCCTGAGGTCAAATCTAAGGTTGTACAACTTTTGCTGGCTTCTGAAAAAGGCAGATTTAGGGTGCTTTTTGGTCATTGGCAATTTTTATTCTTTCAGTGCTACTGTAAGTTCCATTAACCTGGAGTTAAGCTGAGGTTACGCTGTTGGATGAGTACAATAAAATGCACTACCTTAACTGTGGGAAGTATTTCTTTCCTGGTGCTTTAAGAGGTCTATAAAGCTGTGATTAAATGATGTCTAAGTTTAGCTCTTCTGCAGCGTTTTGCTAAGAGCAGAATCAAAACCTTGTTGGGACCTTTTCTTTAATACATCACTGTCACAGCAAGATGTAGAACCACCCGACTTAGCAACTCTGCTTATTTTAAGCCAGCGACAGCTGAGGTGCCAGTGGTCCCATTGCAAATGCTTGTAATACGACGCTCACGTAAGTAACAGCCCAGTTCATTCTGCGGCTCTGGGGAATGTGTTAGTCGGTGTGCGGGGAGCAGCTGGCAGCAGAGAGAGGGCTGAGAAATGCCTTGCAAGCAAGTGAGCTGGGCTGAGCTGGGCGCTTGGAAAGGCACAAGCTATGCTGAGTTTGTTAAAGTGAAACAGCTGCATGCAAGAGAATTAAAAAAGGAAGGAAAAAAAAAAAGTGAGGTCCCTTGGACCGAGCCTGTCCCTGACGTGGCACAGCATGGCCAAGCCAGGGCAATGCTCGTCTCAGCTCCACGTGCCGCTCGTGGCCACCACACCACAGACCACTTCCAAAGTGACACATTCGTGTGAAGAAGTGCCAATCAGTGCAACACACTTTTTCAAGGAACTTGAGCACAGTGGTGAAGAGGTCACAAAAAAAAAATCACTGCTTTACTGTGTGCGTGGCCAGATGTAGCAAGGAGCTGAAATCTGTGGTTGGAGCGGGCTGGTGGGAGGCACCAGGGGCTGAGCCTCGTGCAGCCGGAAAACTTAAGGAAGACTTTCTCCTGGAACTGAACAGAGTGGTTGTCTTTGAGACTGAACAGGTAGAGCTTGTTGCTGTGGTATTTTGTTAATGCAGGTTGTGTAACTTCACCCTGTTCTGAACTCCAAAACCTTTCTGGCCAGGAACAGGAATGCTGCCGTAGCACAAGCCGAGAAGCCTTGGAAACTTCCCGGGGTGGCTGGTGAATCAAAGGCATGCAGCTTAGCATAGAGACAGAGTTTAAACCGGTAGCAAAGCAGCGAGGTCTTAGACACTGAGTTCATACTCATTCAGAGAATTGCACACTTTCACAGCTTCTTCCCCCTCAGAAGAGGCAGCTAAGAATCTCTTAATCTGGCAAAGAGAGGGGCTGTCAAGTGATTCCCGTAGGATTGCTCTTCCTGTGTGCAGCCAAGGGCTATGCCTCACCAGACTAAGTCCCCATGGTGCTGTGTATTGGAGACAGTCCTCGCCCAGAGAGTCTAGATGCTGTGTAGGATGGGAAAGGGGATCTGAAGGTACAGGAAAGGACACAGTGACTCTTGCATGGTCACACACAGAGGGGTGGCAAAGCAAGGCAGAAAACTAGAGGGAACCTCACATCATGGGTCTGTCCCAAAGGCAATGAGCCAGCAGGCTAATTCCCCTTCTAAACACACAGACAGGGAGGGGAAGGGCAAAGAGGGGAGATCCCTCTCTCCTGCCTCACCTGTGCTTGGGCGAACAGTTCTGTCCACCTGAGTCCCCATCCTAACACTCCATCACTGTGCTTGGAGCAAATTCTTCTGGTCTCTCAGGCATTTGCAGAACAGGTCCAGCCACGCACTCTGAATCTTTCAGCAAAGCCAACAAGCCATTTGCAAGTAACTTCTAGTCCCAGAAGTGATTACCTCCATTCTCTGTGACAGCGCTAAACTGAGCAATAGGTGTTATTTACCCAAGAATCTTGAAATCACAGTTATTGTGCAGGATATGAGAGGGACCTGCCAGCCACAGGTCATGGTCGTGCCCTGCCAAAACTGTTTGAACTCAGGACCTTGTTACCAAACACATACTCGCTGCGGCACGTCGCTCTTTTCACTACACTTGCTGTTTTCATACAACTTAAAATGGGAGGCTTGAAGGAAACACCTCTTGCTTTCAAGTCAGCCTCCTCCTGGAATACTTGGCTCAGCTGTGAAGTAGACAGAAAACTCACTCAATTGATGAAGGGCTTTGTGTTGCCCCTCTGAAGCTTTCATCTAATGCTCTCCAAGTGCACCGGAAGAAATATCAAGGCAAAAACTTTTATGAGAGCATCACAGAGATTGAGGTACAAATGTCAGCCCATCCACACCTCCCTGTTACTTAGTTGAGCTGCTGGTCCAAAGACAAGGAAGAAGAAATTTTTCTTTTCTGTCCTCCACCAGGACCTCTTCCCATGGAAAGCAAACTGCTCCTCTCATAGAAGTGGCAAAGTGGTGGGGGCAACAGGGTGAGCTTGCTGCTGTCTTGAATGGAGCAGGAGCAGCCCAAAAAAAAATGGTTGGCTTGTTGTGTCCAAATCATGTCAAGCCATCCACAGTGGAAGGGAGTCCTGCTCACAGTTTAGACTTGGCCACAGGAAGACAAAACGAAAGGATCAGGTCTGACTTTGCCAAAAGGTGTGGGATAAGTCATTGTATATATGTCCTCTTAGTCTGCCCCGAGCTGTTCCTCCAGGATGCTGTGGTTTTCACTGCGGTTCCTGCAACAGTCATGAATCCTTGCCTTGCCTACAGAAACGTCATCTGCCCAGAGCATGCAGCATCGTGGTGGGACCGCTGTCTGTGCTCCCTGCACAGCTCCCTGTGCTGAAACTCCTGCAGGGTAGGATCTTCTCATAAGACGCACTCTGATGTAAAGCAGAAACCAGCCATGCGTCAGAACAGTTTTGAGATCTTGCAGAGCAATTCCTAATACCATAATTCCTCTCTCTGGAACTTATTGTGCAGCTTCTGCTTTTGACAAGCCAGTCCAAGCCATTGACTCTCAGGCAAGTGAAGAGAGGCTGAGCACTGCTTAGAGCAATGGTGCTGGTTACTGTAAATACTTGGTGGTGAGAAGAGATGGAGCTGACCTCTTATGGCTGGATGCTCTGAGGTTTGTAAGCACTTGCTTCCAGGTGCAAAAAGTAGTATCCTTAAGCATATTTCCTGATTTTTCATCTTGTGATGCATGTTAAACTGTGGCTCAGGAGATAGTATTCTGATCTTAGCATGAATGCACTGCAGAAGAGACAGTTCCTACTCAGCATGAGTGAATTACCCTGTTGCCCCATTGTTGTATTTTGAGAACTATCACTATGTCCAGCACATTTTTCTTCAGTAATGCCACTTCCGTGGTTAGAAAGTCTCAATGGCAAGTCACATGTGTAAACATTTGACTAGTCATTTGTCTAGTTTACAATTTGTAAAGATGACATGTAATTTAAATAGTGTATGTAATAGAAAAACCCTAGTACTGATTTAGTAGCCTTATTATTACCCTGCCAACAAAATTAATGTTGGATTTGCACAAAGCGTCAGTTCGGTCTTCCTATGGGCAGAAACAGAGAGGTTGAGACATGGGCTGAGGTGTCTTGACAGCTGAGAAGGGTGTTGTACGCCAGGTCCCGTAGCTGCTGCAAGCAGAATGGGCATTTTCCAAGATTGCCTTGCGTTAGAAATAGCACATTCCGATTACTAAGTTAGAAGGACACCAGAGTGACAGACAGCCTTAAGTGTGAATCCAAGGGCACGATTCACCCAGCAATTGGCTCCTTCCCAATAAAATGGTTGGAATTCTTGGTTTGAAGAGAGGAGCCTAAGGGAAAAGTACAGGAAGCAAAATATTAGCAAGAAGCTCTGCAAAGCCAGAAACAACTCAACTCTGTTGTATAACAAGAGGAAGGGAGATCTCCCACGTTTCCTCCTTTTCTGCATTGTGCTTTCCAACAAATACCATCAGTTATAAATTGCCGGGGAGCAGCGGGAGTGGGCTGCTCCACAGGGGAATACAAGCCAGGAAAGGAGCAAGAGAACAAGGCAGACATCGGCCCACCTGCTGTGGTCCCGCAGGACTGGACCGAGGAGAGTGGGTCCAGTAGCGGTCATCAGCCTGTCATTTCTGGATGGGTTTGTAGTGACAGGTCCAGCCAGGAAGCCAATCCAGGATCAGCAAGATACGAAGCTCAAGCACAGCCTTACCTGTATTTAGACTGAGCAAGGACCAAAGAAGAGGGCTTGAGCAAAGTAGGTGGCTTCAACAAGGGTCCTCACAGCTCTTTCCCAACACCTGATACCTGGTTAGAGCTGCACCATATCAGAGCTGGCCATTGAGTACAAGCATCCAGACAGCTTGCGGTGTGCATTTTTAGATGTGACTTTTGAACTCCCGTAATGCAGGATCTCTAGTTTGAAAACACTGGTGAGGCTGGGAGGAAATCAAGGGAACCACAAGGAGACTGTGCACCCAGATAGCCTCATCTTCAATGCAAATTACGTTTCTGTACCTTTCCTTTCAGTGAGAGTGCATAACCCGCGAACCAGTTGTCTGGAAAAATGCACGGGCACAGGGTGTAGATGGCTGTAAATATTCTCTTGTGTGATGGCAGGAACCTGTAGGAGGGAAAATGAACTGTCAGCTTGAGAAGTGAGAGAACAAAGCCATTAATAAGAGCATCAAAAATGACTGCAGAGCGTGGCTTTGCCTAAAAGTGAGACTGCAGCATGGTATGGCTGCCAGTGTGATGATATCTACTGCGGCTTTTCCAGAGACCTCTCAGGCCAGTGGGGCTGTTCAGCATACCCTTGGGCTTTGGGTTGGACCCTCTGCAGAGGCTCTACGGTGGTGGGGTGGCAGATAAGGACCTCCCAGCATAAAGTTGGACCCTTATAAGAGTCTCTGTGCTTCCTCAAAAGTGAGGATACATTTGAGAGCATTCAAATGGCAAGGTGTGCACTTAAACCTCTGATGATGAGATGGGCTCAAAAGGAAATGAAACACTGTAGAAGGCCCAATCGTTAAAGTACATTAATTGGTGAGGTAACCAGATATTTGTCTGTTTGTAGCTATTCGTAGCAGACTATAAAGAGAGGAGAACTGAATCATTTTGAACTGGTTTACTATCTCTCTTTACACTCAAAGTTTGATGAAGTGTCCGTTAATCATAAAGTTTTTGTAAAACAATTTATTCTGCACTTTCTGTTTAGTTACTTGCAGGTTTCTGAACCCTTTATATAGTCTTGGGTAAAGCTGTTCAGCCCCTGGGATTGTGAAGCACCAGAACCGGTTGGCCATAGTGGATTCTGGGATATACATTCTTGGAGGTTTTCAAAACGCAGTTGGACAAGGCGCGGAGTGACCTGATCTAACCTTGAAGTTGACTGCTTTGAATTTTTCTATGATTCCAAATTCTCTGAGGTACCAGGAGACTAGAAATGAGATGTTTTATTAAAAGCTGAAATGTTTATTCAGTCTCTTAAATCTGCACGCTCAAGAAAGGAAAAATGATTTCTTTTTATTTCTGATACAATTCTGAGATTTCAGGACTAATCTGATGAAGACTTTGATGTCTTCTCTGCCTTCCATTTTTCCAGTTGTAAAATGCTATGATATGGGCTTTGCAAACTAAAAAGCTAGAAATTATTTATAAAAAAAAAAAAAAGAAAAGCAAGGAAAGTCTGCTCCTGGCAACCTTTGCTTTTGGTCCTTAGAGGTATGCGTTGAAATTTCAAGCTGCCTTGGAAGCTGACTGGAAGGAGACAGCCCAGGAGCTCTGTTCTCCTGGAAACGCTCTTTGTGTGGGAGAGGAGAGAGGAAGGCATTTGAGGACAAGAAAAGTGAGTCAGGGAAGAGCAAACCTAATCATCAGTCAAACCGGTTCATTTCTGTCAGTGCTGTATCTACAGCTGGGGTTTACCTGAGCTAGCCACATCGAAGGGAAAACCAGTGGCTTGTCTGTGCTGACTGGAGCTGGCTGTGTTGGCACAGCTCCCCTTTCCCTGCAGGTGGAAGGCGCAGACCGTAGAGTGCTCTTAAGCAAGACTGAGTCCTGCTAAAATGATCAAGTGGTACAGCTGAGCAGGTCATGGTGTCTGTTTAGCTCTCCCTGACCTGGTGGTGATCTGTCTCCTTGCGAGGTGAGAGGTGGCCATGTCCTCTGGAAAAGGAGCCGAGCTGTCTGTGTGAATAATGGCCGGAGACTGCGGAGCGTTGGGCAGGGAGGAAGGCACATGCAGTGTGAGCTATTGGAAAGAGGAGGTTTGTGGTCTGATTTGTCGGGTAGGGGTGATTGCACAGCGAAGATGGACCAGGAAATATCTGAGTATGGTATTGGAATGATGTTGTTAGTGTGTGATCAGTTGCACAATTAATATATGAAATGCATGGGGTTTCCCCTCGTGCTTAGCACGAAAATGGAGTAATTAACCAATTAAAAAAAAAAAAAAAAGTGTGCTGTGCAAAACAAAAGAACACCCCACCAAACTGGAGAATCCATAGCTTAACACCGCTGATGTATTGAAACGCCGCACGGGGATAAGAGGAATGCAGTTTCTGGACTCCTTGTTTCCAGATAGTCTAGCCTCTTCACATGAACAATATTTTGCAGCTATACTTGTTGCCGTGCTGCCTGAAGGAAGGAACCTGACAGATGAAGTCCCATCTTGTATCAGCTCTGTGGTATTGCTGGGGTGGGGAAAGTTGGCAGTTGGAAGAGGACACACAATGTTAATCCTGGTTAATGATCAAAAGAGGAGCATGGAAAAGCAGAAATTATCAAGATCCTTGACTGTGAGCCAGATGACAGTGGAAGAAATGCAGAAAAAAAAAAATGTTGTAGGAAGAGCCTGCATGATCTTTTAAATAAATGGCGGGGTAGAGGAGGGCAGTGAGGGAAGAGAGCAGGAGAAGGCTTGGGAGAGGAAGATTCAGAATAAAGCCTGCCATCTGGGAGTAACTTAAAAGGTCAGTTTTGCACCTCTTTTTCTGAAAACGCAGTGTTTTAGCAGAGTTTTAAATTTTCTTTATTTTTTATTGATTTCTTTTATTTTAAACTGCTTCTGGGTTTAAGGTTCTGCTGCTCTTCATTAAAGTCAGCCCCAAAGGTGTGTAGGACCCCGTGCCCACGTGGATACTTTCTATAAGAACTCCCGTTAACCCATTAACGCCAATGGATCCACACCAGCACAAGCTCCTGCCAGGTAGAGCCTTTTACCATTCTTTTGTGCAATGTCTGTACCTATTGAAGAAGATTCAATACAACAGACCAAGAAACGACCAGAAAGCCCAGCACTCTGAAGGACAAGGGCATATTTATAAATTATCCTCGTTAAATATAGCAGTCGTACAGGGATAAATGAGCAGAAATTATTTAACTCCACATAAGGCATCTTGGCTTGCTGAGCACTATAATTCACTTGCTGTGTTTTTTGGTTGCTGTGCTGCACGGCAAGGACTCCTGAAATACATGGCAACACAGAAGAGAATATTTTTAACATTTCTCAGTCTGCACAGCACTTCTCTCTGTCCCTCTTTAGGCCAGCAATGCCACAAACAGTAGTAAATATACCTGCTTTCGTACTCTGTCTTGTTAAACTTGTGCTAATCTCTGCTGCTGCATATAGGGGATGTTCACTTGGCACTGGAGTGCCAGGAAAGCTGGAGATCTGGGCACAGAGGAGAGCAGAGAAGAGGTTGGCAGAGAGACATCTAGCAACTGAAGCAGAAAAGATGTGACTTTATAAATCCTTCATCCCCTACATCTTCCCAGAAACATTTCTCAGCAACTTCCTTATGGAAAATTAAACACTACTCTGGCAAGGAAAAAGCTCATGTAACTTCTGTGCTTCAAGAGTCTAGCTCTGCCATTTGCTGGGAACGGGAGAGCTTGTCTTGGCTTCTTTTCTTGGTTTGCCTCATCTCAGAGCAAAATTAAACTAAGTAAAGCATCTTTCATCCTATTTGAAGATGTAGCCTGCAGGGTACAAGAGTGGAGAAATATCACAAAATTAGTTTGGAGCTTCTGGGACCATCATCTTGTATTAGGAAGAGTGCTGCTGAGTGCTAATCTGCCATGTGAGGCTGGCTGAGATGACCATTCATGGGCTGTCGCTTGGGTTTGTGCCAGGCCCCCTGCACCCACCATTCCTGTCCATGTGTTTCCGAGTGAGGAGCTGACCACCTCCAGTTTTGAAATATTCAGAGGAGACCGGACAAGATATGTACCTTGTCCTGGATAGCTACCCAAGAGCATCACTGGTGGCACTCATCAAACACCCACCATTCAAATATGTGACCATTGCTGCAACAAAATCATGCGTAAAGGAAAATGAACTGAGAACCGTTCATTCAGGGCAGATGCATGAGAATGTCACTGAATAGGTCTCTCTCTCCAGCTCAAATAAAGGGTTGCTAGGACCCAAAGAGTCACAAAAAGAAGATACTAAGAGGATAAGACATAAGGAGAACACACATGCAAGGTGTGGGCAGGGTTGGCCTTTGACAAAGCCTGGGGATAAGCAGAGCTGTGCCATGCATCTGTGGAGAAAAGCATCCATGGAGAAAATCACAACCTCAGCTCAGCAATCAGCAAATCTTGTGAGCTTCCTGCTTGGTTTTAATCACAAGAGCTCAACTGTAAGAGAGACAATTAACTATGTCATCTTTTCCTCATCATTTTATAGCACGCTATGGGCTGTAAAAGGACTCCTTGCTGGAGTGACTTTCTGTCTAACAAATGCTGCAGACCCTCCCCTTTCTGGGCTTGAGATGAGCAACAGCTTGGTGTAGAGCTGGAGTGAAACATCTGGAAAGCCAGTACAGCTCCACATTCAATCTCATCCTCATGAGCTGGTCATCTTGATTTGCTGTGACTTGCCATTAACTCTTCATACATTTTGGAGAAAAGTGAGTGACGTAGGATATGGGAGACCATAATTCCCCTTCTTGCTTTACAGAACAGAGTTTATTCACTCAGTCAGCTTTCCTTAATGAACTCAAGGTGAAGGAAAAGCTGTTTCTGTAGGACTAGGATGCACTGCGTTTGATTTTCAAATGTTGTTGTTGTTGGCCAACAGCTATAATGAGATGGAGCTGCCAAGGTTGGCATCAAAACCAACATATTTGAGAGAAACAGAAGAAATGCAGTTTTTGCCCAAAGCCTTCAATACCCTTTGTTTCCAAGCAACAGCACCCGCAGCCAATGTCCTGCCATTGGAAGGTGTAGAGCAGTTTAGAAGATATCTGCTCTGATTCCCACTTACGGGCACTTTGCTCGTGCGGCTAAATCACAGACACGGAGCTTAGAGTGAAATTCCCTCTAGTTTTACTATGTTGCTGCCTATATTTTTTAGGAAATGGAGCCACAGCAAACTTGAAATATGAGTTAAATGTTTTTACTTTTTCTTACCAAGTACTAAACAGTGGAGGGCAGCTCTTTAACTGCTGGAGAGTGTCCTGCTTCCCTTGGCTTGAGTGAAGCTGTGATGATTTATAGAAGTGCGTAGTCTCCTTCCAGTGCTTTGAGAGCCCAGGCAGGAGGGAGATCTAGGCCCCTTCTGTCTTACGAAGTGACATTGTCACAATATTTATCTGTTACTAAGATTGTTTTGCTGATGACTTTGCTACTAAAGAGTGCTCTTGTCACTCTTGAAAAGTTGTCGGTGTGTTTGCAGTGACTAGAGGAATAAGCTTCCCTGTAGACTCATGGGAGCTGACGGAAGTACCGCTGAGCTGATAAAATACAACCCCTGCTTGGCCAGACACCCCCAACTTCTACATTTGTTCATTGCGAAGAGAACTGATGAGTGCGGCTGCTTCACCAGCACCCCTAAACAAGAAGCTAAATTGCAGGGGTATTATTTGCGTAATGGACTTTGTGTATCGGCCCATCCTTCCCCTCCTCTCCCCATTATGGCTCCTGCTGAGCCTCGTTCCTCACAGGACTAAGTGGCTGCATAGAAAAATCAGACTTTGTCAGATTCAACCCTTGTTTTTTTATATTTCACCTTCTCAGAAATAATGTAACATAATTACACTCCCTCCCCAATTTAATCAGCCATCAGCCTTTCAGTCATCACAGTGCAGGATGGTTGTCTTTATTTATCTAACAACCAAAACGTGTACCTACCTCTAGAAGCTCCTTAATTATAATACCATAAAAGTGTTTAGAAAGAAGAAAATAATTGGTCTTCTACTGAGAAAATGTGCTTCTTGATAACTGAATTCTGCAACAAGCTGTATCCTCCTTGTTCTTTTTTAAAAAACATTTTGCAATTTTCCTCACGTAGGGCAGTTTTTGTTCTACAAGTTTATATTTTTCTAAATGCTCCTGTCATTTATTCTTGTCTCCAGAAAAGTGATGAGAGGACGTTTACACCCCTGTACAAACTAATTCAAGGAATAAGAAAAGCACATTCCTCGAATGCAATTTGTTTAACACTTTGCAAGTAAGATGACCGGGAAAGGGAAGCAATTTAGTACATGACTTATTGCTAAGGTATCTCTAGGTTTGGGTGATTATTTTAGAGAAAAAAAAAAAAAAGAAAGAAAATGTGTTTCTCAGTCTTGTAATTCAGAGGCTGGGAGAAACAGCAGTGATCCTCTGCTTTCTCCTGTCGGAATTTGCCCTGCTCCTGCATCCCCGCCGTGCTCTGCCCGGTCCCTCTGTGGGAGGGCTGTGATCTGTGCTGTCTTCACTCCTGTCCCAGGTTGTTGTTCCCCCTTGATGAAACTTTACACTTGACTCTGGGGCCCAGATCTCCTGGGGTTGCTGGCACCAAGGCCATTTCTGTGACCTCCCTCTACACTGGGAATCTGTCTGCAGAAATACTTGGAAAAGTCCAGCCTCCAGGTGTTGGTTAGGTAGGAGTAGGTAAAGCAGGAGTTACTTTCTTTTTTGTTTCCTTTTAGTTGCTCTAGTCACTTTTTTTTTTCTTCCAATGGATAATGGGAAAAGAGAATGATTTTTTTTCTTTAATTTAAAGATTTATTTCAGTGGTAAGCATAATCAAGAAAACAGCTCTGCAATTCGGAATGTTATCTTTAGATGGAGAGACACTTATTTCCCACAAGAATATTTTTCATATATAACCCTACACAGAAAATGCTTTTGTATGGAGAATATGCATTGCAGAGCATCTGCATCAGTGTGACTGTGTTGTTACCACTGAAGGAGAAATTCAAGCATGAATTTCAGCCTGAAGTGTCCTGACTCTCAGTGCACTGGGGAGCTGAATGCACTTTCTGTATTTTTTTTTTTCTCTAGTGTTTCCAGCTTGGCCTTGCCTTTTAGATCTTAGTGGTAAAATATGTTCTGCACTTGAAAAAACAGTGTTGTCCCTCAAATGACCCTGAGAATGAGCTGGTAAAATACCGATACCTGATTAAATTTTTCCTGTAAGCCGATCAGCCATAGCGATGGGATAAAGGAGGGGGAAGGAAAGCTCTGTTGGGTTGGGGATTGAAGGCAACAAAAGGATTTGTGTGAGCTCTGGATGCCTGCAGTGGTGTCGTGCTGGTGTGACCATCCCTGTCAGCCTTCCACGTGCCTCTCCTGCCCCTGTGCAAAGCCTGGTTGCGTATCCCCATCTCTCCTCCCTGTGCATTTCCAGGCAGGACACAACTGTGCCAGCGTGTTCACCTGGGCTTGAAACCTTGTGAAATGACTGACTGATGAGGCTTTGTAGAAATGGAGATCTTCACAGTGAGTCATGAATCACTTCTCTTCATCTGTCCCTGCAAGCCATGAGTTCTTTAAAAACCAGCACAAATTGAACAATAATAGCTAATAAAAAATGCATTCCTTAAGCAAAATAGTTTCTAAAAATATATTCACAGGATACATTTATTGAATCTTAATTAGAAGTAAATATGAACCCTGCTGTCTGCATTCTGTCCTCAGATAAAATGAAGCAAAAGGAGTTTTCTTTTTTCACCATTTTTTGCAGTTTTATTCTAAAAAGCAACCAAACAAGCACACCAAATTGTGCTCCTGTTCCTTTCATCCTCGTGCGCTTCAAGGAAGAGCTCTTAGACATTTTCATTTCAGCAGATCAAATAGCAGAGACTTCGGCTTTATCTTTTGCCTTCCTCCTTCCTCCCCCTGTGCCAACGTTACGCACTCCATCCCGGCGCACGGGCGAGCTGAAAGCGGTTCAGCTCTGTGGAGCGGGAATGGCTTGGAGCCTTTGCAGGGATGGAGGGTTGGTCTGCACAGCTGGGCGGAAGGGCCGTGCGTGCACAGGGCACGCGTCTGAATCTTCATGCTGTTTACGGCGGTTATAGAGGATATTGTAAGAACATTTCCTGCAAACATGCGATCATGAAAATCAGGTCTCCTGGAAGCAGACCTTTGCAGACTGGGGTTCACCATTACTTGCTTTTGAGAGAACGTTCTCCCAGGGGCAGTGTAAATTAGTGAAATTTTAGAGTGAGTTTGCTCAGGATCTGTAAAAACAATGTCTTACAAAGAACATTTTCAGGCTTATGATGGCTTGGCAATATCTATGAGCAAATTGGTGAGTCGGGCGTGATCTGACTTTTTTTCCGACCATTGAGAAATATATAATGGTCATCACTCCAGTGGCCAAAACACAGGGAGATTTGGGGTCAGGTCACTGCCTTTACCCTAAATCCCCTTTATTCTGAAATATACTTTCTGTTTCTCTTACAACTAGCATATGCTTTAGATATTTTTGCAGGGTGCCGGAAGAGGCACTGAGCCTTAGCCCAGTGTTTTGTAGCAGTAACTCATAAGACACTGGAAGAAATAACAAAACTTTGGTTGGATTAAGGAAAAACAATTTTGGGGCAGAATGGGAGTTGAACCTAAGTATTATACGTCTAGTTAGTGTCAGTCTTGCTCTAGTTTTGTGAATAAATTTCATCCTGGATTTTGGCAGCTGTTCACCATGGGCGTTCTGCGGAAGCTGACCTATTCTGGGCGAAGTTTGGGGTTAAAGACCTCAGCATCTGCTGACGAGAGAATATCTGCTGTAGAATTAGCAGGCAGACATGCACAAAGTACCGGGTGTATTAACAGGAATGTGTCGGGTGGTGTTCTCTAGTGGATCAGTCCTCAGAGGGTGTAAGAGTCCAGGGGATTTCAACCAACAGAGCTTTGTGTTTTGGAAACTGCCAAATGTGGATTCTTGTCCCAAACGTTTGCACGTGGTTGGTGTTTATACAGTCATTCGGTTGCTCACAGCAGCACAGAGTGTGTCTCCAGGGGCAGTTTACTCTCAAGTTAGAGCCCTTTTTCTCCTGAAGGTGGGGGAGAAAGCCCAAGATACTGCAGGCATCAGGTGGAGAAACAAGGTCTCAGCGATAGCTTCAGGTGGGGACAAGAGAAGTATCTGCTGCAGGGTTTCCGTGAGCTCAAGCCCTGCTGGGAATCTGCAGAGTGGCTTTATTCACAGATCTCTACTGTTGTCATTTGATGGAGTCAGTTCAACACCCTTTTATTTGGGAATTTCATCACTTCCAGTTAAAACTGCTCCAAGTGCAGACCATGATGGGCTCTTTCTTCCACATCTCATGATGCTTAGGAGCCACTGGAGAGTTGTTGGCAGCAGTACAGAAGATGCAACCCAATCTAACAGGACCAAGAGCTGTGGAATCTGGCCTTAGCACTGGTCACGGCATATACAGGAGTACAGACAATGCACACACAGTCACCTTAAGACCAGGGCTGGTCTCACCAAGCTTTGATCATCTACATATCTAAACGAAACTGCTCAGCTCCTTTTAGCGAGTGATTCATCTGACCTAATCGAGACATCCCTGCAGCTACCTTCAGCATCTGCCACAGTCCATGGGCAGGAAAGTTTCTCCAGGGGGTCATGGACAGTCCACCCAAAATCTGCACTGCCTACTGAAGGCACTTCTTTTTCCTCATGGGTCAAGAAAAATCCCTGACACAGTGAAGCATATCTCTATGCTGCCTGGGCAATGAGCCTTGCGGTTTCCAGCACAGGAGGCAATTCGAATTATGTATCGTGGCAAGGAAAAAGACGTTACTTGCATAGAATAATAATCTTTAAGAGGGTGTTTTAAGTTTGACATTGTCTTCACAAACACAGCTTTTCTGCCATATAATTTTAAAGTTCCAGCATTTGTCAAGCCTTTCTAAAGTACTAATTCTAGATCGCCTCCTAACCTGAGATTTAGCAAAAGTCAGAGAAGCTTAGGGATAGTCTGAATCCTTCTGAGTTTCTATAGAAGAATTTGTTCATAAAGCGCAGTTATAATGAAAGAATCAATTAACAATACATTAAGCGTGGTGCCAAACAGCCACGCAAACAGGCACAGTTTCAAAATCCAGACAGAGACCTTACGTAGCTCCCTGCTGAAACTGAGTGTGGCTTGATATGCTCTGTGGATGTTGCTCCTGTTATCTTAATTATGTTACACAGCGACAGGCTTTGCAGGACTTTTTGGCTTGATGCTGAATCTCACAGCCAAACTCTGGATGCTCTCTGTCCCACATGAAGGCCTCCACCAGGGCCTGGATGGGTGTCCTGGTTCTGGCTGGGACAGAGTTAACTTCCACCGGAGCTGGGAGAGGAGCTGGAGCTGGTGGCCCCTGTGGCTGGGACACAGCTGGGGTAGGTCACTAATGAGCCCACAGCTGGGCCAGGTTACCCAAACTGGCCCAAGGGCTGTTCCATCCCATGGGCCATCTGCTCAGGGTGTCCCGTGGGGAGGGTGCTGGGGGGAGGGGTTTGGGGCTCAGGACGGGGCTGGGCACCAGGATCCCCTCTGAGCTACGGTACTGGAAATGACGTGCTTGAGTGTATTCTGTTACTGGTTTTGGTTTCCATCTCCATTTTATTTTCCTCTGTTGTTCTCTTAAACTTTTTTTTCATCTCAACCCAGGAGTTTTGCCTCCTTTTCTTTCCCATTTCTCCTCCCTGTCCCACTGGAGGGTGGGGGAGTGAGTGAGTGACTGCGTAGCTTGTCCCTGAGCAGGGCTAAACTACGACAACAGGTTGTTGTAACATGTCTGTTTTGACAGCATCTGAGATCAAAACAAGCCTGGAGTATTTACACCTGATGGGAAAACCCTGTGTGTCAGGGGAACTGGACTGGATGTTGTCTCATGGTTTTTCTGTCTGTGTCTGTGTTTCTGCTGGGTAGGACTCCTTTTTTTAACAGTGTGAATCGCAGTTACTATCTTCTCGGGAGGCTATGGAGCATTTAGAAAGCTGTTTGTGAAGTTCACGGGGGCTTTCTCTCTGGGAATATAACCACTTCTGTGCCGTGCAGCTGAAGTGCTGTCGAGCAGAGAGCCCCAGATAAGGAAATATGACCGTCCTTTCTTATCTCCGCTCCTCCTAACGGGTGTCCTTGGGGCTGTAAATTTATGTGAGGGGAAGGTGAGGGCAGTCTGAGGTATCTTTAACCTTATCACAAATCTTTTCCAGGGCGGAAAGATTGACGTTGCCATCAATAAAGGCTGAAGTGTGGCCCCGGTCCCTTTTCCCCCTGAGTCAATTGCTCTGGAAAATGTGGTTGCTCGGACTCGGTTTGTGTCTGCTTCCTGGCAAACCGCTGGCCAGCCTGTATCCATGCAGTGCCCTAAAATAAAACTCCAGCAGATATATGCTGCAAAATGCCTAATTCCTCAGAGGTTTGTAATTCTGCAAAAGATAATTTGTGTACCCATGCTATTACAATGGTTACAGTTTTACTGCAGCCAGGCCAAAAAGTCATCTCGGAGATGAGGTGGAATTATCCTTATTTGTCACTTTTGTGGGAGGAATGAATGGTTCCATGCGCTTGGCATAGGACCCTCATTCATTCCAGTGCTTTATGCTTGTGGATATATGGTTTAATCACATTTCTGCAAAGAAGGTGCTCGGGCTTGTGATGTGAATAACTGTGCAGAGGTGGAGAAGCAATAGCTGAGCTCACCACTCTGCTCCTTCTGAAAGAGGTATCTGTGTTTGAATAGGGGCTTTCTTATCATACTATCCTTATTATTTTTTTATTTATTTTTTATTTTTTTTGCACCATTCTCCATTAAAATGAGGATTTCCTCTCTCATCCTATCATGTTGTCATGGAAATTGTTTTTTGGTTTGGTTTTTTTTTTCTTTTTTTTTTTTTTTGAGAATCCTGTGACAGCAAGTGCTCTGCCTTGCTTATAGCTTGTGGTCAAAACTGTTCTGTGGAGCTAATGAAAGCCGGGACACGTCCCATCTCTTCTTCTGGTGTTAAATTTAGTATCTTCAGCTTCCTCAGGGATAAGGAGCTCTGCACCAAACACTAGCCAAGGCTTTCCTGGGCAATGACTGTGGATAGAAACTGAAGGAGACAGGCAGAGGAGCCCCATCCCAGGATGACTACACATGTAGATGCTCTTTAATCCAGTGCCTGTCATTACTGTATGGGAATGTATGGAGGGGAAGTGCCCTAGCTGCTCTGTGCTAATGCTCACTTGGGTGTGTAATTCGTTATTTGGATTTGCGGTTGTGAGGTGAGTTTACATAACTTCCTCCTCCACTTTACCAGGTAAGAGAGACTCGTGATTACAGGAAGGGGCATGGATTTATAGAGGCAATCAAGGCAAATGGGAGTTGTGGATTAGGGATAAAGCTCTCTCTTTAGGAATTGCTTTTCTGCAGCTTCACTGGTGCACAGACTGAAATAAAGTAATTAAATCAAACGGACTGGGAATAAGCAAAGATGATCCTGAAGCTTGAACTTGTGTAATAAGTGCTTGCCTCTGAGATCTGCATTGTGTATTAGCAAATGAGTGCATGAAAACTTGTATTTCCAAGCATTTTCTTTTTTTCTTGTAGTCATTTAAGTAAGGCCAAATTGAGCATGAAGCTGACTGGATGCAATTGCTGTCATCAGAAAATAAGAGTGATTTCCTTTTGAAATTACCCGAACATCAGCATCTGTACTGGTGTAAAACACCGTGAGGCACCATCGGCATCTGTGCTCCCGTTGGGCTCCACCAGCAGAGCAGCTCACCTGAGCTGTCACCCTTGAAAAAAGTTTAGCAAGATCAGGAAAAACAGTCAGAAAGATGTTGAGGGAAGACCACACTGATCAATATTTCTCGTTTATCACCACATAAATAGTCCTGTTGAGCTGACTAATTCCTGTCCCATCTGCCAAATAACTCTGGCAGTAAATTAAACCTGTATTTTAACTGTGTATGCATGTGGCAGACAGAGCAACTAAACCTGTCCGTGAAATGTAGAGGTTTCCATCTACGCCTGGTTCTTGTGAAATAAGATCGCCTTTGTCACCAGGTAACAATAACAGGCAGGTGAAATGCCAAGGTGCTGATTCAACTTGTACTGAAAATATTCCGTGTGAGGAGTACTGGGGCAGTACACCGTTCACATGTGTTCTTATTGAAACGTACAAATGAAATTCAAGTGGCTGGCTGGGGTGAATGATCTGCTTGTTGCACAGGATTTGTCAGAAAAATAATTTTTACAAAACCAGTATTTTTTTTTGTAAACAATGTGGTAGCAAAAAATGGTGACTTCAGAACAAATAGGACCGTTTTCTTGACAGCTTTGTGGTAAGGAGCTGTGCAAACACAGTTCGGTTTTTCTCACTTTCTTTCTTGTTTCCTAGGGTCGAGTTAAGGTTATCTGGAAGTCTGGAATCCTGAATATTACTTCACCCTTTTAAATCAGAATTTTATCTTGGAACTTTTATTTATTGCTTGTTTCTATGTCCTTCAAAAATAATGGCCTCCTGACCTCACTGCTTGGTTCCCAGTATGTCTTTTATCAGGAATTTATTAGCTAGAGGAAGGCAGATAGCCAGAAAGCACTGTGAATCGGATAAGATCTTGGCCTGAGTGAGGTGACTCTTCAATATTAAATGTGAAATAATAGCATAGTCAATAGCTTTTTGCATTTCTAAAAAATAATGAAAAATGTCTTTTCATTCTTGAAAATGCACACGTTGTTTGAAGTGTGCGTGCTGCTCATCACAATGAAAGGTGGTGTTTTGCTTTGCCTTGTCTTGATTCTGTTGCCTGGGTATTACAGCAGCATTTAAAATGTAGGGTGAAATGAACAGTAAACCAGCTTTTCACTGCTCAGGGCCAGCATTTAATGGTATTTTGACAGAAAGGGACTTTTCCCTACCCTAACTCACAAAGGGGTACAGGAATACTTCATTTCCCATCCACTGCAAGCATCTTCAAGGGAAAGGAGAAGATGGCATGGAGGATGGCATATTGTGACAGGACAAGGGGTAATGGGTTTAAATTAGAAGGAGGTAGGTTTAGATTAAATATTAGAAAAAAATTTTTTACAATGAGAGTTGTAGAGCACTGTCCGAGGTTGCCCAGAGAGGTGGTGGATGCCCCATCCCTGGAAACATTCCAGGCCAGGTTGGCCGGGGCTCTGAGCAACCTGATCTGGTTGGAGATGTCCCTGCTCCTTGCAGGGGGGTTGGACTGGGTGGGCTTTGAAGGTCCCTTCCAACTCAAACCATTCTGTGATTCTATGATTATGGGTTTCTGTAACCTGTTGTTACTTCACTCCACTCCTTATTGCACAGAAGGAGTTTGTCTGTGCAGCAGACATGGATTTCACTGTATGAAGTTGTCAGAAGGTTTAATTAATGTTATGATCGATCTACTTTATTTATTCCTGTCATTGGCTTTAAATTCTTTGTGCTCCCAGCTCCCTGCACTCCTGTTTGAGAGATCAGTGTAGGATTATAGTGTCAGTTAAGTCTGCAATATTGCAGCCATCAGGCTCCTCAGCACTGTGTGTGTCATCTAGTGTGTTTTCTGAAATGTTAGTTTTAGCAGTAAATACTAAGTCCTGTAAAGAGTTCACTTCAGGAACTCCATTTTCAAATCTCCTTCTACGTATTGTCTGTACTTATGTAGAAAGAAATATTTCTGTGTGAACTTTCTATAAATACTTGTGTTGCTTGCTTTATTTGTAATCCATTTTAATTGCTTTTTATTTTCCATTTTGCCCATATATTTTGGATCTGAATCATTCAACACCATAAAGGAAATTTGTGGTGAATGGGATATGTTGTGGTACTTTTCCATCTCTCCCACTGGGTCTTGGGAAAAGAACAGAATTCAAGGTAGATTCTAATTTTCAGGGAAAAAACCTTTCCTGGCAAAAAGAATCAACTTCCATTGCTTAGGATGTTTTGCAAATTTGAGTTAGTCAAAGGCAAAAATGAAGGACAAAAAAAATAGATTTAATTTGATATTTCCCAGTAAGTTGTCAATGATTTCTAAATAAAATGTCAATGACTTCAAGTTTGACACATTTTTTTCCCTAGAAATATCCTCCAGTTTCTTTTAGAATCTTTAAAATCCCAACCCCGAAAACATCCTGTGGGTCTGAAAGGAAGCTTGAATTTCCCTACACCCTGGCCTGCCGCAAGCACAGATTTTCCATTTTCTGAGTCTGTTTGTGTTCCCAGATGCCAAGTGTTTCTTACTGAGAGTGTCTTTCTTAAGAGAAGGAGAATGATAGTACCTTTATTTGGTGTAAAATGTCCCTAAAGGGAGAACATGAGGACTTCTGTACACAGTCTGCACACTAACCTTGCAAAATGGTGCAGTTTCATAAGTGAAAGAATAGCTGAACACAACGCTGCTCAGCCTATGCTTTTGAGCTTTGAAACTATTGAAAGATGATTGAAAATATTTTGGAAGAAAAAAGGGGGGAAAAAAAAAACAAATCAAAAAACCCAACAATAAAACCCCATCAAAGCCTGGAAATGCTGCTCCAAAAATAAGTGGTTGTGTTACATCCCCACATAGGCTCAGCTCCCAAAAGCCTGGCCCTGAGATGCTTTATGTAAAGTAGGTGCTGGTCCCCAGATGGCACCCTTAGTGAACAGTCTCATTCTCAACATGTTTCTGAATGTCTGGTACATCGTTAACGTGTGCTTTTTTCTGCCCCTAAACTTTATGGGTAAAATAAATGGGAATTGAAGGGAAAAGCTAGCTGCGTGGGTCGGGCAGGCAGTCGTCCCAGGGACTGTGCCCATGAGCCAGCCTCCCCGCCCATGTGGGAGGTAGGAGAGGAAAAACCCAGGTTGCTTCACCATCAGTTTTGGCATTTGGGGAAGGGGTGTTTGCACTGGTGCTCTGGGCTGGGGTGGGAGTTGCTCCTGCAGTGCCTACACTGAAAGGATGTCCATGAGAGGTGGACTGAAAGGATGTCCATGAGAGGTGGACTGAAAGGATGCCCATGAGAGGTGGACTCCCAATACAGGGGGTGAACCCTGCTAGGGTGAGCACCCTCCATCGTGTGGCCAGTTCAGGCCTCCGTCCCCAGGAGAGGGCTGACAGTAAATCAGAGTGGAGGAAAACGCTTGAAAGAGCTCGGAAAAAATGTGTGTGAATAACCAGAAAAACAGCATGGTGCTTCACTGGAAACAGGGTGGGATTCTCCATTTGGGTGCTCCCATCGGAGCAGATCCGGGCTGGCTGACGTGAGCGGTACCATCGGCGCTGGTGTGAGAGCTGGCGCTGCAATGCAGTGATGCTGGGGCGTGTGGGGCTGAAGCACCACCCAAATTCTTTCCCTTGACCCCATCAGTCTTTCTGCTCCCAGCAGTTGGGTCTTTCAAAGTTTGATAGGCTGCCGGCCATCCAAATATAACAAATGTGTTCTGCAAGGGCATGGGGAGCGCAGCACGGCCTCCTAGGAAATGGGGGTTTATCACACATCTGTCAACATGGAGAGGAAGCGTTCAGCACCGAAATCTCCATGCTTTTTTCTTTCCCCTTCAGCAGTTAGATCCTATAAGCAAATGATACTTCCCAAAGGCTTATTGAAGGAAAATATTAAATGCCCTGAACCAGGTTTTAGGTTATTAACAAGGGAGCACTCTCAGCTGGCTGTCTAGTGGAGGGCACTCGGTACTTAAAGGCCTTGCACAACTGTAAAAGCAACCTTCACCTCCTGATTTCAGAGGCTGGGACCCTCTTGCCTCTGTCCCAAGGACCCTCCTGCTGCTGTCCCACCTGCCCAGCACTGTGGGACCTGCTCAGATCCCCATAACGGCATCCCACAGGAAAAAAAAAAAAAAAATTAAAAAAACAACACTCAACCACAGAGCCAAGCAGCTTCATGGGAGGATGAAACTTATGCAAACAGAGATCTACAAAAAACCAGAATTAATAAAATATATCCTGCCCATGCATTATGAAACACATCTGCCTGCAGAGTGAAATGCCAACTTTAATTTTTACATTGGCTTGCGAGAAGTGGTCGGGATGAAAATGACTGCATGCATTGGTGAGCAGCCAGCTGCAAATGTTTGCACACCTTCTCCTTTTTTACTCTCTTCCTTTTTTGTGTGCCTGACTCCAGCAGAGGGTTTGTGGAAGGGGCTGGGAGTACACAGTTGATTTTTGGTTTTGATGCCTTGGAGATTTGAATTGAACAGTCTAGAATCCAGATGGAGGAACAGAGGAATAAATGCAGTGACTGAGACCAGCGGTCCATCTACTCAGGAGCAGGTTTATCGGGTGGGGTTATAGGAGAGATGCCCTCCTCTCTTCTCCTCTCCTTTCCTTCCCACTAGTGGTGCGTTATATCTTGCTAGTGCTGTGTGGTTGAAAAGCAGCTGTGAGGCTTCACAAAAGCAGCTATTTCCAGGCCAGTGTTTTGTGTCTCAAATGTTTCTGGAAGAAAAGTATTACGGCAAACCACACATGAGTCAGAAATGGAATAACTGCTCCATGCAGGAAGGTTCTCCTCGGTCTCTGCCTTGCAGTAAGGAACAGGACCCTTTCTGGCCCTCCAACTCTTTGGTCTTCTTAATATACTTCCACGTCTTTGGTGTCTGCACCTGTGACTGGTATCTCTCCTGTAACAACATGGTGTGACTGTGGGTTCCACAGATCATCTCCTTGCTGTATAGAAACGCACATCCTTTCCTCGGTTTGCTGGTTTTTCTTTTCACCAAGTCTGCAAAACTTTAGAGAAAAGTCTATCACCAGGGTTAGAAATCTGCCGTGGATACATTGGCTATTAAATTTTTAAATGGGAGCAGGCAAGTGCCGTGCAGTGTAAGTGGTACCCACCAGCTGCAGCATTGCAGCTCCTCGGTGAATCATTCCCCTGCCCCAGCTCTCCATGTGTTACAGAGGAGAGGTTAAATATTCAGAACAGCAAACAGCAGGAGGAAAATTGGGACAATTAGAAATGAGTGCTTCCACAATCCTCCTTGGAAGTAGGTGTTGCCCTCACTGGGGCTGGTTCTGCTGCGGCAAATGCCGGGCAGCTCCTTGCAGGAGAACCTTCTGCTCGACGTAAAGCCGGGTTTTGTGCTTTCAAAGTCAGTCTTCAGAACTGTATCAATGAGCAAACGACAGAACTTTCCTGCTATAAATATTTGAACAGCAGTTTGTTAATTTTTGTTACTCTCAACGTGGATTAATTGCTCTTTTATTATCAACTTCAGCTTCTATTAGTTTAGGATTTACATCTTAAATGATAATATCAGGCTTTGTCTTGAATAAAACATTTTGCAACCTAGATAAGTTCATTAAATTCTTGAAGGTGAACTGACAGATTAAAGGCAGCACAAAGATCCTGATGCGTTTCACAATCGCAAGAATACTCATTTGGAGTTTTTTAAAACCAACATTGCACATTTCGGATAGCTCAGCTTCAAACAGATTGTGATAAACACTGCTGCTTTTTGAAATGCTTGTTATCTCCCGTTAATAGACTTCTGCACCCATCCTCTCCCTCCTCAAAAGCTAATGAGGTGTCATTTTGCATTATTAATCACACAAACAACTAAGGATATAAGGAAGTAACCCTCTGCATGTTGTTTTTTTGCTTAATTAACCTCGATTGGTGTGGGGTTATCCCCATGGTCCTGTGGGTGGTCCTGTGGCCAACCTACCATGGCCAACCACCATTATTCCATAAGGGTGGAAGCAGGAGTATATCACACTTGTGCTGTTAACTTGATTCCAGTTAGAGATGTAGGAGATTTCCATAGGTTTCCACTGACCTTTGGATAAAACCTGCTTGTCTGTTGCGTTGGGAAGGCTCAGATTATGCCTGGAGTAACACCCTGAATGGCAGTGTACCTACTGTAGCTTAGGGGAGGCATAATCAGGCCCAGAGAGTACGGGTACTTATCTGCCAGGAGACATGCGATTAGTTATTCTTAATTATTCACACCTGGTGCGATTAATCATCATGTACATGCAGGTTAATGAGTATAAAGCTGAGCCTCCTTTCTGGCCTTGGTCTTCTGCCGGCTCGGATACCACACGGCCGCCCTGGGCGATCTAAACCAGCAGAAGGCACTGGGAAGGTGGAGTGAGGAGTAAGGGTTCGGGGGCTACCAAGCGCTTCTGGCAAAAAATAAGTAACTTCCAGCATTGGAACAGACCACTCGGAGTAATTTCTTGGCTTTATCAGGAAATCTGGCACGCTGGGCCCAGGAGCTGATCTGCAGGACTTTTAGAGCCTTGTTTTTACTGTAGTGGTCTGTCATAGGTCGAGGACGGAGCCCCAGGAGAGCTTCTGGCTCGGCTTCTCTACAGAGCATTGTCATCGTGGCCACGTCCCAGGGATGGGGACGGAGAGGCTGGGGGAAGGCAGAAGTTTTGTGTTCTGAATTTAGAGGACTAAACAAATAAACACATGTGAGAAAATAGCACAGGGCTTAGTACAGAGACAGGGCTCTCAGAAGTATTATTGGAGAGGTTCATTTAATCCCGAAGAGATTCAAAGGGATGACGGTGCAGAGGCAGCTCTCCAGGCCTCCTTACCCTTGCCCGCTGGAGGTTATGTGGGCTTTTGGGAGATTGATTCATCTGCAGAGCTGGGGGTAATTGGATGATCCAGATAACTAGCAATAAGATTTAGGGTCAAATTTATTTCACTTGAGGTCATCAAATTGATGCTTTTGTCCCCCTGGTCTTCTGTCAGAACCTAATCCAAGCTAGTGATGAGCACAAGTTTTTCCTGTTAGGGGATGTTTAGCGTCGACGTCAGCTGTTCCCACGCAGGGGCAGGTGCTGCTGGAAGAGCTTCTGCTGCTCAGTGTTACACTGGCTCAACGGCCATACGGGAAGATCCCTCTTGAGGGCACAATCAAATCAGCACCACTTTGAATTTGTTTTTACTCCTTGATTCTTGCCTTCAAAACGGAGGGTCTGCGTAACGCTATCCATTCTGAGGTTAACCCTGTGTAATCATTGCCTGAGCAGAATGTTGAACTCCGAGTTTTCTCCCAGCGCACAGGGTTGGGTACGCTTCTCCAGTCCCAGTTCTGCATTTCTCTGACCTGGAGAATCTCTGCCTTTTTAAAAGAAATTTACAGTATTTCTTTGATGAGGATGTCTTAGAAAGATCTTGAGTCTTTCCCCCACATATGCTGCAGATGCAGAAATTGGATGCAACTCTAAGCCAGCCCCGTTTGAAAGGAGATCACTTGAGCTCTAAGCCAGCCTAGTGATTTTTCCAGGATTTCAAGGTTTTGAAACCCTGGGGAGCTCCTCTGAATCCTTAGCAAGGGAGGACGGGAGCCAGAAGTCACCAAGTCCTAATTAAAGAGCAGACAACATGGGGAGAAGGAGTGGGAAAGTGGAGGGGAAAGAGAAGGGGGACCGGGAGGGTAATGAGTGATGGAGACGCATCCCTGACTTTGAGCCGTGCCCGCTGGTTTCTCCAGCCGAGCAGAGAGCCCCCACCATGGTAATCCCCCAGCCGGCAGCCTGGGCTTGCTGCCACCACTGAGCCACCCCTCAAAAACTGCGGCGTGGGGACAGGCTGCTGGACTGTGCAGGGAGGATCCAGGTCTGGGGGAGTTGCAGTGTGCCTCTGCGTAGGCTCTGAAGTTGATACTTTAATTACATTAATTAGGTGGGCATGCTTTGCATTGCAATTGTGTTTTCATGGCTATTTAAAGTCTGTTTAAATGTTTGCAGAGCTTTCATGGCCGTTAATTAACAACTGGATACAAATATGTACAAGGCAAAACCACACACATTTTGGGTGCGTGCACACACAGGTTCCTTGCCCCACACTGCCATGACGTCCTACAAGACCCGACAATGTCCTTGCTGAGAAATGGTGACCATGGTGCCAGTCCTAAGGAACTTATTCCCATGGACTGCTGGCAATGGAGGGTCTTGCTTGTGGGGAACACGGCACCCAAGACTCCTGGTGAAAACTGACCTGCAAATCTTTGCCCAAGATTACAAAAAAAAATATACCTGTGGAGATAAAATATCGCTGTGATATCTTGGGATGTTCCATCAAAGTGGAAAGTTCTGCTGGATTTTACAGAGGGGGCAATGGATGCTCTTCAAGCCAGGTGAACCCACCAGCCCTCCTAGCAGGGGTGGGTGGCAGATGTCACCTACACTGCCTGGTGCCCCTTTTGCTTTTAAAGTTAACTTTTATGGGAAAGCTAACACAAAAGAGAATCTGATTATAGCAATTAATTTTAGGGCTCAGCACCTAATTAGATCAGTGACCAATGCAGCCTTCCACTTATTCATGTTAGTTGGATGCACCGGAATTAAATCATGTGTTTCCGTAAAAATGGAAAACCTTCTCCTTGCTTCGATCACTTCTGGCAGCTTCGGATAGTCTGTCGGGTGGCTGCAGAAAGCTGTGGGTTTTTAATAATGTAGCAGGATGCTGAAATAGGCGGTGGTGGATGTAGCTCCCTGTTGATGCCATGAGGTTACAAACAGGACAGGGAAATCAATTCAGGGTTTTTCATGGCAGAACGTTTCCAGGTTGTTGTTGTTGTTGACTTGTAACCCGGTGGTGCAGAGCGTGTTGTGCGGGCAGGGAGCGGGGCCATGTGGGGCTGTGTTACGTGGTCTTTGCTCCCCAAGAATATTATTCTGTAAGCATCTTTGGGCAAAGGGCACCTTGTAGTTTGCTGTGAATTCCCAGATGTGCCTAAATCTAGACAAATACTGTTGGTTTGGCTTTTTTCTTCTTCCAAACTGAAACATATTCAAGTCAAAGAAAACCAGAAAATGATGCTCTTTCTTTCAGTAATTAAAACCTAAACAGCTGCCACTGGCTTCTGGAAAGCATTTTTTTTTGTCACCCTCAAGTGTTCTGTGTCCCCTTAATAAGAAATTTTGTCTTATTTTGGGATGTTCCTCTTTTAAATTTGAAAATATGAAACCAAAACAAAAAGGAAGAAGTTTCCACTAGAAAACATTAGCCTGAAAAGTTTTAGTTTCAAATCCTTTCTCTTGTTTTGCCAAGGGAATGCAAATCCAAGAGGCACTGATCCTTTTGAAAACCTTTCATTGAAATCACTGTGACTGGGCAAAGCACCCTGTTGCTCGCTCCTCCCTGTAACGTCGCAGCACGATGGGTTGCTGAATTCATCCTCTCTGACATCGTGCGTTGACCGAGGATCTGAGCCCTTCGCTGCACGCGCAGCCAGGCTTGTGTGGCAAGGACAGACGGGGAATTCGTGTTCCCACGTGCTCCAGTACTGCTTGCAGCTGCGCAGGACTGTTTGCAATGAAAAACACAGAAGCAGATGCACAAAACCAAAGCGGTGTCAGGGTGCTCAGGACACATCCCACCCGGACTCCCTCCTCTCCTCTTTCTCTCCTGGTTTTCTCAGGCTCCTTTCAGCTATTACACCACAGCTTTGCGCTCCTCTTTGGGCAGGCGGCAGCAGCAGAAGCCAATGAAACTCAAACATGTTTGCTGCTACCTCCGGAGAAGTCATCAACCCATCTTCTTGCCTCCCTTTGCTGTGGCTCTGTGCAAGCTTTTACAAAAATCTAGTGGAGATCTGCGCTTGAGAAGACTTCTTCTGTGTTACTGAGCCAAATTTGGGAGACATCTGAATTTTGCCTAATGTGGATCCTTCTAGTCTCCATTAAAATTATTTTAAACCAATGTTATGCTTGTGGAAGAACAGTCTGCTTAGAAAATAACAAAGTTTAATCTTCCTTTTTCCATCTTCTTTTGACTTTCAGTATAAATTACCTCATCTTAGGTGTCACTAGAAATTGATTTGTTATGCTAAATACTTGCCAAATAAATAATGAGCTCCCAAATCAGTCTATATGCAATAAGACAAGAAGTGAATTATTTCTAGTGATTCCTTTTACCATGCAAGGATTAAATTATTTCAGTGCCTTGACTCCCAGGGCTGGGCTGTCTCCGAAAAATGTGCTAGTGACACTTTAAAAACACCAAGCCCCTCTCTATGCTTTTTTATGATATTAAATGTCACCACTTCCCTCACTTTATCACGTTATTACAGCCTTTTCTTGCCTGGAAGGAATCAAATTAATGAAAACTGAAAGAATCCAAGGTGTCTGCCCATACATCTCTCATAAAATAATCCTCCGCATTACAGAACAAGCTCTGAGGTGATGCCACGAGGCAAAAGACCAAACCAATTTAAATAAGGCTGATTACAGCCTTTCAAAAAAAAAAACCAACTCAAACCTGAACAACATTGATGCCTATTTTAAGGCACTGATAAAGAGACCGGAATATTTATTTAGCAGAAATTCTTTATTTTGTTTGCTCTGCCAAAATAGAACAAACCCACTCCTGAGATGTCTCCTTGTTGGTCATAGAGCCCTGTGTTTTCCCATCTTGTTTTATGGATAGCTTCTAGAGGTTGGTTTTGGACAGCCATCCTCAAGTTGGTAGCACATTCCTGTCATGACACTCGTAATCATGGAGCAGAGGACATCGGTAATGAGGTATGAAACTCTACTCCCAGGCCAGCAGTGTCTGAAATCCCCCTGTACCCTCTGCCAGCTGTGTGGAAGGCCTCGGTGAAATGAGCTGGGGACATCAAAGCAGTGTCGCACCTGGTGCCATTGGCAGAAGAGCCAACAAGGCAATGGGCTGTGGAGACTGGGCAGCCCTGCGGTCCTTAAATCTGGCGGGTGGGAGTGCAGCTGCCTTAAAGCCAGCACATCACCTTGTTACCCCTGTACACAACAGAGTTGGGTGTTTTGGCCTTGGGGGCTACAGGAAGAACTGTGCCTCTTGCTCTTTCATCTTCTGAAACAGGTCAGATGAGAACAGATTGCCAACAGTTACCGATGCTCAGCACAACACCTTCAGGGATATGCATTCAGGTCTTCAGAGCTTCCTCCTGGTGTCCTTTGCTGCCAAAAAGGACTTTTCCACAGCCACCAGCACTCAGTTCTCCAGCACGACACCTGGGAGACACAGTCCCAGCAGCTGACAGGGGTTGGGGGCTCAAGAGGCACAAGGTGCTTTGAAGGATGGGTCAGAGGACCCAGTTGTGGTGGTTGCACTGAATTACCAGTTTCTCTTCATTGACTGTAAAAAGTCCTAGTGGGACTCCCTTCCCAGACTGAAGCTAGCTTCTGTGAATGTCCAACGGAGAAAAGAGAGACAAAGAACTGAGGAGGGTAGAAAACTTGGAAGAAACCCTTATTCTAAAACAAGGAGAAAACTCATCACCATGGGCCAAGTGTGCTTGGCTTCTTTTGATGCAGATTTCTCTGCTGTAGATGGAGATATTATTAGGACAGCATTAGTTAGCTAATATCACTTTTCAATAAAGTGGGATGTGTCCACTAATGCTCGAAGATGCTTATTATTATTTATTGATATATAAAGCTGCTATATGAGTTTTATTTAAAGGAATGCCAGGCACCATTACTGTAATCTGTTAATGTAACGGGAGAGTTTCCTATTACACTAATGTCACCTTACTAAAGCTCTTATGATTTTTTTTTCCTGTAATGCCTTGCTGCAGAGGGTAATTCAGCACAGCTGTTCAGTTCGGTGTTGTATTCGTGCCACCCACTGAGATGACTTGACTTGTGGGCAACTTGGATTATGAGTTACAGTTCAAGCCACTTAAAACAAAGCATTGCTGCACGGAGAGAACCTAAATGACTGTTTATTAGGTGTTTGAGTTCTTTAGCTGGCTCTCAGGGCAAACCATCTGTGCTTGGAGCACAGTTGGAGGCTGCCACGGAGCTGGCTGCGTGGCTGCTCCCAAAATGCTGCTCCTACACAAGATCTTGCCGCCTTTGTGAGAAGCGTTTCCCCATCGGTCCACGAAACACAATGACTACGAAGTTACTGAAACTGAGCAGTTTTGAATCTGCATCTTCCAGAACACTGAAGCCTTCTAGGGAGCGCGCTGCCAGCTCGAGAGCTCAATGGCTGGGACCAGCTGAAGCATTGCAAAGAGATATCTGCAGCAAAACATTGGAATTTCTTAGCCTGTGGTCCTCGTACGGAGCCAGAAACACCTTTGATGTAAGATTGGGCAGTAGGTTGGATGGCAATTTGTTTCCCGGTTCATTCCTGTTGCTATAAGCCAAAGATCAGGTGCTTTCCAGCCCTGCAAGGTGTCTCGCTGTAAAGTAATTGCTGCTTAAATCTTCCTGTGGAATTGACAGTCAAACTGCCGTGGGCACGCCCCTTGTATTATAAGATTTCTGCTTTGAAATGAGCTTCACTGCTAATTCCCCAAAGCTATTAGTTAGTGTATGAAGTGCAGGGGACACTTGACACACCAAGTGTCCGCGGCGTGGATCACCACCAAGTGGGACGGTGCCACCACGGCTCTGCGCAGCCTGTTGCACAATCAGACCTGAGGACATCTCAAGGAGAAAGCCTAACTGTGGGTGCCAGGACCACATCTGCAGATCCTTTCCGGAAGACATGCAGTGGGAAGATGGGAACACGATGTGCGATGACTGGTAGGTGGCTTGGAGGTCCAGCCACCCAAGTGCATCACCCACCGTGCATGCGGGACTGGGGCTGTGGTGTAGCAGAGCTGGAGAACACATCCTATGGATTCAGGACACCAAACACAAGCTGGTAGTGTCCTACGTATTCACCCGGCCTAGATCTGTGCTGAGGTCGAGCGGGTGCAGCAGCGCAGGTGAGGGTGCTGTGGCTGAGCCGTTTCCTCGCCCGAGCAGGGAAGTTGTGTGTTCGCTCACTGCTCCCGCAGCCAGTCCTGCTAGCTGCTGTCCAGCCAGCCCGTGTGTCCAGCAATGACGAGTCTGTGTGTTTAAAAAGCATGAAAATTGCTGTTGCCACTTGGCAACCTCAGGCCATAATGCATTTTGCACGCTTTTTAACTGCTGTCTGCATTTTTTTTTTCATATTCATGATTTCTTTTTTAATCTGCAACTGAAAGTGTTTGGTTTACACATTTATTTCTTTTATTTTCTTTAAAGGAGAAGCTTTCTTAAAGTGGTATTTCAGTAGTCCTGGTTGGGGTTGGCATTTCCTTGCAGAAACCGGGTGACGCCCTCCAACCGTCTCAATGCAGACTGGCAAACTGGTCTCTTTATACAGATGTGACCTGTTTGTATTGGTCTGCCTGGGATGTTTTCCCCTGGAAAAACCCAGCTCTGCTGCTATTTCCACGGCAGTGTGGAGAGCAGAGACCCTGTTGAACGTGTTTTAGACTGAGGATGGCAGTTGCTGCCAGACATTATTCAGATTCCCATTCCTAAACGGACGGTCGCGTTAGGGTCCAGCTGGGCTAGAGGATGGGTGGCTGTGATGCAGGATATGGGCAAGAGAAGGGCGGATGGGAGTAGGGATGGCGGCAGGTGAGGGGCAGCCCTTGCTGCTGTGCGGTGATGCTGCTGGAGCCACAGAGTGACCCTGGAATTCAGGCTCTTGCCTGGGGCTCCACCAATGTGAGAGCTCGTCCCACTTCTTACCCAGCTGCTGGTTGTCCAGTGTCGGAAGACGAGAGCACTGCCCACTCTGTGGTAAGGCTAATTCCAGTAATATCGGTGAATTGCTTAGTTACCGTGGTGATGAGAGCCCTGGGAAAATCTGTTCACGAGCAAATGCATCTCTCCTTTGCCAGTGGGTTTTTGGGAAAAACAAGTGGCCAGAGCAATGGGATGGGGCTAGACTGTGTGTTTGGAGTCATCTACTGTGCTGGCCTTCGCCAGGCGATGCACGGGGTTGGCTTGGAAAGCTGTAGGCGGGTGCTGATGGTCAGAGACGGAGCAGACTCGGGTGGCGCTGCCCTGCCGCAACACAAGACGTGGGGACCTGCTGGGACACCAGCATCCTTCCTTGCTCTCAGGTCTGGCCCCTCAGTGTAAGCAGCAAAGGTTCCCTCTCTAGCACTTTGATTTGCTTTGAATATGCCGGACTATTTCTGAAGTTAATACCTGGTAGTGTGAGATATAATAATGAATTAATTTTATTTTACTTCTGTTTTGAAATGAGACAGAATTGTAACAGAGAAATGGGGATGAGAGGAATAATTACAACAAGGAGGAAAACAGAGACTTCCCACTGTGTTCGGTCTACACAGGGCCATCTCAAACACAGTAAGCAACAAAAAATTCCCAAAGTGAATGTGTTTAACCCCCTCCTGCCACCTCCAGTTCTAATGGGACGGAGGTGACCTGCTAGGACCTGCTTGCTGGGCTTTTGGGAGGGTTTCTCGTGCTCTCAAGAAGGTGCACACTGCTGGAAAGGGTGCAGAAATGGTGTGTAGGAGTTACATGGAGTTAATTCCTTGCAAAATTGCTTTTAAAAGCACCCCTATGAGCTGTTTCTGTGAAAGTGCTAATAGCATGTTGGATTCTGCACAGCGTTGTCTTAAGATGTGACCAAACCTCTTCCCTGCTGTGGGCACAGAGAGATATATGAAGCCAAGATGCTTTTGAACTGTGACTGTCATCTTCTTCCTGTCACCCTCTGAACCTGCTAGGGACGGTGCAGGTGGAAATAACTGACTTCACTGCTTATAACAGGGAACAAAAGTGTGGTGAAAAGTCTTCCAGCGCCCATGGGCAGGGAATGAGGCTCAAGCATCTCTGGCATGATCTGCTTCTTCTAGCCACGATTGCCTTTCTCCTTAGGCAGAAATCTGGGGAGGTCAATTGTGCCAGCAGAAGTTTGAAAAAGAAGTGTTGGTGGGAGCTCCAGGCAGGAAAACACGGGTGGTTGTTTCAGGGGGAAGGAAGCAGCCAGCACTTGCCACCCTTATCTCTGCAGCAGCGTTTGTGCTTTTACTTTCCCAGGTTTTCCACAAAGACCCAGCATCCACTGAAAAGCTTTGAAACAAGCCTGTGCTCCATGAATATCAAATTTATTCAAATCAGTGATGTTACAAATTATTTTCATAGATCAAGAAAAAAACCTGCATTGTCACCAAACTCTGAACTTTCCCTGTGTTTTTTTTTTCCACTTTCTCCTTCAAAATTATGGACCATTTTCTGTCTGTTTTTGAGGTTCTGGGTTCAAGGTGGTGTAGTATGTTGAAATATCCCCAAAAAGAGGGAGAAGACAAATAACAAATTTGGAAATAGAACCAGACAGGCACATGGGAACTGCAAGCAGGAACATTTTGAATAATGAAGCATCTATATTTGTGCCCCGTGCACATTTACATTCTCGCCGAGTTTTTATGAAAATGATAAGTTTGCTGCAAATTATGGATAATCGTGCAAATGTGCCGACTGTCACAAAGGAAGCATTCTGCTTGGAAAGGGAACACATTCTCCTTTGAGAGCTTTCTTACTGAAAATAAGTAAGAGAGTTGTACCAATTTATAACGAGAATGGATATCAGACAAAGGACAAGACTCTGAGTACCAGAAAGCACATTTTGGATGGAAAGGATGGAAATTTCTACATGTAAACTTATAATACCCCACTTAAACTGGGTTTCTGACTCATTAGTGCTGTCGGAGTGGTGCAATGGGGCTGGAGATAAATGTAGGGAGGTTCAGAGTTTTTTCTTTTTTTGGTAGTATGGGCTTAAAATATTGAGACCTTGAAGGTAAATTGGAGTGGTCAATATTCACAGCTGAAAGCTGTTCCGTGTGCAGCTAATGTGCAGAGGTCTTTGGAAAACTCAGCCCAAAGTCTAATGGCAAGTGATGGGGTCCTTGCTAAAGGATTAATGGACCGTTAATGCGCAGGCCTAAGCACAGCCATCATCAGAAATGCTTTCCAAAAGGAAAAGACAGGTCTTAAAATCACCAGCCTGTCCCTACTTTTCCCCCCCCCAGGCTTCTCAGCTATTTCCCACGTTTCTCATCACTCTCCTAATCTCTTTGGGACAAGTTGTGGTGGGCTGCTCTAGTTCTCCTGACCAGAGACGATGTAGTGCAGACCTTGGAAAAATTCCTGAGAGGCCGTGGTAAAAAATACATGGCCCTGGTGTTGGATGACATCACGCTGTCATGCTGAAAAGTGTTCTTTATAGCCTACCATCTGGCATAGAAAACTTCATTCATTTATTTATCTATCTATTTATTTATTTATTTAATGGAAACCTGTGATTCTTGTGTACCTTTGGGGTGGCAGAAATGATGAAAGCTGGGGTGCACTAACCAACTTCTCTGTCACTGGGTGCAGAGAACCAGGATTCCACTTCGCGTATCACCTACGGGCCAAGCTGCAGCATTGTCTGTGGGATGATGACATCTGAGGAGTTTGAGGGGGGGAGCTTTTCAGCAGTGATTTCAATCGCTGATGGCAGAGCACGTGCATTCAGCAGCGGGAGACCGGGGTGTGTCTCACTTGAACAGCCCCTCCTTCTTAGTAAGAAATGGTTTCCTGACAAGGAATGCAAATTTGGCAACATTGAAATATTCTGTGATTTCATTTCTGGCTGTTAAAGATGTGCATTAGCAGGAAAAAGAAGGTGGAGTGAGAATCTCCCAAGATAAAAATGTCATTCCTGTGTTTTCAGGTTCAAAGATCTGAGACTTTTCCCTTTGAAAATAATTTTCATTTTAAAAGTTTCTCCCATTTAGTCATCATGAGTACTACACATCCTCAAAGATCAAAATGAAATGTTTCACTCCAGATTAAATGAAACATGTCATTCAAAATATAGCTAGTTTGCTCTCTTTTAAAAAAAAAATTCTTCCTAGACCAGCCTGGGTTTTGGTTCCTCAGATCTGCCAGTGATGTGAAACGGCAGCTCAGGCAGAGAGCCGGGCACGTCCTCCGCACCCAGCCCAGAACGCAGTAGGGTGATGTGGCCCAGTCTCCCCCTGAAAAAAAAACTGGTTTTGACAATTCAAGTCGTTGAGATCTGCTGTCAGAACAGGGTGGAGGGCTGATGTCTGCTGTGCGTCTTTCCTTCCAGCTACCTCTTTCCTTCCAGCTTTTTGTAGCAGGGATGCGCTACGAAACGTGGCTCTGGCTCAGTGGTCTCTTGTCAAGCCTGCCTGGTGAAACATATTACAGATAGGAGGGAATAAAGCTAAGAGCAGGACTAACGTGGACCTGTCTCCATTTATTTCTCTTCTGTATCTTGCTTTCTATTTCTTCCATACCACAACTGCCTGAATCCAGCCAATTTTTAATGGGTAGGCATCAGTGAGCCAGGGTTGCTCCACGAATCAGAGGGAGCTGAAATTCTGCAATGCTGAAGACCATTTTCAGAAGCAATCTCGTGGACCATTTTTTTTTCTTCTAATTAAAAGTAGTGTCTAGCCACATTTCTGCATGTGGCTTGTCTGAGACACATTGCCAAGCCACAGATGTGAGGCCGGACAGTCCAACCCACTATTCTCAGCTGTGTCCTGCACCATTAAAGCTGGAAGAAAATGTAAAGGAAAAATGTCAATTTTTTCCTTTTTTTTGTGCCTTCTTCCTTTCTAGGGAGATTCAGATATGCCCCTTCATTGAATAGCTCTAAAGAGCCCATTTTCTTGAAAATTACAACTCTTGGCTCTATTTTGTCTTCCTTCACAGTGGTTTGGGACAGGACGTACAAATATTTTCTGCTGCTAAAATGAGAGGAAGGATCAGAAAGTTATCAGCTACATTGGGAAACTGCCCAGGCTGTTGCTTTATGCCTTGGAGAAGGACACTTGGAGAGCATAATTTTCTAATTTTACTTCCCACATGAGGAAAAGATTGGTCCTCTTCTGAAAAGAAATGGGACCTAAAATTTTGAACACCATTATCTGTGTTTGCCTCAGCATCTTTCCATCTCAACACTGGCCGTCACTGGGGAACGTGGGCAGATGGAAAGTGGAGGTTGGCGCCGGAGGAGGGCTTGCTGACAATGCTCCCATTAAATAGCTCACACAAATTGCAGTGATTTGAAAAGGCCAGCAAAACGGGCTGTTAGAGTCACCGGTATGAAGCTGCAAAGCAGCCGCACATGGACAAAAACTATGCGTCATCGGTGACTGGAGTTCACACAACTCTATTCTTCAGCACAGATGCAATGAAAGGTTGGAGCTGTTTTCATGTGACAGCGAACTGGGGGCATTTACCACATGACCCACAATAACTGGCTCCCATTACGCAGTTTATGGGGTGAACTTCTGCACACTGATTCAAATTCATCCGCTTGGCAAATTGGGAGCATTCACTGATTCATGAATCTCCGGATCTGTGAATGCGACCAGCTGGGGATGTCTGTGGGCACGGGCTCTTTTCTTTTTTAGCTGCAGACATCAGTTTAGTAAAGCATGAACAGAGCCACGATGCCAGTCACCAGTGTGGAGTCATAAATTGTTTCTCACAACGACTCTGGAAACAGGGCATGCCAAATTGCTTTACAGCGCCTTTGTGATAACAGTGCTGAAGAAAACGCCATTTAAATACGATTTCCCACTAACGTAGGAAAGGGATAAGGGAATACACAAAACAAATAATTAAGGCCTCCTGGAAGAATCCAGTTCTGTGGGTGGAAAGACAACACGGAAGTAAATAGTGGAGTAAAAGGGGCTGGCTTTTCCTAGCAATTGTAAAACTTAATTTCCTCTTTAAGGAAAGATCAAAATTACATTAAACTGAATGCCAACTGATTTCAATGGCATTTGAATTGATTTCTGGGAACTAGTGCTCGTGAAAATTGCCAGGGAAAGCCCATCAAGACTGACACCTTTACAACCACTATAGCTGACTGGAGATGGGAATTTATTTTCTGAAATAACTTAAAAGATAACTATATTAAAAAGTGGAAATTTTTCTCCCTCCTTCTAAGGAGGGAGAAACCTTTTGTTAGGTTGTTTTACAAATATTAAAACAGACATTTCATTTTTTACTCCTTGAAACTTTTTTTTGAGGCCCCCAAACTTTCCTACAGTCCAGGCTCTTGTGAGGGGAGCAGAGGAGGTGATTCGGGAGGTGAAGCCAGGGTTTCTGGTGTCCTGCTGAGCCTAGAAGCTCTGGGACATCCAGCTCCAGGACAGCCTCCTGGAGAAACTGTCCAATGCTGGACAGACTGGGGGTCTGGACCCAGAAACTGGTGTTTGGAGCCGCGTCTCCAAGGTCCCACAGGCTTCCAGGGGTCGGCATGGTTCACTGAGGAGATAGAAACCTGTAAATCCTGGAAAATACAGCTGCTGTGATGATTTGTTACAGGGGAGTCTGCGCTCCCCTCCAGCTTACCACAGAAAATGCGGCAGTTTTCCATTAGAATTTCTTCACCATTTGCATGTTCCTGCGGTGTGTTTCAGTGCTGAAGAATTGACCTTTTTCTCTGAAGGCACGGTCTGTTGGAAAATTCCCAGCCAGCTCTGAAGTTTGCGAATTCTGTACGCCACGAGCAGCAGTGTGGAGCTTCCTCCATGAACTCCTTCCCTGGCACGCGGCTTCATCATGGGCAGACACTGGCGTTTGTTAGGGACTGAATCGTGCAGACACTTGTCTGATAGGCCCTGGATTGGCACCTTCTCTCAGATTGCACGTGGACCAACGAACGTCAGAAAACAGTGAATTTTGAATCTTCCTGACTCCTGTGGATTCAGCAGTGGTGGAGTATGAGCTGTTGAGGAATTTAACTAGGTATTTAACTGCCTGTTCCTTCATAAGGTCATCCTTCCAGACAGTCACGGAATGGTTATTAAGGAAGTTTTTCATTCCCTCCACAGCAAAAGCAGCGAGACACATATTTACTACTCTTTCTTATTAATATCACATCTCCTAACAGGCAAATCCTGACAACTTACTATCAAACTCATAACTCCTTTAACTTAGTAGAAACAAAGTAAGTAAGAGAGATTAGAGATGTCTTCCCAAGAGAGCAGCTCAATCTTTAAGAAAATTCTTTTTAAAATTCCTGGACCCTTTACATCACATATGTGTTTGTAAATTACTCATTTGCTACGTACCTTGTATCATATTGGAAAACTCTTCTTCCTTTGGGTAACACTGTACCCATAGCCCTCCCTGTCATAAATGTGGCGTTGCCAAGCATTAGCATTGCAAACACCTTGGAAAACCCAGTCTTACTTCAGTGGAGCTTTATAAGGAGATTTGCCATACAAACCTGTGTTGTCCTGCACATTCAACATGTGATGAAGCAGAAGGTATTTATTTAACTGCCTACTGTCCTATAATTTTTTTTTGTCTTTGATGGAAATGAAGAAACATACAATCCTTGAGTGAAGTCATGGGCAGGGCACATCTGCGTGAGGTACCACCTGTCTGGCAGCAGAGACATGGCCAGCTGAGTTGTGGCATATGTCCCTAGCAGATATGGCCCTTTCCCAGCCTGGCTCTGGGAAATATAGGACAAATAGAAACCTCCTCACTCAGCACTAGGAAAATCTGCACAGCACTGAGTCAGCCAGGCAGTGTGATCACAGCAGGGATTACAGCACCGGCTTCTCTTTTCTCATGTCAATGACTTCTCTTTTTACTTCTACCACAAAGGCTTCTCCTCAGCAGGAGAAGCAGGTGGCTTCCCCCTTCTCCTGGGATGCCCTGCATGGAAAGTCTTCCATGCAAGTCTTCCAAGGATTGGTCCTTGACCATTCGTCATCTATGACCGGAATTGACCTTCCAGCTCAGACATGGAATAAGAAAGGAGTATCAAACACCTTGAAATACCTTTAACGTGGTCTAACACTGTTTGGGCTGTGAAGAGGCAGAGCTCCTTTGGGCACAGCTGCATACCCAGTCTCCCAAGTCAGAGTTTTCACGTGAGATCTCCTGGTCCTGCTGACAGTCTGGCGGTGGGGCAGCACTAATTCAAACTGGGGGAGTTATGGCATCTGTGTGTGCTCAGCAGTTATTGGGATAACACGGTTAACACAGCAAAGTAATCCAGAGAGAGAGCTCCCTGTGGCCTTTCGAACCTCAGACCCGCTGCACATGTCTGCCTTTTTGCTAGATAAACGAGCTTAATGAGCACGCAAAGAATGAGAGAATTTCCTGACATCGATGAGGGTTTCTGTTTGCGGTGCTGCTCTGGGAATTAGTGGTCCAGACCCCTGATGTGATGGAAAACCTGGCAGCTGCTGGACAGGGTCTGCTGAGGATGTGCCATCCCCACCTTCCAGGCAAAGCAAAGAGGGGAGGAGGAGGAGGAAAAAAAAATAAAAAGGAGACAGAAAGAGGATCTGTGTTACCACTATTATGAGATACTGCTCCTCAAAACATGCCCTACCTCCTGGTACTTGTCCAGAGCAATGAGCTGGTATTGTTTAATTTGTCTCCATGTATGCTCAAGCAAATCCCACCCTTACAACAAATGACCTGGGGTAGCTGCTTGAACCCTGCTGGTGCCAGCCCCTTCCAGGCACCCTTGAGTTTAACAAGCTGGAGAGATGGGAGTCAGAGGGAAGGAGGCTTAACAGCAGAGGAGACTCCTCCAGTCCCTCTCTTACCACATTCATATCTCTGCCCTTCCTTTGATACTCTGGTAATGGGCTTTTCAAATTTAATTATCACGTTGTTAATTAGCATGGTGACAATGAAAGCAGGTAAGCTGCTTTGACTCTCTCGCTGTCCCCACCGCTGTACACCCTGGAGAGGTAATGGATTTCCATGCCTAAAATCTGTGTCTGAGCAATGTTTATGGTAAGTAAAGGAAAATAATATTCGGGCTAATCCCAGGATCTCAGATGCTCTTTAGACTGTGAAGTGGTTGTGCCGCGGGAGAGTAAGTTTGAAGGATTGTGCACAGGGAGGGAAGATTCAAGCGGAGATGGGAAGATTGATGCAACTGCAAATGGACTTGTGCAGCACGCATCATGAGTCAGGGAAAATACACTTTATAAAACACATACACCATTTTTGAGTATTTTCTGGATTGCCGTGGCTGGCAGCTTATCGTGGCAGCTGCTGAAACCTCAGGCTGCTGGGGATGATGAGGAGGGCTGCTCACCGGTCCGGAGGAGGGGCCAGCTGCAGACGTGGAGGGGCTAGCGTGGCATGTCCTCACACTGAGCTCTCCGTTAGAGGGATGATGAAATCAAGTGAACTGCTTCTTGCCAGCCGTGTTGGGACTGGCAGGAGATGCAACACCAACACACGTGCACATTGTGGAGGTACATCAGCTTCCTGGAGAGTGATGCTGTGAGTCACTCAGCAAGAAAAATCCCGGTGACCTAGACAAGTCGAATATACCAGTTGGTATGCCAATGTTGTGTTTTACAACTGTAAAACACAACAAAAATAAGCCACTGCTTTTACGTTGCCTTAGGCTATTTTTGGGCCGAATGGCTGATCCAAGGCCCCTTGCTGTTCCTTAAATAGAGCCATGTTGGGAAAAGCATCACGTTGGAGCGTCCTCACCAGCCACTTGCATTTGCTGTTCATTCTCTGGAAGAAATTCTCCCTCCTGCCTCACCCGGGCTAGGATCCCTGAGTAGAAAAATGGCTTTTTCTTGCACGTTTGTTATGTGCAGCTGCGTGAAGCTCTCAGCCTGTTCAATTAAAGAGCCCGTTTTCCCATTAACTGTCTCCTTAGACAAATGTGAAGTGTATTTAATGTTCACTCAGGATGGAGCCAACATGTTTCTCCTGCTGTTTTACACTTTCTTCTTAGTAGAGATTTGTCGTCTCTGACTGTTCAAATACCTTGAAGCTCCCCAGCATTTACCATCAGGAAAAGGTAACAAGTGTGGTGACAAAGAGTGAGTGTCAGACGAGCCTGGGAAAATGGATTGCTTTAATAGATATTACCGAGGCCCTTTCGCACCCCGCCTGACGCCGAGCAGCCACCCCATCCATCACATTGCTCAGCTGAGCTCCACCCAAGCCTTAGCCCACCTTTTCTCCCCCCTGTCTTCTCAGGCACAGCCCTGGACTGCATCCCTCACCTTCCCTGACTGTCTGAAGGGAGGCAGTTCAGAAAGGGGAAAATTTTCTTCATCGGCTCAATGGTTTTTATTAACATGCCCGGAGAATCAGCTTCTTCCCTGCTACCTTGCCACGCATTAATACAATAACTGATAAAGTATCCTCTGAGCATTTATTTTCCTTTTTTTTTCCACCTTATTTCTTCAGCACTGCTTTTCTATGAATCAAGTAGCTGAGAAAAATTATATAGATTGTTGCCTGTATGAAAATACTTTGCCCGGAAATATGAGCCTCACATTGAGCTGATGTATTAATCCTTCTCTCCTGGACAGCAATGATCACTCTCTGTCGTTTTTCAAGCTGCGATTCAGCACTTCTGCATTTGCCACTTGCTGCCTTTCAGCAAGTTTGGTGTTGGCCCCAAAAATGGGTGAGGGAAGGGAGGGAGGAGGAGGACGGAGCTCCTAATCCTGGCTTTATCTACATTGTTAAGATGTAGAAAAGGTAACTTGGCATTAGTACTCTCGAGCAAAAGCAGCCTCAGGCTCCACAGCAGCTCTTGCCCCTCATTTCTCATCTTGCTCCTCAACCAGCCTTGCCTAATGAGCAGAGATGACAGTGTGTTTGTGTGGGACCAGCCTGGCTTGGTGGGACTGACCAGGCTCGATGGGACCAGCCCAGTCCTCTTCCCGAGCTCTGGGTGCAAAGGAGCGATTCTTCCTCTTGGCCAGGACGGAGGAACCTTGGTGCTTTGCATTAATGAATAAAGAGCAAAGTGCAGTGCAAGCAGCTGGTCTGGCATGAACTGAATGCTCCAGTCCATGCCCCATTCTGGCCTGAAGGCCGTGGTCTTACCCCTGGAGCCTTGCAAGCACCAGGACCCCCGTGCCACATGGCTGCTTCCCTTGCAGCCACAACTCAGGCCCCCTTGCTGGGGGCTGAGGGGGTTCTGAACTGACCTGAGAGGAGCCCTCGGAGTGCTCAGTTGCTCTGCACTCTGAGATCAGGCCCCAGCTCTTCAGCAAAATAAGTCCTGATTTATCCCTGTGGATAAATAACTGCAGCTCAGAAGGACTCCATCACTGTCAAGAGTGAGGCACTTCCCCAAGAAGTGGTGATAAAAACCGTTATAGCACTTGCTCAGCACGACAAACCCTCTTCATTCTCTTTCAGCGGTGGCTTTATTGCCTCTTCCCTGTGGGGGCTGTACTAGGCGGCCCAGTCACACTGCTGGGGTTGCTGTGGGTGAAGCATTGATGTCTCCATCCTGGGCTGTGGCCACAAGGCACGTCTCTGGTGTGCTGTGCAGTTCCAGCACAAGCACTGCTCTTGCCCAGTCCCTGTTGGTCCATTGATCCAGATACGGTGAAGGTTTGGCTCTAAGCAGTTCTTGTTTGAACTGAAGTGGAAATGAATCCGATAACAATCAAGCGGGTGCCTTAAGGATGGACCATCCATCTTCTAAGATTTCAGCTTGAAATGCGGAATTCCTGCTCTGTCCTCTGTGGGTATATCGAGCTGGAATCACACCCTACTAATCTTAGCAGAAAAGGGAATTAGAGCTACAGCTTATGCCAGGATGAGGGGATATTCGCTATTTTTTTAGCCCCCAGGATGCAAAGCGTCTGTCAATACTTAGCCTCCCAAGGGGAAATGTCTTGTTAGCACTACCAGTGTCATGTACTTGCAGTAATGCCAGGAAGACCCCTAACCATGTCAGCAGCTGAATATCTCAATAGGTTGTGTTGGTGCTGTCCTGTTTCCTACAGCACCATGTCCCCCGTGGTATCTGGCCTTGAGAGCATCAACAGCTGGTGGGTCTGATGACCCAGAGAAGGGAGCAAGATGTGAAAGAGTTCTTGAAGACTGGCCATTAACACCTTCATCTCTCTTCATTTCAGGCACGGGGTTTACAGGGAAAGTTTTCACGCTTTGAACTGTGTTGCAATGTCTTGGAGTCAGTACTGATGGGATAAGTGAGAATAAGATAATTTAAAAGAAGCATCTGAGTGTCAGCAAAGCAGAGCGACATCCAGGCGAAGAGGTTTTGAATATCTGGGGTTGCCAATACTACAAACACAAGGGATGAAGGTTACCCAAGAGAGATGCCACAGGAAGGGCCGAGGATAGGCAGACCTGGGGGCCAGGCAGTCCAGCTTCTTGGTGCGCTCCCGTACCACCCATGGCTTGGAAGTTGTTCTGGCCCCATCTTTACAGCCCTGCTGGCATCATCACTGTTGAATTCCTTGGGTAAGGTTGAGATCTTAATGTGGGGAAGTTTTGTGGGTTTTTAGCTGGAAGAACTGCCTTCCTCAGACCCCCAGGTCAGGACTCTAGGGATGGCAGCGTTTGCAGAGGCTCTGCTTTTCATCCCCGTGTCCCTGGCAGGGGCTTTGCATTGCATCTGACGAGGAGGGAGAGCTTTCCATGAAGAGATGCGGTGGATGGTAGCAGCGCCTGCACTTTCAGCAGACGGGAACCGGAGCATCCTCCGCCCCTATGCCAGCAGCGAGGTGGAGGGATGGAGGGAGAAATCACGCAGCCGAGCACCAGCCTGTTACACCTGCTTGTTTCCTTGACTAGCTTTCCCATGTTCTAAGAGGGAGTTGGGAACCTCAGAGTGAAACCGCTGACTGTGATGTGGGATTCTCTAACTCCCAGTCCCCAAGCATTCCCACTTGAACCAACATTTACCAGCATGACCAAACTTACCAGAAGCATGTTGCCAAATTCACTGTTGGCATCATCATTGAGTTAGTCCAATAGCAGAGAGACACTAATTAACGTTATGTTTGCTTCAATTGCTATCTTAGAAATTATTATGGAAAATTGCAGATGTTCCTGAGCAGGATTCAAGAGGCAGAACTAACATAACTTTTATTACCAGCCTCAGCGCAGCACTTCCCCATCACGGCAGCAGCCTGTTCTCTTGTTGGTTCGTTTGCTTTTAATGTTGTCTGGAGTCACAGGGCAACCAGAGAAAGTTCGGGGAGTCCCAGCTTCCACTGAGGTTTTATGTTCACCTACTGAATGTATTAATTTCTCATTCATTTCTTCACTCACATTAATATGTAAACTTACCAAGTTTCCTAATATTATTGGCTAATCAAATCTTGTTTCCACGCCATGCAGAGCAGGCAGTTCTTTCTCCTTCTTGCAGCCAAGGTCTACTTCTTCCCACACCTTGTAGGTCTGCTATCAAGGAATGATTTTCTACAAAAGGCTGGGAGTGAAGTCAGAAATTCCCTCCCTGAGGCACACACCGACATCCCGCTGCTGCTCTGCAACCTGCCAAGGAAAAGCAGAGAAAACTGCAACCCAGGCACTGGGAAATCACTGTCAGATGCCTGTCGCTCCGCAATTATTTGCTGCAAGCCGGAGTTACTAGTCACTGTCAAGCCAGGGAAGATGTTCCTTGAGGGCCTGGTTTAATAGAAACACAATTTGTCTCAGGGGTCAGGGAAGTAGGTTGAGGATGACCTACAACATTGTGTCCAGAGGGAGCTTTGAAACTTTTCCAGGATGCCCAGTTTATGTTTAATGCAGAATATAAATAAGTGGTAGATGCCACCAGCCGCAGACGCTGCTCCTCCTTTGACGCTGGGGGTGTAACAGAAGCATGGCCCAGGTCCCGCTGAGCAGGTTGTTCATACACCGCGTGCCAGCTGTGCACAAACATCTGTGCCCACGCACCAGCGCAGCTGTGCACAACAGCAGCCGGTGCCCAAAGACAATTTTTTGGGGTGGTATTTGGCCAAATGCAATGTGTAAATCAAGTCTGATGCACTACCTCATGTAATTTCCTGGTAGGTTAGGTACCGTGTGAGTAACGGTCATTCAGAGTCAGGGAGCAGCTGTGGTTACGGAAACAACCACTGCCGGCCCTCTCCGTACAGTCCTTGATTCTCCTTGGAGTGAAAGGGGGAACACAACATCTCTAACGATTTTTGTGAGGTCTAGAGTTCCTTACCAGTAGCTACCAGAGCTGCTGGGACATATTAACCCATAGGACTTTCTGCGGTTTCAAAACCACCAAATGGCCCTCTCTGAATCATTAATAACACCCAAAGTCATCAGCTCTCCTGCAAGGTGACCTCGCCCAGGTCTGTTGAAAAGTTTTAAATAGATGGTTAAATAGACAATAAAATGGTAAAGTAGATTGTTAGATAAATGGTTAATGGTTATTAAATAGATGGTTTTAACTAGTTCTTTGTAATTGCAGCCTTTTGAAATTCACCACGTTCAAATAGTAAAAGCAGGTATTTTTGCTTAGAAAATATTGAGATACTGTATCTTTATAACTTCACAGTGTATTGCGGTAAATGCAATTGAAAAAGGGAATTGAAAATGTCTCTCCCTCGCACAGTTTTGGTTTCAGTAACTGGTATTTACCCAGTGGAAAAGATTTAATGGAAAACCCTCAGATTGATCCAATCGGATCTCTGCTAGAAAGTGGCAAATGAAACTTTATTATTTTTTACAATAACTTATCTGTGTTTTTAGTTTTGAGTATAGATTGAGCAGTGTAAGTGTGTGTATACGTACAGATCTCAGATAAGAGAGTGTTCTATCAAAGGCAGCTCATCTGATCATACTGAAAATTAAAGAAACCAATTAAAAAAGATGTTTTGCTGACGTAGTGCTGTGTCAGACATGAACATGCAGGGAGAAGTAGCCTGAAATTGCCAATAATTTTGTCTTAAGAGCTTTAATGTGGGATTTCCTATTCAGCTTTCTGGGCTGAATTGAGCAAAAGAGTTGAAATCTTTTATGTTTTGGGTGTTACCAGCTGAACGCCGACTATTGCAGGATGACACTCTGTTTTGATTTTGTCCTGGCTTGAAAGGAGGTAGATACACCCAGAAAGTTTCTTTTTAGAAAACAGAAACTTGGCATTTTGGAAAAGCTCCACAATTTCTACCTGAGATAGAAAGTGCATGTTTGGGGATTTTTGTAGCAAAGTTATTAATTGTCAGCTACTGCTGAGCATGACTATCATTATTAACTATTTTTCTTCTTTCATAACATTTATTTACAAAACCCTTTCATTGTTTTAGAATGCTCAAACATAAGCATTAATTATTTATTCTGAAATTAAAAAAAAAGAAACTGATTAGTCCAAATGACTTTGTTTCATATTTTGAATTTTCTGAACTGCCTGATCTAACTCTTAGAAAATCAGTTGTTCACCTAGCTCTTGCAATGTTTAATAAACACAAACAGAACAAGCCAAAAAAAAAAAAAAAAGCTCATGAAGTGAAATCCAAGGAGAGAGAGCAAAATAAAGTGCAAAAATTACGTTCCTTTTCCCCTTTCAATTCTCTCAGTCACCTGAGAGCAGCAGATCACCCTGCAGGGAAGAGGAAATGCAGTTATCACTCTGCTGTAGCACAGCAAAGGCTAAAAAAATAAATTGGCTTAACACAGAAACCAGAATAATTTGCAGAATATGTGAGTAGGGTTATAAGGACACTCCAGCATGGGCAGCAGAAGCAAAGTTAAGAAAAAAAAATGCTTCCCTTTGAAACTTTATAGGCCCTATTGTAAACAGCCAGTGACAAATTTATTTCAAAAATTATTAAAAAAAATTCCTGTCAGGAACTTCTTAAGTCAGCTGGAATATTTTCCCTCAGATAGCAGAGAGTTATCCGTTTTGCTGTGGTTCTGCCTAGCCATGATCCTGTAAGCAATATCCCCAGTTGTTCAATAAATAAAAATGTTACAGAATTTAAAATAAGAAACTAGATTATTAAAGTTACAAATCTTTGTGGTCTTTATATCTTTAATAAAACATTTATCTATTAATAATGGATACTGTTTCTACCCAACTCATGCTTTAAAGGGAAAAAAAAAGTAATAATAAATGACCATTGGAAAATTGCCAATATTTCTTTATCTTCCCCAGCCCAGGCTGACAAAAGTGCAGTCACATTGATAAACAGTTCATCATTTACAAAGGTTTAAAAATTTTAAAAGCCCTACGTAAATTGCAGACTAGCTGTTTAGCCTTGGAGGCATGCAACAGCAAAAAGTAATCTGGAGAGTTGCAGAGATAAATGTTGTAACTGCACAGCCCTTTGCGCACGGTGAATGGAACCGCCTGGCTCACGGGGAGCACGACGCGCACATCAATACCGCGTTAAACTTTAATGTACGTCATATCGAGAGACCTGCCGGCAGCGGTACCTTGGATGTTTGTTAGCTGAAGTGATCCTAATGGAATAATAAGGCGTGACGAAGAGGTTGA
>WHYT01017798.1:371873-426578 GCA_009806455.1 Tetrax tetrax
TACACACACAAGGTGTGCATGTGCATGGTGGTGTGTGCAAGCATACATTTGTGTATTTGTGTGTGTATCTATGTGGGCACATATAAATATGTATCTCAGGAACGCAATAACGACACAGCTGGAGAAGCTCACAGCAGTGACCCTCTAAGATGTGGAAAGGAGACAGAAATTTCCATCTCCCTGAATTTACCCACCTGGGACACGTTTTTTAGGGGCCTCTCTTAAGACACTTGCAGGCTTTGCAAGATCCAGACCGAGCGCAGTCTCTTCTGTATTTATGAGCACAGAGATACCTACCCGTGCTCCCAAGGCGCACATCCTGCTCAGTCCGCTCTCGGTGGTGCCCATCTGTCACCTTGGCAGCGTCCCTCTGACCACAGTGGGGCGTTGGCCTGAGGAAGGACCTCAGCATATGGCTCACATAGTTATGGAGGCAACTTGGGCAGTTTGAGGATAACAGTCATTTTTCACGTGCATATGGATGACTACAAATATTGAAAATGCCTGGCCTACTGAATCATAGAATCACAGAATGGTTTGGGTTGAAGGGACCTTTGAAGCCCACCCAGTCCAGCCCCCCTGCCAGGAGCAGGGACATCTCCAACCAGATCAGGTTGCTCAGAGCCCCGGCCAACCTGGCCTGGAATGTTTCCAGGGATGGGGCATCCACCGCCTCTCTGGGCAACCCGGGCCAGTGCTCCACCATTCTGAGCATAAAAAAATCTCTTCCTGATGTCTAAGGCAGGTAAACTCAAGCAAATCAAATGTCTTAATCGAGGCAGCCCAAAAGTCAGTGAGAGAGTTGGGAACTGCTCTGAGATGTCGTCCTACCCATCCCCACCAGACCTCTCACGTGGGCATGGCTGTCAGAGCAAAGCCGTGCCTACCTAAATCTTCATCTTCAGAAATATTCGTCTGAATTCAGAGAGCTTGCTGGTGCTCTAATGAAGTCAGTAAGAAGCAGCAGAGATAGAACGTCGTAATGCTTAATGTGAAGATGTATTGCAGCTTCAGGTTCTTCATCCATCATCCCACAATCCCATTATTTATGGGATGAAGATGTGATTGTTAATTATACCTCCTCTAGGTCTCGTCTTTGACAGAAGTTGCTACAGTGCGGAGGGAGGGCTCAGCGTGCCAATCCGGCTGAGGGTACCCGTGACGTATCGTCATGTTATTCTTTACTTTTAATGAGCAGGGTACGCTGGGAGTGACCTGCCCTTTCAGGCTGCACAGGAGCATTCATCCAATTGTCTGCGGATGATAATTGCAGACGGTTATCAGTCCTGTGCTCAAAACAGCTGACTGACCCAAATGAGAGCATTTTCCATGGGGCTAGAAGTGTCGAAAGTGTCTTGTTTCCTCCTTCAGAAAAACATGAATAGGGAAAAATGTTGGTTTTTTTTTTTTTAGCAAAATGTTGAAGTATTGGTTTTGAAGTGCTATAAATATTTACAGTAAGATGGAACTCTCTATTCATAAAATAAAGATTCCAAAACCTGGGAGTGGAAGAAGGAGATAGGTTTTCGGGTTTTTTTGGGGGTGGGGCAGAAATCCAGAAAAGTCCAGTTTTAAGAAGAGAATGCAAACAATTACATGAAAATGAAGTAGCACAAGCCTGGCCTTTGACAGCAAGGAGCGATATGCCCAGGGGAAAGGAAAGCGAGCACAAGGACTGCTCAGAGGAGCGTTCAAAGAAAACACAAGTTTGCTTTGGCTGCTACGAGAAGCCCGTGCCCTTGCTGTAGCTGTGGCATGCTAGCAGCTGTGTGTGAGCCGAGATTCAGGTTTTGCCAGGAGAAGCAGGAGATGCTTTTTTTTGCAGCTTTGTGGCCCGTCGCGTTTACCCGGCGTTGGGTTTTATTTGCCGATTTGGCTCCCTTGGCTCCCACCTGTCCCGATGCCTCCCCGGCGGCCGTGCGTTAGATGTTCACACCTGCAATTTCGTACCCATTCCCCGACACCGGCACTGCTCCTGGACGTGTTTTCGGCCGCGGTGCTCTCTGCCGAGCTCCCGTCTGACCCTCACTGTCACAGCACACCCGTTCCACGCACAGCGTGGCGTGAGCCATCTTGGCAGCCCAAAAGAGGCCTGTGCGAAGAGTACGGTGCCAAGTGTCATCTGGGGAGCTGTGCATCACCTCACACGGAGGAAAATGAGCGGTTAAATGCAGACATTGCAGGTTAATTGCTGGCCTAATCAGCATCCGCCTGGGAACAGACAGGATTGCCTCTGTGTGCAGGGAGGATGAGAGAGGGAGACGAACATGCAAAGGCGGTTATTATTGACTGGTTTTTATTTCTTGAAGAGTACTTAAATGCTCAGCAAGCTTTTACTAACACTGCCTGACAAAGGCAAACACCGAAGAGCTGAGAGTTCAAGCTTGAAAGAAGAGAATTACTTTGAACTGCTGCTGCGAGGGATCTGCAGATGAGCACGTGCTGCTTGGTGCTTTCCTCCGCACGTCGCAGAATCGCATCCCTCATCTAAAGCTTTCAGAGGCAGGCGTGGCTTTGTGAGCACCTGGGACCCCGGTGCAGGTGCCACGGAGCAGAGCCCACCCGACGGAGGGGTGGCCGGGAGCCACGCTGGGCTGGAAGGATGGGTGACTTGAGTAGGACTCCTGTGCACCCGTGAAGATAACGCAGCTCCTTCTGCCCTGTGCCACTGGCACGATGTTATTGCTGGGGGCCACATCACACTATCATCATATCTATGTTTGGTTTCACTGGAGGAATCCTGTCAGTTACTGATTGCTTAAAAATCATAAAAATGCAAATACCCTGAGAAGAACATCTGGAGGAAGAAACTCGGTTCACACCCAACCAGTCAGCTGGCGACTCTGCACTTTTCCTGTTACAAATTCTAACCTTTTTCACAGGACTTTGGTTGTACTTTTATCCTGAGAAGCATATTTCATACCCATGTCTCAGGTGGTAAATGCTGCATCGCAGTTGTAGGTGGCAGAGGATGACCACGGAGGATGAGCTGTTAGCTCTGGAGGTGGATCTGATGGAAAGATTCAGGTTTGTCATACAGCAGAAAAATTCTGGTGAAATCTGGCCTTGCAACGCCTGGCAGCTGTTGGGTTTTCCTGTCACAGCATTTGCCTGCAGGGTACCAGAGGGCATCTACTGCCTGGCATGGTCCAGACACAACACAAACTGTGATCTCTAGGGAATAATAATGAAATATCCTTTTCCACAGGATATGATCTCCTTCAAAGGTGTACCCACAGCTGGAAAGCATTTGGCCATGACTGCTGTGCACATACCGCGTGAAACAGCGGAGTGGTACTGCAGAGCAGAAATGGAGAGCATCTGTGGAGAGAGAACTGGCAGGCCAAGGACAATAGTGGGCCAAAAATAATGTTTATTTCTGCATAAACAGCATGGAAAAGTTAAGGGTGATAGCACGTGTCTGTAAATAAAGTTAAAGTGCATCATGGAGTGCTGCAATTATTGCACAAATAAGCATTAGAAACTCAGAAGTTAAGTTTAAATGTAAAGAAAATAGAAAAATATGTCACATACTATGGTCCTTAATAAGCGCCCTGTATTGGGGTACACAATTTTCATTAGGTCATGGTGATGTTTATTTCTCAGACTGAACTAGGAGAGTTTTAAAGAAGTCGTAGCATTGTTATTGTTAGTTTTATTTCTGCTGTGACTCTTCATTAATTTGCTCTCTGGGGGTAGGTGGGCAGGGATACTGCTGCTGTGAACGCAATGAAGAAGAAACCCACGTGTTCGGTATTCATTCCTGGTCTTGTGTTTCTTGGCGTTCCACTCCCAGCCTGGGCGATGCTTACAACAGCTCAGAAACCATTTTTACCTTGAAATGATCCAGTTCAAAATTAACAGAGTTGTAACTAACTTTGAAAGGATTAAAATATAAACACCATGTGAGAAATGTAAAGCTGGTGCACACCTATAATAATACGATGGGATATGTTGTGTTCTTAAATTAACATTTCAAAATTAAATTTATTCTTTTTTTTTTTTTTTGTTATTTAGCTTCTAGAGTATTCTCTAGCTGTTTTACTCTGCTGTGGAGGAACGGAGAGTAGCTAGAGCAAACCAACCACCTGTTGTGTGTAAACACCCAAACATTCGTTTCCCTGTCAAGTTTTTCCTGTTGAATAGTTTTTTGAAATGTGCTGAAACCTCATCTTTACTGAGAAAATATCCTGTTTCAAAATGGTTGCTATCTCTCCAGGTGCTGAGAGGCACTGGGATTAGCCCTTGACAAGATCAATTCCCCCTCCCCAGTTCAGCTGCTCCCCATGAGCACAACAGCTCCCGACTGGAGATGTGGTTCATTGCTTACCAGCTTTTGCTGCATGCAGATCTTTCTTGGGATAAGGAGTAATGCTAAATTATATTACTAACGCCAGAAACAAAGGAAAAAAAGCCAATGAATGAGCTACAATGTATGGTGAGGCTTCACATGCATGACAGCTGGAGAGTCAGCGCCACTGAGAGGTTCTTACCAAGTTATTAAGTTTATTCAGGTCCCCAACCATGTTAGCACAGGATGTTCATTAACGAGCTAACAGATAGACTTGTAAATTCTCAGAAGCTGCAGCTGTGTCTCCAGGAGGTAAGTGATAACTTGGGAGAGGACATCCTCATCCTTTCTGCAAGATCAGCTTATCCTTGGCCGTAGTGGAGGAACGCTTTTACAAGTAGTTGGATGGGACGTGTGGAGGTAAGGGAGCAGGTATGAGCTGCTGGCAAGGGGACATGAGGTGTGAGCTACATCTGCTGAGGTGCAGTGTGGAGCAGAACTGTGTGCGAATGGGGTTTGGAGCCAGCAGAAAGGGGACCCTGGGGACTGGTCCTGCTCTTTCTGTGCATTAGGGTGAGAGGGTAGAAGCTGAGGAGTAGGGGAAAAATATCCTTAAAACACACAACAGGGGAGATCATCTATGTGTACGCAGATGAGTTTTGCCTGGTCAGCTTCTGTAGGATGATACCAACCATGTAACCCATGTGCTATGCTAGGAGGTTGTGGCGAGGCGGGTGTTGGTCTCTTCTCCCAAATAACTGGTGATAGGATGAGAGGAAATGGCCTCAAGTTGCCGCAGAGGGGGTTTAGATTGGATATTAGGAAACAATTCTTTACTGAAAGAGCGATCAGGCACTGAAGCGGGCAGCCCAGGGAAGTGGTGGAGCCACCATCCCTGGAGGTGTTCAAAGAACGTGTAGATGTGGCACTTCAGGACATGGTTTAGTGGACATGGTGGTGTTTGGGTTGATGGTTGGACTTGATGATCTTGGAGGTCTCTGTCAACCTTAAAGATTCTGTGATTCTGTGCTGCTTGGATGAGTGGAACAGGGGGTCTAGAGCAGATACTCCTAAACTGTGAATCATCAATGATTTATGAGGTTGGTCTTCAGGATGAGAAAACACTAGAATTCAGGATTTTTAAAAATCATGATTGCATGAGGATTAAGTGGCATGTGGTTTCTGTGAATAACTCTGAGGACTGGCTCTGGTTGTCCTCCTCCTCTTGCCTCCAGCACTTGCTGTCTTGCTCCAAAAGTGTTGCTGGTTCTTCCCTCTTTCCTTCCACACACACCAGTTCCCTCCTTGTCTCTGTAACTGCACAAGCCACCACAACCCCCGGGTTTGTGTTCAGGCACGGGCAGGCTGGGTGCTGCTCCATCATGTTGTAGGAGAAGGTAACTTGCACCCCCAAAGGGCAATGCATGTCTGCTGGAGCACCAGTGTAACTGGGACACTGAGTGTTTCATAGCTGCTGAGCCAGATCTCAGGGATTTCTCATCTGATCGAAGTTTATAAGGAGAGTTTAGAGGGGGAAAGGTGTGCGTGTTCGTCTGATGACACTCCCCCATCCCCTGAAAATGTCTTGCTGTGTCTAAGCAGCTCTTCAAGCAGCTTGTTCAGGTCAGCCGTACCCTCTGGACGGCTCCTCCTCATGGGCAGCTCATGGTAATTTGGTATTGCAGTCGTGGTCCATCTCTAACTCTGAATTCTAGGAAGCAAATTTTGCCTAATAAAGGGAATCAATAAGCTTCCCTGTGCATCTTCTCTCTGCTGTTAACAAAACTATCACATATGCAGTTCCTCAAATCTCTTCTCAGATATTCCTCCTAAAATATCAGCTGCACAGCATTCGATGAAATCGGCACAAAGAGGCCTTTTGTGGTACAACTCTCTGCCCCCTTTCACCTCTCCGGGTTGGCTGGAGGTCCTGCACAGAACCCTGCTTTACCCAAAGCTCTGGGGAGATTCGCAACAGGGGGAGCAATGGGAGAATGGCGCACGTAGCTTGGGGACTTGTGGGAGAGCAGGCTGCTGCTTCCGCACGGGCTGCGTTAGAAATTCATAAGCAGAGAAAGAACAGGGAATTTGGCTGGTGAAATGAGAGGACTTGCGGTGGGGTAACTTGGCAGCTGGTGGCAGGAAAATGTGGGTCTGAGTAGGAGCGTGTGGAGTTGGGATGGGGCAGGCTGGGGAGCAGTCTGTCCTGTACCTCTGGTGCATACCGAAATAAGCAGAATGGAATGACTGTGCTCCGTGTGTCTGCCTCCTGAAAACGCAAACTTCAGCTTCCCAAATCAGATTTTCTGTAGATGAACTATTTTGATAGTCTTTTGTTTTTAAAAGCATTTTAATGGAAGAATAATTCCAGAACAGAAATCAAAGGCTAGCTTACATTGCATGCTGCAGTAAAAAAGACTCATACAGCATGTCATAAAAAAATAAAAAAGGGGAAACACCTCTGAAAAGCCAATAGTTTTTTCATAAAGTCTTTTATGTTCTCCTAAAGGCCATTTTTCAACCAAATTATTCTTCACTTCGTCCTAGGCTTCGAAAATGTTCAGCAGCATCTTTCAAGGCTGTGCTAGAGAGGCTGGGAGGGAAGGGCAGCAATGGCATTTGGCTGAAGGGCTCCCAAGCCGCAGAGTGGCAGTGTCTGGGATGACTTTCTAGATATTTCATGCTCTCAGTCCTTGTCTTCAAAAAAAAGTTCAATTTTGCCTCTGAATTTTTTGGTGTTATTCCTACAATTATCTCTGCAGTGTTCATATGAGGTGGGTAGTTGTGCTGGAAGGATCCTGGACTCAGCATTTCTCCAGATGGACATCTTGTGTTGGCTTCACCTACACCAGGTTATACCAGGGTGATGCGTGTCAGAGCGGAGGCCGTAGCCCCTACACAAATGGGCATCACCCGGCTCGAGGTCTGGTTTTGGTCCACAGAGCTGGGCAGAGGGCAATCCTTGTAGGTGCTGTGACTGAAGAGAAATGAGGGTGGGCACTGCTCATCCATGAACCCCACAGCAAGTCTGTTTCCAGACCACGAGCTAAGCATGGGTCTAAGCTGTGTCCACCCTAGGGTGTTGTAGTGTGCTCAACGCAGTCATAAAGCCCATCCACATCCTCTGGGCACCCGTTCCCCCAGCACATCACCTGAGTGAGTGCTGGGGCTGGGGTCTGGCTGGGCTTTGGGACAGAGGGAGCCGAGCACCCACTGGCTGCAGTCACACCCACGTGTGGGTGTGCTCCGTGCTGCATCCCGCTGCCCCCATCCCTGAGTGCGTGGCCTGGCTCTGCTTTCACAGAAACCTGGATCCACACTGCGGCAGGATAGATCTGGATGATGGGGCTGCATTTACTGTCTCTGCTTACTGGCCCTCGTGACGGCTGCTGCCCTTCAGAGGAGGCTGAACCGTCCTGTCAGGCCTCTGAGAAACGGACTTTTGTGCAGTGCCAGCTTGTTTACACCTCCGGCCTGAGCCAAGCATCGTCTGCTTTTTAGTCTGGCTATCCAGGGAGATCTGCAGTGCAGCAGGGAATTGTTTCATTGCAGCAACTGTGGTTGAAAATGAAGTTATTTACCTAATGAGTCAAATATATACATCAAAATATTCCAGAAAATACCCAACAACTGTGGTTTAAAATGAGTTGGCAGGATCTATTGGCACATTTGCTTGCCACCGGATTTATTGCCAATGTGGGTTTTATTGCTGGAATGAAAGACCTGTAGCCGGAGGTCTGCTATTTATCCCTGCAGGCTCCTGTGCTGCCTGCTGCCCTACACCCCAGCTGGACCTGGGGATGGGAAAAGGGAAAGACCAGTCTTCAAGGAAATACGGGTCTTCCTTGTCTTCCCATCCTGTACTTCCCAAAGAGCCTGTGTCCATCCCTGGCAGTGCTTCAGCCGTGTGAGCTGTCCCGTCTGAGTGACACCATAGCTCTGGGGCTGCACACAGACCTCAAATTCCTCCAGACTATATTAGACCGGAGGAAGAAGCAAGGTTCCTTTTGCAAAATAGGAGTTCAGGCCCAGGGAAATAGGCAGTGCCCATCCAGGACTCTGAAATGTGCTCAGTGACTTTTTCAAATGCCAGCTTTGCACTAGCAACAATGAAGTAGGGACACTGAGGTCTCTCAAGTAGGAACTACTTACTGTTAAAATCTACCACTTCTACTTGTTTTTCCCTTTGGAGAGCCGTTTTTCTTCCAACACCTGTCCTTTGACACAAGTGTAGCCCAAGAAAACCAGGGTCAGTGTTCATTGCTTCTGTTATCTATTCAACAATCCCTTTCTCCCCGGCATAGACTTCCTCCTTTCAGCTAGATGATGTCTCACAAGCCATCAGAAATAATGATTAAACAAATGTAACCTGGGCACTATAGTTACCTACTTATTCCTGGCATTTTGCAATGACTGTGTGACACATTGACACAAAAAACAGAGAAAGCAAGAAGCTCTCCCTGCTTCTTTCAGACAGGGTAAGGCATATTTGGCTTATTTTCAGGGAATTCTGTCACCGGTCTTTTCAGTGGGACTCCTGAGTTTCATAAAAGATGTTTTATAGAGCGGTGGGAAAGTATGGAGGGGAGGGTCTCTGGATCTGGTGGGAGTAGGGGTCTACACCATGACTGTTTGGGCTTGCTATACTGGATGATCGCTTTCTAAACTTGTCAATCTCTGTATCCATTGTCTCTCTATATATATATTTGTGGCTCTCGACTTCATTTTCCTTATTCAGAGCTAAATGCAGTCACAAGCAGGGTCTTGTCATGGAAAAACTTAAGTTATTTTAACTATGACTGGCAGTGATAACTGTCAAACAAACACAAAGGTTAGAGAACATTGTCTGTCTTCTAGACGTTACCAACTTGGTCTAAGCCAAAGATATCCATGAACCTTTCAAACAAGTGCTTCCTTCGTATTTATCAATCAATTAACTTTACAAATTGCTGTGATAGTGCTGACATGTTTGATGGGCTGAGCAAAATGAGGTGCTTCGAGATGTCATTTTGTCAAGACCTCAAACTTTGACAGCCACGTGAAAAAAAAAAAACAGAATTTTTTTCTTTTTTCTTTTTTTTTTTTTTTCCCCACTAACAAACCTATTCAAGCTGAGCTTTGGTGTAAAGACTAGGATCATGTTTGAGCATGGGGTGATGGCTTGAGCTGCCATCAGACATTCTCTGCTAGGGTCTATTTGTTTTCCCACCAAGTAAATCTGAGGAACTTTCCAGAGAATAAAGGATAAGAGCAAGTCTGAATTAAGGGCACAAGTGCCTAGGTACTTCTTTAGAAAAGCAAGGCTAGAAAACTAGATCAATCCTCAAATTTGAACCCCTGAGAGAAACAGTAGGATGCATATTGGATAGCGGGGCTGTGTTACCGTGCTGCCATGGTGGCACTGCTTGATTCCGTTTTAATAGAGCTGAACAAAATGGGAAGTGCTTCGCTTAAGAAATCTCAATAGCTGTATTTTGGGGAGACTGGGTGATTCAAATCCATTTTGTTTGATCAGAACTTCCTCCTGCTACTTCCCTTCTCTAATGTGCTTAGAATCAACTACAGAGCAGAGAGCATGTGGATGCAGAAGTCAGCCCAGACATTGTCTACAGTGTTCAACCTAGATTTTTCAAGGGACTTAGCTACACACATGCATGTACAAATTCTAAATTCAGCCAAATGTCTAGCTTGTGTGAATGGTTGTGCTCGTAAATCAAAAAAACGCTGATGCAAATGGACAAAATTTTTTTTTCCACGCAATTCCTGATCAGTTCATGGCAGTGCAGAGAGTATACTTGAAAATTAAACATGTATCTTTCCCAACTAAGCTCCCTTGGAAAACATTAGCCCTGCACATTAATTCGTCAGAGATCAGAATCTAACTGCATCCCAGAAAATACGCTCACTCAGCTAAAAATAGGAAAATGGTTATAGACATACATATGCATACATTTCTGGTTTGCATGTTCAGTTCACTCTAAATGCACGCATTTCAGAACAGCATTGAGATGCTATTTTTTATTTTTTTTATTTTTCTTTAATTAAGCTGGTGGCCTTACGGAACACTTCATAAATAATATCTGGAGAACAAAATACACTTTTTTTTTTTTTTTTTTTTTTTTTTTTTTTTTTTTTTTTCCCCTCCTGGCAGAGATCTGCAGGCAAAAGCCTATGTGCCCATAGGAATCATCTGCGTACAGAAAGATCTGCGGTGTGTAACCTTTACAAGAGCCAACATGAATGTGTATCTGCATTAGAGACGTGTCAGTCTGGCTTTCAAGCGCTGTCACAGCTGCTACATTATGGGCTGGACAGACTACGGATTTGTTCCAGATGAGCAAACTGGATTGCAGATCCTGGTGTGTTAACCATTAGGGAGTCTGTCTGCAGAACCCAAAGATGTCACTGAGAAATGGGGTGGCGAGCTGCCTAATCCGACAGAGAACAGGGAGCCCATCTTCATGGGAGACACCCATTCAAATAGCTCCAATTCAAAACATTTGGAGGCTTTTGCTGGCAAAAGCTCTGTCACAGCTGCCGTGTTAGCCTTGACTCTTGCGATCAAAGGGAAAGCTCTGTGGCTATGAACATTTTATCCCACACCATTGTCAACCTGCATTGTTGACTTTACCATACTCTGGACCTTTCCACAGCTTTGGAGAGGCACTACCTTACTGCTAGAGGAGTTCTGCTTCCAGTGGCTGAGCCAACCTGAGCAGCACAATTCCGCGTTTTGATGGGAGCTTTCCTGGATTCTGTTCCGCTCAAGCTCAGGATGCTGAGACCACTTGAATCATAGAATGGTTTGGATGGGAAGGGACCTTTAAAGCCCACCCAGTCCAACCCACCTGCAAGGCACAGGGACATCTCCAACCAGATCAGGTTGCTCAGAGCCCTGGCCAACCTGGCCTGGAATGTTTCCAGGGATGGGGCATCCACCACCTCTCTGGGCAACCTGTGCCAGTGCGCCACCATCCTCTGCATAATTTTTATTTTTTTTTTTTCTGCTGTCCAGTCTGAATCGACCTCCTTCTATTTTATAAGCATCTCCCCTCATCCTTTTACAACAGGCCCTGCTGAAGAGTTTCTTCCCGTCTTTCCTTGAGCTCCTTGGCTGCTTATGGTGCCTATTAGCCCTACCGGGTGCTGCCTCTTCTCATCCTCTTCTCATCCCCACTGACTCCTGGCCATCATGGACAACACATGCTACTTGGCCCCCTTCTAAGGAGCAGGTGGGAACTGGGAGTAGGAGATGGCTCTTGGCATGTCCCATTTCCTTTGTAACAAAGAGGCAAATGTAGACTGAGTTTGGGCATGCGGGTTTGTGGTCCTTTGCTTTTGAGAGCGTGGTGCTTAGAGGAACCTCTTCACTAGATTTTCTACCACCCTCCACTTGCCTTCCACAACTGGCTGCTGACACAGGCACCTGCATCCTCTGCTCAGACCTGAAATGTTCATTAGGGAGATAATGAACATTGTTGTAGTTATAAAGCAGTAGGAATACAGCAAATTAAATTCATTAGAAGTACAAATTTGGGCTGTCAGAACCTCTCTTGACTTGAGAGGCCCCAGGCGCAGGTCTGGTGTTCTTATTATGTCACACCTTATACAAATAAGGGATAAAATAGCAGTTCCTGCCCCTGTGAGCAAGATGTTATGGAGACAGATGAGTAGAAACATGAGTTAGAACTTCTGACAGCAAAGTGCTGCAGTGGAAGGTTATTTTAGAACTTGCTGCCTAAAGGGAGTTTGGACTTTCTTGCCTTGCAGTCAGCTACAGATGTTGATGCCAATTTACTAAGAATCAGACGTATTCTCTCAACTTCAGGCATTTCTCTTAAGTTGCTGTAAGTAAAATCTATTTTCTTTTCCCTTCAACTTTCTCTGGGTGCGTGGCTGTTGATACAGCATAAAAAGCAGAAGGTTCAAATCAGACTTACAAACACAGCTGTCATTCAGCTCTCTCCTTGGCAAAGGCTGTATTAATATATGCTGAAGTGCTTCAGCTAGCAATCAAAATTTTTCTTGCATTGCCATGGCAATGCAAAGAAAACTGAATTCCAGCATGACAAAATATCTCATCTCTTTACCCAGTCGTTATCACTGATGTTATACAAACATACAACTCTGACGACAATTAGGTGTCCACCGACGCTGGGATGGGGCAGGCCGGGGTACCCGCCTCTCCTGAAGGGTGCAGGAGATTATTCCCCTCCCACATCCTATGATGGATTTGCTTTGGTTTTTATTAGTTGATGTTTTTTAGAATCCTCAGCTCTTGGACATACCTTTTTTTTTTTTTTTTTTTTTTTTTTTTTTTTTTTTTCCCTCTCTTTCTTTTTTTTTTTTTTTTTTTTTTTTTTTTTTTTTTTTTTTTTTTCTTCTCCCTCCTTGCATCTTAGATTTTGCTTAGCTATAATGTGTTTGTGGCTGTGGTGATTGCAGAGAAAACGCAACAAGGGTGGATGCTGAAAGACAGTGTCCGTCCTTTGTCTCATCTTCCCTCCATTCCTGCTCAGCAATGCATGCCCCCTTTCCTTTACATTATCCCAAGGAACTCTTTCATGTCTCTTCTCTTGGCCCCGTCAATAATCACTGCTTTTCCACAATCACTTAATTCCTGCTGGGCTCCTTGTTTACCTGTGGGCTGGGCAGGAGGCAGTGTGTGCTTGGTGGCCAAACAATGTGCTTTGCCTGAATTAAAGGCTAGAAAACAGATTTCAGGCTGTGCTCTTTGCTGGTCTCACTTTAAAATACGTAATAATGAGATTCAAACAGAAAAACACTTTAAGAATAAGAAAAATACCGTGGTTTTTTCAGCAGCCCTAAAAGGTTTCCAGCTAGGTTTTTTTTTTTTTTTGGTGTTTTGGGGTAGGTGTTTTTTTTGTTTGGTTTTTTTTTTGGTTTGGTTTTTTTTTGGTTTTTTTTGGCAAGTCTATGACAGCCAAGGTCGAACGCTTTTGCAGGTACTGACAATCATTTCCAAACTTGAACCCAGCATTTATATGCACCCTTGCAGAGGTGGATGGCCTCCAAAAACATGCATTGCTCAATCCTTTAACTCTTCAAGTTCTTATGGGATAATTGACTAGGGATACACAGAAGTGAAGATATTTTCTATTGCACGGTTCTCTATCAACTTCATATTTCTATATATAATCAAGGAGTTTGAATCAGCTTTCCTTTCAGAATTTGTCTGCACACGACTTTTCTATTAAACTCTCAAAAACTAAATCTAATACCTTAAAGTTTCATCTTATTTGGAAAAAAAACAGACAAGAAGTACAGACAAACAGAAAGATCCTGTCCAATTCTACCAAATTTGCTTTCAGAGTAAATAATAGCTATGAGAAGAAATAGTGAAAAAACAGGGAAAAAAAGAAAGTGCAGAGATTAATTCCGAATTCTGTTTTCCCAGTAATGGAGACTTGTGGTGGTTTCAACTCTGTCTTCACTGAAATTCATTAAGACTTGCATAACCTCTTGTCCTCCTTCATAATTTGCATGTTGTCGCTGCTTTTCAAACCCATCACTCCTAGGAACGTCCCTCTGAGAAGGGCACAGAGTACTAACAACAGGAGCTGCATGTGAAGGCATCCACAGTCAGGGAGATGCTCTGGAATAGGCACGGAGGATAGTATTGCAAAAACGTCACAATCCATCCTCCGGATAATACATTCCCTGTGAGCGATACAAAGACAGAGCACAGAAAGAGAGGCGTTTGTATGGCAGCAGACACCCCAGAGCCATGACATGAATTTGTGAGTAGCTTTGTACATCAATGAGAAAAAGTTGCTTTCCCCAATTCTTCTCACTCTCTCAGCCCCTCTCAGTGCACAGAAGGGACTCTTGAGCACACACAGTGGAAACCAGCCACGGCAGAACAGCTGCCCTCGAGTCACGATCGGTAATTGTGCCAAGCTGTCCTCATACCTCAGGGCTACACCACAGAACTGCACCCCAGTGTCCCCTAAAACAGGACATAAGCGGCTTGTCCCAGGTCTTAGGCTGCTTGAAAGTGGATTCTCTCGCCCTCGTGGACAGCTGACCCAGGAGTTTCCCCAGCTCCAGCTCAGGCAGACCACGAAATGGGACTGGTTGGAAGTACACGTGCCACCCTTGTTCTCACGTCATTCCTCTGGCCATGGCCATGGTTGGAGGCAGGATACCAAGTGAACCTTTGGCCAGGCTTACCAGTACAACTGTTCTTGTCTCCTTGCAAAGCCAACCCAGTGCTTGCCTGTTGCCATCTCCCAAAACGGGCTGATTTGGATTCCAGAGGCAAAGCATTGCTCCAACTCACCTTGCAGTGAACCTGGATTATCTGCCAGCGCTGATGTCCCTCAGTGAAACTCAGTTCTCCATCATCTGAGTGTCATGCTATGCTCATTAGCTAATCGTTTCTTAGGGCTCCTTCCCTACTCCTGGCTGAACCATTTCATCTTCTCACAAAGTGCTGAAGAAACAGGATCAGAAAAGCTAAATTAATTGTCTGAGGTCCCACAGCAGGTTTAGTCTATGGGTGCCTGCCTCCAGTTTTCTGACCTCCAGCCGCTTCACCTCCCCGCTTCTTTGTTTTCACATCTGTCTGGCAAGTACCATTAAACGCTCTTTCCAGGTAAGCACATACAGATAAGAAAAGGGTTAAAATTTGCCATGTTTATCATAGAGCGAAGCATGTAAATAACAGTGATCTACAGTGGAACAGACTGGGGTTCCTCTGAGGGGACTGAAAAATAAATGAGGAGTTCTTGTCCGTAAACCTTACATGTGGCAGCAGGTCCTACTTACAGCAATAAGGGCTGCAGATACACACGAGGAGAGGCAGCTCCAGAGGAGATAGCTACAGACTAATTAATCTGCTGTACAGAAATCTTATATGCCACAGGCTTTCTTCTGAGCTCCTGCGAAGACACTGATGTCCCATGGAAGACGAGGTTGACTTAAAGTCTGATATCCCAGTGTGTCTTATTCCTGCAATTAAAGCCACAAAAAAAAAAAAAGCAGATAAAGAACAAAGATGCATTTTGTTGCCAAAAAGAATCAGAATTATTGGCTAAATATTTACTTGCCTTAAGATCTAAGCAGCCTGTGCCAGCGCAATGATGCCTCGTTATTTTACACTCGACAAAAAGCTGTTAATTGATGAGACTTCCATTGTGCTTTGCTTAGATACCCGTTGTGGGCAAACAAAGCCCTTGTGTATCCCTACAGTCCGTCTGCTTGGTTAAAGAAAGGACAGCTTATCTGAGGTGTGGGAAGCTGACCCGGTTCTCAGCCTCTCCCCAAATCACATGTGGTGACACCTTCCACCCGCTCCATCCCTGCCAGCTAGGCGCCCTCCATTGCGAAGCCACCACCTGGCCCCATCTCCAGCCATCTCCAGCTCCTCTGCCTCCAGCAGCACCTATAGTTCCGCGTGGCTTTTTCTCATCGCGTGGTAGATCTCAAAGCGCTTCTTTCTTCTCCATAACCACGGTGCGCTGGTTGCCATACCGAGGTTGGTGATGCTCTTCATAGAGCATCAGGGCAATACTTTGGTGAGCAGAGGCGTTTTTCAAATGGGAACATATTCTATAGCGTGCAATTCCCAAGGCTCCTCTGACCAAAGGAAACAATACGAATACAACCTCATTAAAGACTAATGCGCGTTTCCAGGCATCGACAAACATCCAGGCAGCTCCTAGGGGGCCACAGGGGAGAAGCGCATGGAGCACTATAAAAGCTTTATGAATAACAAACTTGCCAAATTGCTATTTAAACAAGGAAGCAAATGGGAAGACCATCTGCATCAGATTGAAACTGCTCATAATCCTGTCACTTGTGCCAGTACGACGTGTTTAAGCTTTTGTGTTGGCACATGCCCAAGAGGCACAAAAATCTGTAGTTTGTACCGCAATACTCCCCCCACTCCCACCAGTCGTAGTATCTGAGGCCCCTTTTGCCATTTCTCTTGGGTTTCTGAGGGAGCAGGTAGTTTTCCCTCCCTTTGCAGCCCAGGGTGAGCCCTCCCCTGTGCCTTGCGCTCTGCGTGCCGGGGAGCCACTTTGGAAACCCCTGAACTCTCCATCACTACTCACTTTCTCCCCGGTACTCGTGGTCCTTCTCTGCCTCATCCCAGCATCAAACACACCACAGCCTCACATGTTCATCCTCAGCGAACCTCCTCCAGGATAGCAGTGCTGTTCTCCTCTCTTTACAGATGAGAAAGTGAGATGTTAAAATCATAGAATCACAGAATGGTTTGGGTTGGAAGAGACCTTTAAAGCCCACCCAGCCCAACCCCCTGCCAGGAGCAGGGACATCTCCAACCAGATCAGGTTGCTCAGAGCCCCATCCGACCTGACCTTGATGCTTTCCAGGGATGCTCATGGCAATTAGTACAAACTTGAAAGAGAGTCGAGGGGAAGCCAAACCGCCAGCCCACCACTCCTTGTGTAGATCTTTATCTTGTCTCTTTACAAGGAGCTTTGAAATAAAAATAAAACAAGTTACTGATAATTAGCTCTGAAGACACAGAAGCAATTGTGCTTTATCGTGTACAAGCTCTGTGATAATAGGCCTTGTGCCATGAATTGCTAATTAATTCTTCCTTAGCAAAATGTTTTGCTTAATTAAAGGGTGTACTGATTTATAAACACATCCCTAAATATTACTCACTTTGCATCTGCTGAAAAAAATGCGGACTATTCCTGCGCTTTAACATTTCTCTTCAAATTATTCCATTATACTCAGCCACGCTCTTTTCAACACTGATTGTGACAGATTCAGAAATTATAAATCATAAATACAAAGAGCAAAAGCTAGTGATACATGCAAAATGGGAAATGTTCTCACAGCCCCCACAATATTTCAAATAATGACAAAACCAGAAAGAGATCAGAGGTAGAAATGAAGCTCCAGGCTCGGCTCTGCTCTTACTGATGCTGGAGTAATTCCTGACCCAGTCCCCAGAGCTGAGCCTGGTGCACACGCAGGAGAAGGATCTCTCACATCTCCTGCAAGGTCACTGCTGCTTAAATCAGGTCCTACCTGTCTGCTGCCTTTTGTGGTGCTTGCATGAGGCTCGTGAGCAAGTTCGCTCACTGCCCTGTTTACAGTCCAGGATTTGCTTTTTAACCAATTTATTCTCAGTTGCTGCTGTTAAGGCTTTTTTCTCCTGCGGTTGCACCCTCCTGGTAGGTGCTATCTCTGCTGTGATGCAGAGGAATGGCAAAGCAGGGAGAATGCAAGGGTGATGTCCTGTGGGAGCTAGCACTGACCTGTCCCCAGAGTGCCAGTGGCTTTAACCAGGGGCTGGTGACAGCAGGAGCCTGGACAAGCTCAGCCCAGCTTACGGTGTAGGGGTGCCCGAAAGACCACAACCGGGGACAGGGAATAGATAGATGGGAGCCTGTAAGGGATCCAGGGCCAGGCAGTTGGCTTAGATGAGGTGTGGGAACGTGGTGGGACGTGTGGAGGAAGAAGGTTTGGAGCGGTCTTTGGACACTGGGGGGTTTCAGGGAGCTTGACCTTGCAGGGCAGCTCAGGCCAACCAAGGTGGTGGGGTTTGTCAGTGCTTCAAGGGATGCCCAGCTGGGCACACAGGAGATGGGAGTGATTTGCTTGTTCTGAAGCACATCCACGAGTAACTCCCCAGGAGAACTTCATCCTGCCATGACGTGTTGCTGCGATGAGCTGTAGCATTGCCATACATCGAGGCATAGCATTGCTCCATGCTTCCCTGTTCTGGAGGGACCCCTGAGCAGAGACAGGACAGTGGGCTCCCTCCACCCCCAGTGCAGCCCAGCCCAGTCGCTCCCGCAGAGGACGGCACCTTTCGCCACCGGGCCACCACCCTCAGGAGCAGCGGACGCCCCTCTGGGAGCCGCGCTCCGTGCCAGAGCTCTCTGCAGGGACTCCTGACGCCACCCCTTCGTTCCTGCTCCACCGGGTCACCCAGCTCCGCTCCAGACACAGCCCCTCAGCCCCAGGGGCCAGCACCCACCGTGCGCGCCTCTGTCCTCGCTGGCCACAATGTGAAGAGTTTCTGTTTTTAGTGACTCACTTTCCACCCTGCTTACCTTACGTTTTGTGCCATGTTACCACCTGCTGCATGAATCCACTCCAGATTTACCTGACGAGGGTTTGATGAAACTCTGCCCTCCGTAACGCATAGGTCAGTAGCTCTGAGTCCGCAAATTCATTTTCACCCAGCATTCACTAACTGGCCCAAATACTTCCTCCTCCTTCGTCTTTTCCCTCCTCTTCGTTGCTGATGTGTCATGTGGCAAGATGCTCGTTACGCACCTTCGCTGTCGGACCAGTGTGAAATAGTGAGAACCGCACACACGTTGATAGGAACGGCGTTTGGGCTGAGGAGTTGCTGCAAGCTGAGGACTCTAATGGAGTGGATGGGGAGAGTCGGTTGTGAACACTCCCAAGCTGTTTGATGAGCTTAGAAAGCAGATGAAACTGGCTGGTTGTAACATTCCTGATGTGACAGCAGGCGAAACGCAGCTTTTCTCTGCGAGGCTTCCTATTGAGACTCTGCATTTCATCAGACATGGAGTGAAAGGAGATGTGTGTGATCAGTGAGCACAAGTGATGGCAGAGGAAAGGAAAAATTTCACGTGCACCCTGAGCAGCTGGGCTGCTGGGTTGCCTATTCAGTAGCATCAAGACAGCGTGTACATCCCACGCCGAGACCAGCGCACTGCGGTCGTTGAGTCTAAACGCTTCTTTTACTCAGAACCAGGCTTCCCCCCCGTGATCACTGCACTTAGCACCCTCTTTGTTTGCACTCTTTTCCATCCCTGCCTGGGCATTTCGTACCCTGGAGAAGCTCCTGCCTTCCCAGGTTAAGTTGCTCCAGCAGTGAAATGCCCTCGCAATTAGAAACATGTGCCCTATTTCTAGTCCGAATGTCAGCTGCCTACATTATGTATGCTGAGCACTGGGCAACACACACTTCCCTGAATATTTCTGCAGTTTGAGAATATTGCTCTGGTTACTTCTCACGCTCAGCCTCTGATCCCCAGCTGGGGTAGACCAGGATTGTTCTGCTCAAGTCAGGGTAGCTGTGCCAGCCAACATGTCTGGATTTGGTCCGTTATTAACTGCCAGGTACAGTTGCTTATGACTAAAATACCCTTTCTTTTTTTTTTAAATAAGGAGAATAAAAGGTTAAGCATCTGCAGATATTCATATTTAATCTGTTCCAATTACAATATGCATATCACTTTTGAAAAAGGGTTTGAGACTTCTCCCACACAGCCTTAAATGCGTCCGTGTGAAATAGCGATGTTTCAGGCCAGGATTTTCAGGAGCAACCTAAGGAAATGAGGCGCCCACTTCTTATTGACTCTCATTGACTTCCCTTATTGCTTTTGAAAAATCTCATCCTTAATCATTGTTACTGTGCTGTAAGAAGCAGTCTCCTGCATTATCGCTGACATGTCCTAGATACCACCAGCGCCCACCGCTGCCGTGTCTAACCCGTAAAACGTAACGAAACAAACCAAAAGGCTGAGGTTACTCGAACACCTGAAGTTGGTCATTTCTGTTCCCTAGCTGACTGCTCCTGGATTGTCCATGTCCCAGAGGAAAGCAGTGCTCCCAGAGCTGTCCGTACCCGCGGCCGTGGTCCGGTGAGACACCGGGATGGGCTTCAGAAGCGCTTGAGGGCCAGGAGGCGGCAGGTGGAGGGAGGTGTTCACAAGGATGCTTGTTGCTGGCATAACAAAATGTTGACGCAGTCCCTTTTCCACCATCCGAGGGCTTTTCCTAGGGCACTGGACCTGAAACTTGTCCACCTCCAGTTTGACTCCCTCAGGTTCTCCAGCACCCTCCAGGACAACCCAGACCCCAATGCTCAATCTTTTGGTCAAGATCCCAAACCCATCACTGTCTCCACATGCTCCTGAGAAGCCAACACAGGCACAGTCATGCTTAGAGGATCTTCTGCAATGGCTGGGTTGCAGGGGACATACCCCGGCAGAAACTCACCTGGAAATACCCAAAACATGGATCTTTACTTTTTTGCACACCAAAATTGTTACAGAACCACCCTTTTCATTTGCACTCCTGTCTAAAGCCCCAGGCAGAGCAAGCACATCAGGGCTGACCCTGCAGACCACTGACTCTCGCCCAAGCAAAGGCTCCGTTTGGCTTCTGTGGTGCCAATCACACGAGGAGAAGCTGCAGAGCCCGTTGGGGCCAGAAAATTGTCTCTCAGCTTCCCCTTGCTCCTTCACAGCAGGGCTTCGGGAGGGGGGGGGGCGACTGGGCTGTAAGTACAAGTTTCACTTGCTTTTCCCTTCAAACGGCACCAAACCTTCAGCTATGGATTATCAGGGAAGGTTCCTTGGGAAGAGGAAGGAAGCAGGTTTAGTGAGAAATGCAGAAATCCCAGTTAAACTGCTCAGAGGCCTCTACAGATTAACAGAATTAATTTATCTTGCGGGGCATTAATTGAAGAATGTGCTGAGGTTAAGGACAAGGTCAGCTCTCCACAGCGTAATGTCTCCTACATAATTCACTTACCAAACCATCACGACAATCTGTGCAGAGTAATAATGAAGGATGGGCGTTCTGCTCCCAGGATCTCAGGGAACATAACCTTGTGTTACAGATAACTTTAAGTGAAAGTTGTAGGAAGGTACATGGCAGATGTTTTATTAGATGAGACATTTGCCACTACCTCATCCTTCTTGAAGACTTGCAGTTCCAGATCAGGGCTGGATGACATAGAGAGGGATGCTCCCGACCCAGCGCGGTGTTTGATCCCTCTGCCATGCTGCATCAACAGCCCTTAGCTTGAGACCGCAGCCCTCCTGCCAGGGAGGATCAATAAAAAAAACCGCTCGGGAATTGTCACCGCGCTTGGTTATTCCACTAAACTGACTCAGAAAGGGTTGCGAGCCGGCTGCAGTGAACTCCCTGCAAAACGTGCTGGGAAGAAGTAGCTGGCTCGGGGTGGTTTGCTGGTGGAGGAAGGATGGAGAGAACAGGCTGTGATTGCAGGGGCTATGGCTTTCTCAGCCTGGCAGCCTTTCGGGCTCCCCCAGGCAGAGTGAGCAGTGGGAGATGCACCACCACCTGGGATTTGTCCCATAGTCCCGCCAGCCCGTCTCAGGTTTGCCCTGCCAGGGCAATATATGACCACCAAAACTGAACCAGACCCCTCTACGTACCGGTGCCACACACCAAGCAGAACCTGCATCTGATTTCATACGTTGTATATAACTTGGTGCTCTTCAGCAACATCTAAACCACAGGTACAAGTTTTGAAACACCAGAAGTATTTTGCTGTGGGATTAATGAAATATTAGAGCAGGGGCTCAATGCTGAATATCTGTCCTTGGAGAGACTTAAAAATAAGACCTTCAAAAATCAGATCTACCTGGTTCTCTTTCAGCTTGGCTTCAGGCCAGAGATCTCCAAAGGTTTGTTTTGATCTCAGTTTTTCCGTGAAGCCAGATCCACAGCATGGCAGAGAGGCAGACTAGGCCAGAGAGCCTGAATCAGATGCCTGTGCCCTGTGACATGTTCAATCTCCAGATCAGCCCCACAAAGAGGGCGTAAAAACCTGGTGTTGCGTTGGTTATTGTCTTCTTCAGAGCTCCCATGGCAGGTAGCCAGGTAATGAATCCAACAAGCCCTGCTCCATTACTGAGCCCTAAGAAGATCAAAGATGATGGCACAAGATGAAGTGTCTGTTTTACAGTTCTTAAAAGCTTAAGAAAAATGAAAACACACACAAGGAATCCGTATGAGGCCAATTTTAGTGAAGACAGAAAACCAGACTCAAAGGTGAGATTTTGTGCCAGACTTAAATGCTTCTTTGCGACCACATTTCATCTTCCTTCTTTAGATATATTATGATAAAATCTAATTATAGCATTGCACATCTTCCCCCAGACAGTGCTCTTTTGAAGCAGCAGAGCCAATATTTGTTTTAATTCCTTTGGTTTTGTTTGATTTTCTTGTTTGTTTGCTATTTCAAGTCTTATTACCTACACACTATTTAGATTAGTGCTGACCTGTCTCCAAGTTTCTGAAAGTGACATAATTAAGTCTTTGGATTGTCAGAGGATCCATCCCACCCTCCAAAGAGGTGCAGAAGATGGTCTGAGAATGGTCATGGGTAGGGTCTGACAGGAGCTCTCCAGAAGTATGACTGCTCTTCTGTGGGGTGGGAGGGGTGCACAGCCAGGCTTGAGGACACCCCAAAAGCATCACCTCAGCTACTTTGACTGTAGTAGGCATTGAAGTTACTGAAGAACACATGCGTTAGCATAGCCTGGTGGTGTGGTTTGGCTCTGGTCACCACGCAGTTGCTCACTCACCCTCCCAGCGGGATGAGGGAGAAAATTGGGAAGAAAGGAAAACTCGTGGGTTGAGGTGAATAGCTCAGTTTACTAGAATAGCAAAGGAAAATGACAATAATAACAGAATATAAGGATAGTAAAATATACGAAATGAACAATGTGCAATTTCTCACCACCCGATGTCCCAATGACTGATACAGCCTGTCCTGAGCAGCGATCACCGGGACAAAACCAAGCAGCAAGGAAAGGGGTGAGAGGGAGAGAGCAAGGGAGAGAGATATCCCGTTGGGCAACCCCCACTTATACACTGAGCATGGTGTTCATGGCATGGAATATTTCTTCACACACGAAATCCAAAACACATCAGCTACTGAGAGGAAAATTGACTCCATCCCTGCCAAAACCAGGACACCTGGCTGCTGGGCATGTATAGCCATAGGAAGCAAGCAGCGATACCTGACCTGCCTGGGAACTGCAGAGTGCTGGGGCACTAATTCTGAGATCAGAAGTGTCATGGTCTCACACAACCCCTGTCAGGACGCAGGCATTTCCCAGAACAGCAAGCTGCAGTGCAGAGAAGTGCACATCAGTTGCTTGATTCCTGCTGAGCCTCAGACTGCAAATTCAAGAGCTCCTCACTTGCACTATTTTCACAAGTGCCGTGGTTTTCAAACCACTCTCCTCATGCTTTTCAGACCCGAGCCATGATTTTCAAGTGCCTGGAGTTGTCAGTGCATATTAGCCAGGCAAGAGAGGGCTGCCTAGGAGAGAAGAGATGAGAAAGGAGAGAAATTCCTCATGGACATTTCTGATGCAAATGACCACTTGCAAATAGATCAAAGTTGCGGCATGTCCCATGAAACTAGAATGTGTTTCATAACGTGTCAGGAACACTTCAGACAGCCTTTTGCCAATGGTAGGTCTGATAATTAGGGGTTAGCAAGTGTCTCTGCTCACGGCTCTGTTCCGGCCGGCATCACGCCCACGAGGCAGCTCTGTCAACACTTTCCTTCAAAGAGAGAGAACTTACCTGTTATTTGAACATCAGTGAGACATTAACTGATGTCAGTGAAAGGTCGGTTCCAGCCTACAAGTAAAACCCTGTTATTAATACTTTTATCATGTTTAGTTGTTTTAATTTTTTTACTGAAATTGCTTGGAAGATAATTAAGTCCCATCGGTGCCTGGAGTGCTTAGCTACAGAGGAGAGTTCAAATGCTAGCAAATCTATCGTCCTCTCTGCCTTAAATTCAGAGAAAGAATTGCAATGAAAATATATCAATGTCCTTTGCAGAAATCCTCGTGCCTGTTTCGCAGCTGGGGACTGAACTCTCGGATTCTGGCCCCAGATGGCAGGATGGATGCCTGGGTGCTGAGCACCAAATCGTTGTCCCCACAAAGTCATTAAGTTCTTCCAGCTTGCATTGTGGGCTTGTGGTTCTTGGAAGCCAATCCTTTACGGAAAAGAAGGAATTAGAACTATACAAGTCAGTGAACTATACAAGTCAGGCTAGTTCTGGTAGCTGCAGAGGTAAAAGTACCACTAACTACTAATATTTAAATTCCATAAGATATTTTTCAGAGTTTTCCACTACAACTCATTATAGCTTTAACAAATACATGCACTACATATAAGAAAATTCATCTCAGCTGTGTGATGGCTATTACCCACATTCTGCTTTCTCTCTTATTAACCGGTTACCCTATATTTGGAATAAAGAGAAAATTGTTCAGTTCAATATTTGCCTTCCCCAGTATCACCCACCGACTAATCTTTTATTTTTCACTCTCTCTTTCCTTGCAGATTGCTAGATCGGATAATCCATCTGATAAAACGCTGTCTGTTTCATTAATCCAGCAGACACAGGAAAGTGAAGTGGTGAGTTCAAAAAGCGACGATAGGTTTCACTAATACAGTAGATGTGCGGTAAGAACTTCATGAACACAATCACAAATTTAGCTGAGAAGAATATTAGTGATGTCAGAGAGCAGATGGTACTTTGGTAATTTTGAATTGACTGAGATCATGAACTTGAACTCGCTGAGGTTGCCTTTGCTACCTATTTACAGACTAGAAAAAGGGAGTGCAGAACTGGAAGCAGGTGAAAGAACAGAGCATAAGCAATGATTTGCTTTAGGAAAAAAAAAAACCCAAACAAAACACAACAACAAAACCAAACCAAACAAACCACTCTCCAGTCTTAAAATCAATATGCAGGAGGTTCACTCTGACAACATGTGGAACCCGCACGACACAGAATACTATTGATAGATAGACTCCTGCTTAAAAATAAAAAGAACCTCAAAGGCCAGCAATTTACTTCACAAAAATAACAGCTGTAATCCAAGTTGTGTATGGTGTCATTACCTGTTCTCCCAGACAAAACTGGAACACTGGAAGAGTCCCAGAAAAACGTGCCTTAGGGCAGGAGGGTGTAACAGGAATTTTTTGTTTGGACATGTGTATGAGGCCTTCCACAGAAGATAACGCAGTGATCTAGGCAGGAGCAGGATGGATGGGAGTACTGGGGTCGTCTAGGAGCTCCTCTGAGGTACTCAGGATAATCTGATAAACAACCGCTCTGTAGCTGTAGCCGTTATCTGATCACGTATGATCAGATGTGTGTGAGGGCTGTCAGATGATGAGGAAGAGAAAAGACCCTTCCTGGCAGTCATGGTTCCTTTTCTAACAGAGACCAAACAAGTAGGAACTTCTGAGGAGGCTGCTGGGGCTGGGGGAGCTTCCACTGGGAGACAAGTACTGGGAAATGGGCTGTTTCCCCAAGGATTGCTGTAAACAGAGGGATGAGTCCAAAAGTCACTGGAAGGGACAGGAATTGACAGAGGCAGACATACAGCCCAAAGTCATGCGGTGGTCGTTTTGGGTTTTTTTCCTCTTTTATTTTTCTTTTGGAAAATTGGGTGAAGCTGGGGGAAATATGATCTGCTTAATAACATGCCAACAGTCTGGCCCGCTAGCACAGAGATACTGGAACAATGCATTCAAATGTTGGACTTGACAGGGAAAAATTATGACATTTTTCTTTATTATAATGAAGAGTAGAGCATATAACCTATTGTGCAGCATAATAGCGCTATTAAACTAACAAGAATAAATGTTTGCAGGGAATCAGAATCTGCTGCAGAATGACCAAAGCCCGAAGCCTGAGCGGCTGCAGAGTTTCTGATTAATCAACAGAACAAGAGAATACTATTTCCCCCTATGTGGCTCAATTAATAGAGTGTTGCCAATTTGAGGAAAAATTAGAGGCACGGGGGAGTTGCACACCATAGGTATGTACTCTCCAGAATTAAACAATTTAAAAATGGCTATTTACAAAGATTTGACCCTAAAGCATGCACCAGAAATTGCCACGTCAGTGCAGATGCCTACTAAACACGCCGGGATGGTGCAGCATTGCAAGATCTGTGCAACAAATAAATTCAGGGTCAGGTGCAAATACAGCTCAGGCAACACCCACCGTGTGCCTGTGCTGTGAGAAAGAGTTTCTCCATGCAAACGATTATCGATTCTGGGACAGTCTTGCAGGAACTGCAAGGAAGTAAGGCACGTGCAGCAAATGTGGAGCTCAGCGCATATCCATGGCTTTCAAAAGATGCGTCCTGAGGATTTCAGAGCCCTTGCTGCTGATGTTAGGCTAAGGATCACTGATAACGTCGTACAGTTTCCAGCTCTCAGGTTTAAAGAGCAGAAGTGAGGTGTTGCTGACAAATGGGAGGAACAACGCTCGAGTGAATCTTGCCCAGAGTCTGCTCTCCAGGTGGCATCTCGACAGGGTAATCCAGCCACTTGCAGGGGTTCAGGGAGCTTCTGCACTTCTAAAAACACACAAAAGAAAATGTTTCTGCCAGATTTTAAGCCTGAGCTCCCATGACATCTCCTGAGAAGACCTGGCCAATGCTTAATTGGTTATGATGTCATTTTGCTAAATCTTGCAACGCTCCAAGGATGGAGGTTTCTTCTGTGCTGACCTCTTCTGAAGCTGCACCATCCTCCTGGTGAAAATGTTTTCCCTAACATCAGTTCTGCCCCTCCCAAGCTGAAATTTGATGTCGTTATAATAATCGATGTACACAACATGTCACAAAATGATTTAATTACGGTATTCCTTCCTCTCCCTAATAAAACCCTTGGTTTCATTGCTTATCACCCTTGCCAGTGGCAGCTGTCCAGGCTCTTGTTCCTCTCAGAGTCAGGGGGCCGTGGTGAACGCACAGCAAAGCTTCAGAGAACCAAAGGCTCCACCGAGCACATGGGAGCTGACAATTTTCAAAGGCTTGCAAAATATCACCACCCTGCTTCTTTCACAATGTTCACGTTTTCTGTTCTTAAAAGCAACCGATGCCTGTGCTCAAATATTTCAGCCCAGATCGAGGTTGCTTGGCAAATTATAAACAGTTCACACAGAACGTGGGGAATCGGGCAGTTTGGAAAATATATATTGCTTTGGTGTGCCTGGTCCTCGCCAGTTGTGACACTGGGTACCTGGTTCAGCGCACGTCCTCCGGCTGGTGCCCCCCAGGCCATCGTTTGAGAAGCTGAAGCATTATCACAGCCTCCTGTAGGAAAAGAGACTGGACAAGCTGATAGAAAAATTAATGTCTGTCTGATGATCTGATATGCTGGTGGATGTCAGAGACTCAGGGGGGCTCCTGATGCAATTCTTTGAAAATCTGAGTGGAGGGTGCCTGCGGTGCGCTGGCAAGCTGAGATTGAACAGAACATAGCAGAGAGTTTGGCTGCCAGGAGGCTCCGAGAAGAGAAAATAGTGATGCATTGCCATGGTCCCCTACGCACGTCACCAGGGTGGCAAGCAGGGGAGAGGAAAGCCTTGTTTGTTTGGTTTACATCTGCCAATAAAATCTGTGTGGAAACCCCCTAAACTTGAGGTTCCCTAAAACCTTCTTTTTGAATCATTTTCCCTTTTTAGCTCTTTGATAAATATCGTATTTACTGGTTTTTTCTGTCCATAAACAGGAACAGGAAAATACCGAGATACCAGCTATTTCCATGAAATGCTGAACATAATAAATAACCCATAAAAATGAGCCTTTATATTTCAGGAGCTGTCCGAGGCTTATTTGGTGAGCATTTGTGGAGATGGACAAAAGCCCAGAAATTATTTTAGCCCCTTCGTGTTCTCATTAGCCATGCAAATCCACCACATGACTGTTAAATGCAGCCAAAGGATGCTTTTTCTGAGCCCTCTCTGCTCATCTCCTGGCAGCCTGAGCTCCCATAACAAACGATATCTCCCTATGTTTCCAAACACGCGGGTTTATGACGTTGCAGCCGTACCCTCACCAGCATGGTGGGTGTCCCAGTTGCCCCAGTTCTGGTGGTTGAGCTGCCCCAGGTCCCTCTCCCTGGCATCGCATTTTACTGGGAGCATACATCCAGCATGGCCTATGGAAGCTATCCTGAGCAAAGCAGGGCTCTGGTCTTCATTTCCAAGGCAGGCTCAGCTGCAAGGCTGGAGTTGAGTCAGTATAGCCACCAGCGCATACCAGTGCCTGCCTCCCATCTGGGAGCTGGCGAGGACATCTGCCATTGCCAAATCCTATTGCCTACATGCATGTGAGCAGGAGGGCCAGCTGTCCAAGAGAGATCCATAGGGATCTCCTGTGGACATGTCCGACTCCAAATCCCGGCTTGGGACCACGGGGACAGACCTTTAACAGCGCAGGCCACCAGAAGAGCACCTCTCCTGTGAGGCCAGGCTGAGAGAGCTGGGGCTGTTCAGCCTGGAGAAAAGGAGGCTCCGGGGAGAGCTGAGAGCAGCTCCCAGTGCCCAAAGGGGGCTGCAGGGAAGGTGGGGAGAGACTCTGCAGCAGGGCCTGCTGTGACAGGACGAGGGGTGATGGCCTTAAACTGGAAGAGAGTAGATTTAGATTTGACATAAGGAAGATATTTTTTCCACTAAGGGTGGTGGAGCACTGGCCCAGGTTGCCCAGAGAGGCGGTGGATGCCCCATCCCTGGAAACATTCCAGGCCAGGTTGGCCGGGGCTGTGAGCAACCTGATCTGGTTGGAGATGTCCCTGCTCCTGGCAGGGGGGTTGGACTGGGTGGCCTTTGAAGGTTCCTTCCCACCCAAACCATTCTGTGATTCTAAAATATTAGCATCACTCAGTGAGGACCCCAAGAAGCGGGTGATATCCTGTGATGTGATATCTCTAAAGAGCCATGGTGTTTCCAGAGGTTTAAATGATGCCCATCTGCCCCCGCCGTGCTGAGCAGGGCCACGGGGAGAGCGCGGCTCCTGCACTTCCAGCCCCGGCTGTAATTGCTGGGTCTCTCCCTGCCCTCGGGGAGCAGATGGCACTTCTCACTCTCAGCTAAACCATTTACCGTGCAATCTTCTCATTTCAGACCAGATAAAAATGCCAGTTAACATCAAGAAATTGTGGTGTTTGCTTTCTACTTATTAAAACTCACTTTATTACAGTGTTAACCTTCAGACCCTTGGAGCTGCGTGACACAGCTGTCTCTGGAAGCAAAGACCCCACGTAAACAAAAAGTCACCCCCCAGAGCAAAGGCAATGCTGCACTTTATTAATAAAAGCTTGGAGCGCCATGTAATTCTCCCGCCTAGTCTGCCAGAAATTCAACACCACAACACTTCAGACAGCACAAAAGGCAGATTTGATGTTTTCTAATTGATAGAATATCTATTGAAAACCTATTTAGACACTTTAATGGGTTCACAGGAACGCTGTGCCAATCTGTGGAGGTGGAGAGCTCATCAGAAACTTTAATACTTTCCATATGCGCAGGAAAATACCATTTGCAGAGATTTCTTCCTAGTTTCATCCATCTGCCTCACCAAACTATTCCTTTTTGTCTCTTATTTATGGCTGCAATTTTGATACCACAGTAACTGTACACGATCTGCTGTATATTTCTCTTATTTGCTTTGAAATTGCTCTTTTCAGCTCGTCTCTGAAGTCATTTATTTGCCCACAAAATAACCAGGTCCTGAACTATTTCCTGGCAACCGGTGCTGCAGTGCCTAAGATGTTTTTCTGTAACAGTGTATATACATTCTTTATTATTGTACCTAAATGCTTATTAACAATTCATGACTTCTTAAATGGCTGAAAAAAACAGATTCTTGAGCTAAATATTTCTAGAGAGTCTCTTAGCCCAGAGATCTTCTCTGCAAGTGTAGACTTCACAGTGGCAGAGAGCATGGCTAGAAGTCGATGAGAAGCTCAACATGAGCCGGCAATGTGCGCTCACAGCCCAGAAACCAACCCCATCCTGGGCCGCATCCCCAGCAGCGTGGGCAGCAGGGCGAGGGAGGGGATTCTGCCCCTCTGCTCCGCTCTGCTGAGACCCCCCTGCAGCGCTGCGTCCAGCTCTGGAGCCCCCAACACCAGAAAGAGATGTCCATCAGTTGCAGAGTCCAGAGGAGGCCAAAAAGATGATCAGAGGACTGGAGCCTAAAGGGGGCTGATAGGAAAGATGGGGAGAGACTGTTCAGCAGGGCCTGTTGTGATAGGATGAGGGGTGATGGTTTCAAAATAGAGGGAGGTACATTCAGATTAGGAAAAAATTATTAGGAAAAAATGTTTTCCACTGAGGGTGGTAGAACACTGTCCCAGGTTGCCCAGAGAGGTGGTGGATGCCCCATCCCTGGAAACATTCCAGGCCAGGTTGGCCGGGGCTCTGAGCAACCTGATCTGGTTGGAGACGGCCCTGCTCCTTGCAGGGGCATTGGACTGGGTGGGCTTTGAACGTCCCTTCCAGTCCAAACTATTTTATGATTCTATGATTTCCAGAGAAATTGCACTTTTTAATTAAAAATATATTTAATCCATGTACAAAACAAAGTGACACATCTACTCAGGGGCTGCTCTAACAGGCTAAAAATAACTTTTCACTTTATATACTTTGATTTTAGCAGTCTTCATATTATGCTTACTGGAGACTTCGATCATGAGCATCCTGATCTGAAAACATGAGGCTCCTGTGCCTATTGTCTTCATCACACGTATGGGCCATTCTAAGTCCTCGCTCAGCAAATTGCGGTCATATTGAGGCTGTGTTTAGACTTAGCGGCACATGAACACCCTCAGGATGAGCTTTCCCCCTCATGCAATCATCTCCATGGCACAGACGAGGATAACTGAGGCAGGGAGAGGCAGTGACAACCTCTGCGACCCCAGCCTGGGGCTCCCTGTTAGCAGAGAGTGCCCAGAGAAGAGGATTTTGGATGATCTCCTCATTGTAAGGCACTGAGAAATACTTGGGATGTATCAAAACCTAAGAAGCTATCTGCAGTGGCTTCTGTCAGCCTCGCCCACGGCCGCCAGATCCAGCTGCCACCTCACCTCACAAGTTCTTGGCCAGCAGCAATGCAGTGGGGGGGCGAGGAGCTCTGCTTTTTAGTTAATTTTTACTCCAGCTAATTTGACTGTCAGAAGCAAAATGAGAAATTTGAAGTTGTCCATACACTCATTGACCTTTAAGTGTGCAGCCCCTGAATTTTAAGTACTTTCCAAGCAATAGCCAAAGAAATAGCAGCATCTCCACAAGCTTGTTTCTCCCACCAACAACAGGAGTGACGTGATGCATTACAGAGGCCTCCAGGGCCCTGAGACTTAATTGTCCTCCTGTTGAAAAGCTGATCAATTTGCAGACTCCCTCTGGGGGCTCCTCACTTTATCTTGATCTCTTATTTCTTTCCTCAAAGCGCACTATTTCAAGCATATCCCTCGAGCACGGTAAGTTCAGGAAATGCATTTGTCTCCGGCTCTGTTAGATCGTTTCGCACTGCTGGTGTGCGAGCAGTGGCAGCGGTGGTTCAGTAACCGAGGATGAGTCTGTGAGCAGGGGAAACCAATGTGTACTTACGTGGGCTGTCATGGGATGCAAACTGCTTTGCATCTCCACCGCATCAGTAATACCCACTGTCAAGGGATGCTCTACAGAGATGTGGTCAAAGGAAAGAAGGAAGATTTTTGGTGGTGGGTTGGTTCTATTGCTTGGCTTCAGCGTATATGATAGAGTTGTTGTCATGACATAGGGCAAAGCACTTGTCATACTGAAGCTCTAAGGTGGCTCTCCTCCTTCCACTTGCGAAAAGCTTGACCTCTAGGACCCGTGGAAGTGCTGGAAGCAGTACCATGTGGACTGTTACAGACAAATTGTTTCCAGGTTGATCCATCAGTCTGACTGTAACCACCCCTTCTCCCTCCCAAACTGAGCATCCAGGTGTTGCGCCCAGGTCCACATCTGTTTGTTTGCACAGCAGCCAGTGCAGGGAAGTCCTGACCTGTGGTGGGGACTTCTCTTGACCTGTGGTGGGGACTTCTTCTTCTTCTTTAGGTTGCCCAGAGAGGTGGTGGATACCCCATCCCTGGAAACGTTCAAGGCCAGGCTGGATGAGGCTCTGAGCAACCTGATCTAGTCAGGGATGTCCCTGCTCCTTGCAGGGGGGTTGGACTAGATGACCTTTGAAGGTCCCTTCCAACTCTAACCATTCTATGATTCTATGATTCTCAGGTGAGGAACCACTGTAAGCAGTAAACAACAAGAAGGACTGATGCTTTTGCAGTCAGTGCAAACTCTCTCTTCAGGCTGTTAGCAAGAACCGCCCAAACCCCACTTCTTGCTTTTGCCTTCCATAGATACCACTTGTGACGTAATGGGTCTTTCATCTCAACAGAACTTTTATCTTCAAACGTGTCAGATCTTTAAAGAGCTGGAAAACATTAACAGGCAGGGAGAAACTTTATTCTAATTTACTAAATGGAAGAGAAAGAGGAGGATGCAGCCAGTTTAATGAGCAGACACTGCCTTTGGATGAGGGCTCCTGCTCTTAAGGGTTCAGTGGATTCTTCTCAGTGCCACGGTCGGCTCTTAAATCAAGACTAGTCAGAGTAATTTGCACTAAGAAGGAGTGGCCAGGCTGTGCTGTATTAATATCACTCTGTGTGTTGGTTCCTTCGATAGTTTTGGTGTTGATATTCTGTACTATGCCATCATAAAGAAGCCTGTAATGAAAGATGCTGCGTAACTGTGACCTCCCAATGGACATTGCTGCTGCTGCATCCTGACCAAGGAGCTGCGGCAAAGTGGATGGTTTAGAGTCGTTAACAGCGACAGGGAGGTAATGGTGGTGCTGCAGAGGAAGCTGTGTAAGCAGAAAGCTCTTTTTTGTGCCTACTCAAAAGACCAGCTTCTAGAAGAGCATTTGTGACTGTTGTTTGTTTGCCCCAAAAAGTGGCAAGTGCCTCTTCAGTGTAGCCATATGCCATGTGGCATTAAGGATCCTTAATTAAAAACAAAAGGAAACCATAATTTCTGTCTTAGTTCTGAATTTGAAGTGAAAGGGGATCTTAGTCACAAGCTGAAAAGGCAACTTCAACTGTGGTGTTCCTTCAGCTTTACCAAAATTGGCCCAGCACGGTGTCTGGATGTGCACAGCAGGGAATCACAGTGTACAGTGTTTATCTGAGGAACAGTCTCCTTTTGGAGAGATAAAGTCAGCTCTGAACACCAGGAGAGACTTTGCTGTCTTGAGTCAGACCCGATGATAAGACTTAAAGCTATGCTTAAGCCAAGGGATAAAAAGATTGAGAGGAAATAAAGGTATTTTTCTGAATTTTCTTCACTATGAAAGATTTGGACGTTGAATGAGGAGAAACTGTACTAGCATTGTAACTGGAGATACTGGTTTAACTCCTAGCTCTTTTCATAATCATAGGCAAGTTATTTATTATGCTGCTGAGTCTTCTTATATTTATCGCTCTGTTTGAAGTCCCATCATCTGGAGACAAGTGAATGTCCCGGCTTTCATTTTTGCAGTATTTTAGTCTCTGTCATTGCACAAAATGCTTGAAATGTAAGTGTAAGTGAAGGCTAGGAGGATAGTAGGCAAATAAAAAAGTAACTGCAGATGTATGCTAAGAAGAACCAAAAGCATACTGTAATTTTCAAATCACTCATAATTTGGAGGAGAGAATGAACTGATTCATGATTTTAGGATGCTCAGGATCGGCAAAAGCATAATTAATCTCTTGCCTCCTTTATGCCTCTGCAAAATGGTATTAATAAGGCAGCTTTTATCCGTTGTAGACTGTGGGCACTGTCTATAGCTCTCAACGGCCATCGTGTAGAACCTAATGGAGAAGGGTCCTCGTAGTTTTCAATTAGGGCTTAACACAACGTAATTTACAGTTTCAGACTGTTCTTCACTTCGGTTTCAGTGATAGAAACACGAATGAACATCTACATTTTAAGGCAACAAGTACACAAATTATAATTATTATGATGTATTCATTTTAGTAAGTCAAGTTTTTCGAAGCAAAATTATCATCATAAGTGAGGAACAAGGTGAGTGTAGTTAGATTGACATGAAATGCAGAAAGCTAATTAATTTTCTTCTTTGAGGTCTGGGAAAGGTGACAGAGAGGCAAGACAGATTGTCGTAGAGGATGATAAATGCTGTAAACATTTAAATGGCTCACAGAAACCACTGATGCAGTCCAGAACATTATAATATTTTGGCTTTGAAGAGACAGCAATGCGTCTCACCCATTCTTTCCGTTTGAACACAAAGCGCATCCCAGCTTATGGAGTTGTGGATGGGAGCTATTTGGGACTTTATGGTGAACTGTATGCAATAAAGAGAGGAGATGGGAAAGAGGATTGGCCGTGGGCTATAGAGCATTTCATTGCCAGGCTCCAGTCTTGTCCAGGTCAGTAGAGATGGGAAGTCATTACCAGCTGATGGCTGTTCAACGACCTGTGTGAAATGAGGAGGCGGTTTCAGTCCCATTCCCTTGTGGCCAAGGGCCCTTAACATCAGATCCACCTCCCGTGGTGGCCATGCCTGGCTCGGCAGCCTGCACCCCGTCAGCAGGAGACGGCATCAGCTGCCCAGCGGCTGCAGAGGAGCTCCATGCAGCACGGGGAGCTGACTGTTTTGGTGTTTTTGAGACCAACAGCCTTGTTCCTTCATGCAGACATGTGGCTGAACTGCTTCAGGGGTCTCTTGAAAAGGAGCCCGGGTTTCTCAGCACCTGTGTGGGCACAGCACAGGAGCTGCACTTTCAGAGGGACCCAAATTTCAGCTGCAGCAGATGGGTCCCCTGTTCCTGCCAGGATGGCCTGGTGATCGTCACATGCCGAGCACTAGCATCCCGTGACACCTGCCAGAGCCATTTGGAGAGCTGGATACACACCAGTGATGGGCTGTTGGGTACCAGCACCATTGGGGCCCAGGAAGCCCATGCTCCTAACACAGTCTTGCAGATGCTCTCCAGGAGGTGGGATGCTGTCTTTCCTGGGGAAGTCTGGCTTTCTCCTAAGTGGCTGTACCTCGTTGAGCAGTCAGCACACGATGGCTCGTGGTTGTCACAGAGTCTGCCAGCCCTACTGAACACGAGCAGGGAGGAGAGAACAGCTGGCCACGAGTGCAAATGGTGACTGCATTTGGGGCTTATGGATAAGGGTGGTGGGCAAAGGGAGGGGTTGATCATGGTTTGGCCAGCCAGAAACAGCAGCTGGGAGTCAGAATTTCTCTCATTTCCCCTGAACCATCTCTATTAACTGTTCACTCCAACTTCATTAACAGCTCCATGGGAACATTTGCCCCAAGTCCTGATGTGTTTGTGGACTGTCTGGGACTGGAAGCAGCGCAGTGTGCCCAGTACATGGGCTGAGCAGGCTGCTGAACTGGTTATGAATCCAGGCACTCATTCTCCCAATGCCAAATCCTTGTATGAATGCAGCCCTAAGGACCTGCTGACCAGATCTCTGCTCAGTCTGTTGACCTTCCAGATCAGAACCTGGCTTTGCTGCCTGAGGCACAAAGCGGTCAACCAGAAAATGTTTTTGGAGTTCTCCTCTACATACACTGAAATTTGCTCTGTGGGAGATTTTGGAGAGCCCTAACCTGTCAAAGTGAGAGAAATTGTGTACAAGGTTTTTTTCCCTCCAGTCAAGCGGAATCAAGGACATATTGACAATCGGATCTCCTTGTCCTCTGGGTCACATGTGTCTTATCTTGGCCCCATCACCTGGATATGTCTTCATGCTTGTGAGCATGCGAATGTAAGTATCTGAGTGCATAAAATCCACTTGCTGAGAGATTTTGTAACCAAATATTTCTATAAGATCACACATCAAATTTTGTTACACTAAATTTCCCTAGAAGAGAAGGACACTCACCACTAGGAAAGATTTCTTGTTCATGGTGTTAAATTCATGTGGCTTCAGTGAGAGAACAACAAGGCACTTGACACCTTCCTGTTTCAGAATAACTTTGGAGCATCTGTTTTCGCTCATTTAATTTCTCTGTCCCAAAGGGGATTCAGCAAAATGGCCAGCTTGTGTGTGTTCAGAGCTGACCTGATCTAATCTGAAGAAGAGTTGTACTTGAATTCTGTGAAGCTGTTGAATTTGGATTCATCAGCCAGTTTCCCCACAGATTTTTCAGAAAGTTTCTACTCCGTTTGAAGGATAATTACCATCCCTCAGTCTCAGGGGAGGAAGAAACAAAGGACTGTACATTCCCCCTTTGATTCAAACTCAAAGAGTGACAGAGGCATGAAAAAAAGAGTAGGTTCAGGAAATTCTTCAGTAGCATGTTAACAGCTCTGCATCAAAACCAATCCATAGTGCAAGACAGGGACCCTGCCAGGGGACGAAGAGGAGAGTTAGGACTGCCAGATCCTCTTCTGGAAAAAAATGTCCCTGTACTTGCACCCCTCTGGGAAATGAGAGGGAACACGTGACTGTCAGCCAAGTTTTCCAGGACACTGCTTTTGAAGGTATTTCTCTGCTTACTGACAGAGATTACCACATGTGAATACCTTTGTCATTGTCCTCACCTTGCATCCCTTTCCTTCCAGGCCTGTACAACCCCGTTGTTGTTCTCAGTCCCCACCTACCAATACTTGCAAAGGTTAGGAAACAACCCCTAGAAAGCCCACTTTAATTTTCCAGTGCTTACTTTTCTGCAGGCCAGTGCCTTCATTTAATGATCGGATCACTGCCATGGGATCTTCATCCAGCAACGCGTTCTCTTCCTGCTGCAAACCGGGAGGAGCAGAGCATCCTTCCTGTGGTGCAGAGGGACCCAGCAGCCCCCTCTTTTCCCGTAGCCTCACACAAGTCGATTCCACTACTGGGGCTCCCTCTGCCCCAAAGCTCCTGTTCTTCCGACCTCGCCTTCCTTCTTCCTTGGTTTGAGCAGGGGATTATCTGAGCCTGGCTTATCCGATGACTTACGGCCCAAGTGTGAGTACTTCTGCAAAGGTGGAGGTTATGTGAGGTGCTGAATATATATATGAGCGTGCAAGTTCTCATTCTGTGCTAAAAAGCTCTGCTAACTCTCAAATTAAGCTAGTCTAAAATTATGTTTTCTGTAGCTTAGTCCGTCCACAAAGAAATGCTTCCAAGTGTGTTCTCAGATACATGCAGTGAGCAATTGCATGCATTTTCGGCTCTGGATCATGAAAAATCCAAAATGAAAAGAATGAAAGAATCTTGCACACTCCAGTAATTAAAAAGATGAGTAGAAATCCCTAGAGAAGGATAATTTAGGTGCCTAAAGAGCTGTTTTTCTCTTCTTACCATTATCATAAATATTTTCTATTTCATTACAGTTGAGATTTTCATCATGATTATTTAATGATGACACTCTAACAAGATTCAATAACGAGCTTTTTTAAAATAAAAAGAAAACAACTAAGGATTTTTCCAAAATGCTTTCATGATTAACAAGAAAGTGTCTCCAGTACAATTCCACCTGTGTCAACAAAGATGTATCTTGCATAATAGGTCTCTTAAGCAACACAAGTGACACTATATCACATAAGAATGTCTTTAATGGTAAATATTATGTGTTTTTATAAAACATTCAAAGGCAGTAAAAATTCTGTGTTTTAAGTCCTGGATCCAGTAAGCAGCTGTCCTGAATTAAATATTGAAAGCTGCCTTTGGTGAATCCCTTGGGAATGTTCAGTGACTGCCTAGCATCCATGGGCAGTGCGAGACACATCTGAGGCATCAGCGTGCCAGCACGTGTGCCCCAAGCATCCCACCTCTGCGAAGCTTCTATCCTTCCACTTCATCTCCCCTGAGACATCTTCTCGTTTTGTGGGTAAAGGCGACTCCAAGAGCGAAGGTAACACATCCCTAGGAAAAGTAAGTAACACACTAGTGAGTGGCCAGCCTGCGGAGAGGGGGGCAGGTTGATGGGTCAATCGTGTCTCAATATCTCACTTGAGAAATTAAACTTTTTTCTACTTCAGAAGGTGGTGATGGTCAGGGAGATTTTTGATGCTCTGGTGAAAGGTGATGAAAACTTGTAATTCAAGAGAGGGAACCTCACCATTTGGGGTTTCTTCTTGGAGCTGAAAAGCATTGAAAACACACTTTCTTCCTAAAAGACTGGTTTGAAACCTAAATCTTTTCTTTTTGTTCCCTTGGTCTCTTGAACGGGCTTGTAAGAGAAACTGCTTTCCTCTCCAGCTGAGCAGTCACATCTTAGGCTGCCAGGAGATCAAAGAAACTCTGGGCTGGAAGAAGTTGTTCAGACATCCATTGGAGAGATGGACTTGGGTCCTCTTGAACTCCTCAAAGCCCTCAGGGGAGCTGCAGGATCCAGGTGAAAATAAAGTTCAAAGTCTTCAGCTGCCCATTGCTGTCTGTTCCTCAAGGCAAATTCCGGGCTGCTTGTGCTGTAACCAGCCGAATAATGAAACCCTTCACCATAAGTCCTGCAAAGAAAAGGACTTTTGAGCCATGAGGAGTCTCCTCGGTCTTCCCTGCAGGCAGTACAAAGGAACCAGATCTGAGCACTGGAGACCCTGTTGTGTTTGGGACCTAAGCTCATCTGAGCCCATGCAAAAAAAAAAAAAAATCATGAGTGCTTTCTAAAACCACAACCCAGTTTATCTCCTCTGGGACTCCAGGACCCAGTATAAGGACCTCCCCAGTGCACAGCCCCTGTGCTTCTTCCAGAGCCTTTCGTGCTCGCCTTGGTTCAGGGGAATACATTCCAACTGCAGTAGTGTCAAAACGTGTCATTTCAACATGAAACACATGCGGTTTGCAGCTTAAAATAGCTATTCAAGGACTGCTCTCTTCAGATGTTGAAAGCCAACAGCTGATCTCCCTTCTCCTTCCCCACGCAGTGTGCCCTTCGTGTGGCGGTTTCACGGATACCAGCAGCTTTCAGCTCTTGCTGGATCATAGCAATCCTACGGGAACATCACACCTGGGATGCATCTCTGCCCCCTGATCCAGACAAGCTCCTGCTCTTTGGAAGAGTCCTTAGTGCGGAACCCTCCAGGCTCGCCCCGTCTCTTTCTCTCTCTGCCTCTCCAGCTCTGTCCCTCAGACCCTTCTCCCAGCAAGGTGCCCTTGGCCCAGCATTCTAGAACACTGGCCCAGGTTGCCCAGAGAGGTGGTGGATGTCCCATCCCTGGAAACATTCCAGGCCAGGTTGGCCGGGGCTCTGAGCAACCTGATCTGGTTGGAGATGGCCCTGCTCCTGGCAGGGGGGTTGGACTGGGTGGGCTTTAAAAGTCCCTTCCAACCCAAACTGTTCTGTGATTCTGTGATTCAGCAGCCGGGACAAGGCACACAGGCAATCTTGCACCCTTCCCAGCAAAAGAGCACAGTGACCACAAGAGCAAAACAAACAAACACAGCAGATAATTTCGAAGATTTCATGTTCAGCTGCGATGCGGAATGCAGCCAAGTTTGAGGATGTTGAAATCCCCTGTGAATTTGATCTCCCAGACTCTGCACAGCCCTGAGGCTGGCACAACACACAAAGAAAGAGGAGGAATTTTAAAATGCAGTCAGTCATCCCTCGCATTACGCTGCTTTTTCTTCTTGCTTCTTTCCCTTGTATCTGCAAGGGTTTCCCCCAGGTTTCACAGGACAAATAAGAAATTAATTTCTGACAGCTAAAAACTAGCAGAACTTGCTTTCCTTGCTTTTCAAACCCATATAAAAGCTCTTATTTTTTCTCCATCTCTTGCCCTTTCTGTGTCCTTTCTCACCAGTTACCGAAATGCCCCAGGAAAGCCGGATGCATGGGGCTGAATGAACCAAAGGAGAAGCCACCCTTGTCCTCTGCGGAGTTATGACAGCTGTGAATTTGGCTGCCTCTGTTACTGCAGCCATGGCCTTGGCTGTCTCAGAAACACAGCCACATTTGTACCTGGTGTTAGAATGTGCAATTATAATTATGGTGCATTTCAACTAATGCCGTTGTTTTTATGGATCTTGATCTGTAGCAGAGTCTACAGTGCTGGCACCTGCAAGTGCCCATAGTAAGACACAGTCATGGGTCTGTAGGGACACACTGGCAGTGGGAGGGGGAAAGGACAGTGTGAAAAAATAGATGGGAAAACACAGGGAAGAGCAGCAGATGGGATGGACAAGATGGGGTGGACAAGATGAGATGGAAGCTGCATGAGGAATGATGCCTGGTGGTTGGTAGCAGATAGAAGACCAAAGTGTGAAGACAGTCTAGGCAAAGGTGTTGGGTGTTTCTGTTTCTGTTCCGCCTTGTTGAGTGTCTGTCTGGAAAAGAGAAGATTTTGAAGGAGCAGCCTTAAGTACAGGAGCAAGGAATAAACATTGGAGGACCAGCCTGGACCCATGTGGCTGTGGGTACGGCTTTAGTAGCAGTGGTTTTTTTGCAAGTCCACCTTGAGAGGGACTACAACAGAGGAGGGGGCGACCATGCAAGCAGCTGAGAGGGTGCTACACCCAATGGTGCTGGAGGATTGGGCAGTCCACCACGCTGGGATAGAGGGAGCAAGGAGGAGCGGTGTGTACATGCGACGTGGATAGAGAGTAAACTTCAGCTAGCTTAACTGGCCAAAAAAGTCACAGCTCACCCCCCTCCTGCATCCGAAGGGTCCCTGGGAGCTTCAAGGATCCCCAGGAAGGGCAGCAGGGTTGCCCTTGGGGTCAATAATCAAGTGCCACAACATTTGGCCATGCAGAGTTAGCGCTGACAGCTTGTTCATAATTTAGAAAATTATAATAAAATAAATAAAAGCCTTAAAAGATGAAAAATCTTTGTTTTACTATATATTTGTCAATTCTTAAACCACATGCTCTGCAAAGTTATTGAACCACTCTGAGTTCACCTTTTTGAAAGTTATAAAAAATTAAAATTCAAGGTTGAAGGCAGTATTCACTGAAATGTACCTCTAAGAAGTCCAAGTTTTAATATGTTCCAGGGCTACTCAGCACATATGGTAAGCGTGAAAATAAAAGAAAGGGCTTATTCACAGGTACTTATCTTCCTTTCTAAGTTTTATATGCTGACATTTTTTGAAGTATCTGAATTTTCTCTTGTCATTTTTTGGCTCATAAAATTGGGTTTTATTGGGTATGCACCTTTACTGTGCATACCTCCATGGAAAATATCTGTCCACCTACTGCTCAACAACAAAAGCTGGGCTGACTTTTCAGCCTCAAGCACATATATGTTGTCTCTCACGTGCATACAGTTTCTCACATACACACAATATCTTTAAAATGGTGAAAAAGTGTATTCAGTCTGATAAACAAAGTGTGTTTCACGCATCACGGCTCTCTTTAAGCCCCCCAACCCCAGCACTGACGTGTGAGGGTCTGTGTGCAGGGCCCAGGTGTCTGCAGACGGTCCCGTGTACTTTCAGAGCCCCCAAAGCCGCCCAGGCCAACACAACAACACAACCGTCAGCATCTCGCTCTGCGGCTCGTGAACGGCCAGATGAGCCACCGTCAGTCCCTGGGTGACCATGTTGGCGTATGCTGTATCGTGACGCAGGCGTGCAAGGGGGTGAACTGAGGTCGCATCACCTGTATGAGAGTGTAGGCATGATCATTCCAACAATAAGGTAAACTGATATATACTGCAAAGTTGAGGGTTGCTGGTGTCTTACGGCTATTCTATTGGTATGCTGGTAATGCATCACCCCCGTTTTTTCTATTTATAATTTAACCAACGCCGAAGGGTTACTTTCATCAAAAGTAAAAAATGGACACTTATAAAAATGCATAGGTTTTAAATTGCTCAGCAGTTGGAGTAGTCATAAGAAGTAGCCCAGGGAATAGACGGCTGCTGCTCACATTAAGCACGTAGGCCATTTCCACGCGGGCTGAAAACCGAACGGGATTCGTTTCTGTTCCTGCCGCACACAACTGCTTCTCTGCTGTTACTTCAAGCTTCAGTGTCTCTCTTAATGCTTTATTATCACTATTAAAACTCCATGGTTTAGAATGTGCTCAGAGTAAATCTGTCATGTTACATTTAAGCACCAATTGGTTATGTTTTAATGGCATTAATCTTCACCTTCGTGCTGTGTCTAAGCCAGGATAATGAAAGGAGATAATTCCCTCTTTCTCAGCCACTGAATCCTGAAAATGAAAACACGATGCCAGTGCAGCAGGTGAAATCACTGAAATTGTCTTGCCTGCTGCCTCCGAATGCCCCTTTTCCCGCAGGGACCCTGCCTGGCCCTCCCAGGGCCACGGTAAAAATGAGGGGACACACGCCCTGGTAGATGACAGCCCCTGAGCTGCCTGGCTGTGCCAAGCTCTCTTTCCAATTTTATTTTGGAAATCATCGTCCACGTGCTCTCAGGACAGAACCTCTTAAAATATGGTCCAAGGCTCACCTGATAGAAAGAGTGATATAACACTGCAACAGAAAATGCTAACAAGCTCCAAATTGTGTCAGGAAAATCAATGCTCATCCTCTAGACGGTACTGGTTTTATTGGATCACTTCTTGGCTTAGCTATTGTGTCAGAGTCCTACAAAAGGTGAGAGAAAGAGAAGGAAAATGAGTAAGGAAGTGCAGTGCATGATAAACAAGCTGATTCTTACGTCCAACATAAAACTTACGGATTTGGAGCAGATATTAAATATAGGAGATTATAAAATGGGATAGGAGATTATAAAATGGGAAGATGAAGTCTAGACACAGTAAAATAAGAGGGAGAACACAGTAAATATCTGCTCTGGGAAGAATTTGTCACAAGAATATGATTGTTAAGCAAAAGCCAATCCTTCATCCTTCCAGGTCTCTGGTGTAGAAAGCCAGTTTCCAAAAGCCTCTTGCTAAAGTGTAGGTCATCAGGAACCAAAACCCGTCAGCCCGTTCAGCATCAGCACTGTGTTCAGTAGGTCCTCCCCTCCTGCTTGCACAGACAGGACTTGCACTGCAATGCTCCTCCGTCTGCAGCGATGGGGCTCCACCACGGCCCTTGGCTCTCGGGAATTGCTCCGGCTGCGCAGCCTGCAGACGGGCTCCATGTGCCAGGCTGGGTTTCTGCAGAAGGACACAGGGTAGAATTAATCCTTCAGCACCTTAAGTCCTCTCCGCCCTTCCACATTTGTGGTGGGCAGGACCAAGGAGCAAGAACAGAGTTTCTTCCGCTCTTTGCCCATCTCTGCAGAACACCAACCTGGGATCTCCTTGGGAGAGTCCTTCAGTCCCTTTAGGAAGACCTGTACATTGCTCCAGTGTCACTGCTGGGGATTTGTCTCCCTGGCACTATGATGTCCCACAGTTGCTGTAAGTGTGCTTGTACCACAAGCGGGTGCAAGCCTCAGCCTTTTCCAAACTGATCTCCCAACCCCACACCACAACACTGTATGTCAATGTAGTCCATGACAGAAGGAAAGCCTCCTCCTTCACCCTCCTCCACCTTCCCATACTGAGGAATAAGTCTGTCATCTGTTGTTTCTTTTAAAGATTTTGGTTTGCAGCCTCTCATCCACCAGGAATTCCACATTTTGAGGTGCTTTAAACCTTAATTTATTTCCAAGAATGCTTTTTCCTGCGGTACTTTGCTTGGTTTCTTTTCGTGTAGGTGGCATCATAGACGGCAAGTATCCCCAGTCGTCCCCGTGACAAAGCAGCCACTTCTTCTGTGTGTCACAAACAGTGAACAACCTTCTTAATTAGCAGCTCCAACAGCATCTGAATGAATTATTATAAAACACATCAGATCTATTCACAATGCACATGAGATCTGTTCACAATGTTATCAATATTTATCGCAATTGAGGATTGTGCAGAAATGAAAAAGGAAAAAGCCCAGCATGGAATATCTGATGGCTGCCACACTCTGCTCGCTCAGTGTTCTTCTTTAGTAAGTCCTTCAGATCTCATCTCACCGGAGGCCTTTACATTGACAAGTTTAACACAGGAACAACCTCTGCAACAATTCCCTTTTCAACAGCTTCTTAAAACTTAAGCTTAAATTAATAAGGTTCAACAAGTAACAGGAGCTCTGTAAAAACATTGCTGTCAAGTCGTAAAAAATAGCGAAAGTCTTTATTCTGTGGTCAGATCCAAAACCTTCAAATCAAACTCTATCCCCCAATTTGGAGGCTGCTGAAGGTTGGATTTTGCTCATCCTTTGAGCTCAGTTTGCTTTAACTAACATCATCATTTTTAACACTGAGATTAGGAGGCAGTCAAATCCAAATGGTACACAAAGCTGACCTATTTATTTCCAGTAAAACAGCTATGATTTCAGAGATTTGTGATAGATTTTCCTGCCAATGGACCATATTTCTTGGAAATAGGGCCTTTGATTAATATCGATCTCAGACTTGATGGGAAATAACCAGCTGCTCAACATGTAAGTGTTCATTTTCTGCAGATTCACTGATACGCACGTGAAGGACCTGAATTTCCCATTTCTATATCAAGTTATTTGCCTTGCTTGCATGATACCAATGACACTTACAAATGCAGTGCGACTGTTAATGTTTTAAAACAAGATTGTGTCTGTAGGGGCCAATAGAGGATAGCTTCTTCAGGGTGCTGGGTGGACCACGGATCAGGAATGTCTTCCCAGCTGCTTGGGTGACAGATTAGACATTACAAGATTTCTAATGAAAACTTTCTCTTTTATTCTGGATTCTCTTAATTCACTTTTGTAACAGTGAAATATCATAGAATCATAGAATCATCATAGAATCTTTAAGGTTGGAAAAAAACTCTAAGATCATCAAGTCCAATCATCAACCTACAAACAAACCCACTCTGAAATTCACTTTTCCTAAGAACTGAAAATTCAGGAAAGGAATTCTGTAAAAAGTCATGAAAATTGGAAGGAATATTTGATGAGGGAGTAAGGGTGGATTTAATGTCACAGCACTGTTGTAGGAGACTGTGGTACCTAGGCTGTAGCACCTTTGTGTAAGCCATGTGAAAACGATGCAGGAGTATCGTTAGTAGGACTGCTTTTCTGTCAGGTGGGTTGCCAGCTGAGTTTTGGAGGAGGATGAAGAGGCTTCTGGCTTGACGTAGGCACCATGCATAATTCCACAGCTGAACTTTGCAGAGAGGCATAATTCTAAACCCGCATGTGGACTGAATATTGGAAAAGCAGCTTTGTCAATAAGCTGACTCAAATTCCCATCTCTAAACATGTGGAGATCTCAAAATACTGCACTGTGTGTGGATCTGTCTTCTAAATTTTGCTAATCTTTTAAATGCATTGGTTTATTTAACTCATTTCTGGAAGGAGGACAAAAAGTTTTTCAGCTTTACCCCTACAAAATTGGGTTTTGGGTCTCCTTCAGTCATCTAATTTCTCCCTAGTGTCAGTGGAGAGAGAGGCTGGCACCTCCCAAGTGTTCCTATGTTCAAGAGATGGGTCATCCTCCAAAGGTGCCTGCTTCTCCTCTCTCTCATTCCCCATTGAATAGAAGAACTGGGGAACTTCATTACTAGGGTCTGCTGATGACCCATGAGCAACTTCTAAAGCAACAGGGAAAAGGAGCTGGGAACTGCCAGCCTATTGTCAATAGGCTGATTAAAATAGCCATGCGTGGTCTGAACTTGCCCCAGCAATGTTTAGGGGTCAGCAGATCAGAAGAGATTGAAAGCAGTTGATGTGCTGGGGAAGGAGGGTGAAGTAGACCAGAGTCAGTACCCCTGGGACTGCAGTCGTTCAGCCCTCTGTCTTGCAAGTGGCATATTAACAGCTTCTTCCTATAATTTAGCTATGCATCCTTTTTTTCTCACAAAGAGAATTAAAAGATGGTAAAATAACTTTGAAAGTCAAGCTATTCCTGTGCTTTAACACCTTCCAACAGATGTTGTTCTTATCCAAAGCAGAGTTCCTTGAATTATTAATGGTTTCCAACAGCTCAGCTTGAAATAATTTAGCATTTGAAAGAGAAAAGTCACTCTCATTATTCCAAGTGCAGAAACATTTTGGTTATTAGAAGTATTCTCCTTAAAAAAAAAAATCTCTACAATTTGTATCTTTTTCTCCAGATGCCAGCAGGAGCACCAGATCTAGGGAAACCTTTGTGCTTGCTGAAGGTTAATTGATAAAATACAATGGAAGAGAGAAGACTACATATTCCGTTTAAAATTGAGAAGCTCTTATCTGATGTTTTGCTAGCTTTAACTTCACCAGATTTATAGTATTTACAGTTGGAGATCATTAAATTCATTCAGAGGCTTGAAGTGGCCAAATTATAAGTTGCAAGCAAACTTCACAAGTGATGCTGAACACCGACAGCCTGTTTGGCATTGCCCCATGGACGGCTGCTGGGAGACAGCAGCCTGCTGCTAACCCAGCTCCCCTGGCTCTTACAGGCAAGGTCTGTGAGCCGATATGGAAGATTCTGTGTCCAAATCTGACAAGTCTGCAATGAGGACTGAAATATGTTCTAAGGGATGTTGTGCTCTCAAAAGCTGACACTGATTTCTGGAGTAATAAGACAGGCTGGGCCAAGCTGCCATGTGTTTGTGGGACGTCCTTACGGCAGATATCTCAGCTGGTCAGACAGCAAGAGGCACAAAGATCTCTGGGATGGCAAAGACCAGAGCAGGGACCAGAACCTCAAAAACCACAGACAACTTTTCACAAAAACCCTGCGAAACCAGCCCCACTGGGGAGACGGGGTGGTGTTTGCTTAGCGCTTAAGAAAAGCTGGCCAAAATGCTGTCTCCTGGGCTGCTCCTGGGAGTGAGTGGATTGTATCTTCTTAGCCTTCATCATATTGGAATGACTTTCCTTTTCCAGCATGGATTTCTTATGTGGGATCCAGGAGGAGTCCAGGGACATGTGCCCAGGAGTCATTTCTGGACATAACTGCTGGTGTGCAGAAGACAAAGAGTAAGCTCGTAGTGCTCCTCAAGAAGCTTTGGTCCTGGGTCCTCCACAGTCTCTTTAGCTCAAGAGTCACATTTTTATCAAATTTTAATATTACATCAAAAGTGAGGGAAATAAAACATTTATCGTTGTGATTACTCGTTGTGCTCCTGCCCTTGGTTTGCTTATCATCGTCCCTCCACCAAGCACAGCCTCCACAGTTGGGCACAGCGTGCACGCGCCTCGCACACGCACAAGGGCAGGGAGAGATGGGGGAGCAAGGGATGGAAAGAGCCAGATCGTAAATCCACGGAGCTTTTCATGCACCATGTGCCGGGATAAACAGCCACTGGTGGGATCAGGGAAGATCAGATGTGTTGGCTTGGTCATCAATCTGTGCAGAACATGTGTGCAAAGAAGAGAATTGCATGGGCGCACACGCATGTGTCAGGGCTCCCCACGTACATCAATATACACACACACTTACACATTGATCTTCTCCTGAAGATCTCATAAGCACTATTTCAAATGAATAACTTCCCGTTGCACATGGTTTTCTGACGACTCTTCAGAATTACAACCCAATTTATGCTTTCTGTAATGATCAGCACAATAAGGCAGTAAAGCTGTCGTCACTGAGTATACCAAATTTATATTTTATCACTGCAATATAATCAATACAATAAGAAACCAATACATGCACGTAGGCATTGCGTAGGTTGAAGAGCTTTATGAGTTAGTGTTGTCTTCTCGTAGTCTTTGCAGGGACACAAAGTCCCTTTTCTCAAGTTTACTTTGGGTCTAAAGGAGGTTTATGTACATATTAGCTACTCCTGCTGCTGGTACATGATAAATATACCTTCCTCCGCTGCTGAGATCCCAGCCAACATGCCCTACAGTAATAAGAAAACATTTTCTTTAGTAGTCTTTTTTATATTCAAAGCAAAACCATCAATAAAGTTTTCTCACTCCCAAAGAAATGTAAAATACAACGTGTTACTGTATTTCACCCGGTTTACTTCACAGTTCCTCGCATGCGCCACGAAAGGAGCCCTGAAATGACTGATAATACTTTACACTGCTTCAGCTGCCATCAACAAAAGATCTGAAAACACTTCAGAAGTGTTCATTATTTGGCTCACAACACTCTAAAATGTGCTTATAAATGTGATGTACACATGGACACGCACACGCAGACACACTTGCATCTGTGTGCATGTGCAGACACACATCTATTTCTGTTTCCAGGTGAGAAAGAAAAGTCCTTCAATGGTTAAATACTATTTTCCAGTGCAAAAGAATGAGCTAAAGGGAGAGCCAGACCCAGGACTTCTGATTCATTTTTTCTTTGCCTTGATCACAGAAAAAAATCTCCCCTGTTGCATCAGCAACCGCAGGAATTGTTAACTCTTTGCAGACAAACATTTTTAATATAATTTCTGTCCCCTGACCGGGGAGGTGTGTCAGGCTTCTCTGACACAGAGCTGTGCTGGCAGCTTTGATCTCCTCTACGGAGCAGCTTCGGAGGGCAGCAGCATACGCAGGTCAGAATTATTAATTGTGCCCATCCTGGCGTAGACGGGGGAAAGAGAAATCTCTGATCCAGGAGATACTCCTCCTTTTGGTAGGGATGCCGTTTCCTCAGGCAGGATGGAGCCAGTCATCGCATCAGCGATGTACGGTGATGTTTTGAGCTCTACCAAAACCTCCTTCCATCGCCACTGGTTTTTAGTGGCTGCTCTGGTGTCCAGGGACCTGCCAATACGCTTGTCCCTAGCAGATCCCTGTGTCGCCTTCCATAATGTGTACCCTGAAAAGAAAAGCCTTTTAAATTCCCACAATAAAAGATTCTTTAATTCCAGCAAAGCTTTTATAACCACTAGATTCCTGGCTTTCTTCTTGCTGTAAAATACCAATTTTTCTTCTTAGATTTGTTGCTTTTTCTCCCCTGTTAAATCGTGTGTGCTCCCCCTTTGCAGTTAATATAATAATTTAGATGAGCAGTGGTTAGCGTAATTCTAGACACTGGAATACGTGCTACTTAAAGCTGTGTTTTAGCAGAATTCTATTTCTGAGAGCAATGTAGCGTGTAAAGCTCTCCAACTATCTGAAATTGCATAAAGTGAGACCCTGATAGTAGACTAGAGGGATACTTCTAGGGAAGAGGTTATTTTACGAGATATTTGAGAGTCCACAGAGGCTGGGCAAAGCAAACCAGGCCTGAGAATAAGAAGCAGCAGGGTTTGCTGGGCGGTCAGAAATGCCGTGTTTATACCTGTGCGGGTCTGTGGGCTTCAGCAGAGTTGTCCCAGCATGGCCCTCGAGTGACCTAGTGATGAACTGGACCACTGTGCTCATGGTATTGGAGTACACAGGCATCGTGGAGATGGCCTTAAAAAAATCATGAGGTTTAAAATAAAAATAATCTACTTATTTGCCTCCAGCTTTCTGTGCCTTTTCAATGCACACAACTTGCATTTTTCAACTTACCTCTGCAATAAGAAGGCCAGCTAGTTACTCTTCATTAAATATTAAGGCTAGTATAATTGACTAATCCCAGGAATCCAGTATCTGGGGCTTTACTAACCCTGCATATTGTGACAGAGCTGTCTTACAGTGCGTTTCATAACGGGGTTGGGAAGGATGCTTCAGGCAGCGATGAACACGGTTCCCTCCTCTGATGCTAAAAGGCACAATGTTTCAGGGATGAAAGGAAGAGTTTTGGAGGCAGGAGCTCTCCACACTGGTGGAAAACACCCACACCTACACCAGAGGGAGGTTTTTGTATCAATAATATATGTATATTCTTTGTGTTAAATTTGGAGATGGTCTTATTCCAGTGGTACAAAAAGTGCCTTACATCAGTGTCTGCACATCACCAGCAAATGAGAGTAGGTTCCCAATAGCAGGGAAGTGCTTCCAGTTTAGACAGTGTTTCCAGTTTCGACAGAGCCCATCTCTGGGCACATATCTTAGCAAAAAGGAGCAGTGTCTGACCTTCTTGTGCTTCCCTGAGACAACAAATATCTCCGTGTGTTTGTGTAGTCGTCCAGTGCAGCCTTCCTGGTGCTGTGGAGGATGCTGAGCACGGGGAGACAGTAGTTTAAGACCAGCTGAAGGGACTTCCAGCCCTCCTTTCTGAAGATAAGCAGAGTTTTCTTTGCGTTCCTGTGCTGATCTCAGCCCTTCTTTACACAAATACCCGTACTGCGTTTGTGCAAAGCTGTGTGTGGGGTCAGGCACAAGTGAGAAACTCTTTCTAGGTCTTAGTTCCCAAGTTGTAAAGTGGAAAAAAGAAGATACAGCAAATCTCTCCATCTGAGTGCCATTTATGGATGAAAGTATCACTCTAACACCAGTGAGATTCTCAAGTGTTATTCTGATGAAATATCTGGACATGTAATAGAAGGCAGACAGCGTGTCCATCATTAGCTGTAGATAGATCTAAATGATCTAGATGGACATACTAATTTTAACTGTACTCGTGTTTTTCCTCTTTAAAGCATCCCAGTCATTAGATCAAGGAATAAGGCCATGGTATCATGCAGCCTGGAAGGTCAGCCTGCCATCATAAAAAAGAGCAGTGTGTCAACAGTCCAGAGGAGAAAACGTGTTCATTCAGTCTGCTCCTTCAACAGCTAAGAGTGAGGGATGAAATTTCAGAAATCAGGAATGATTCATGAACAGAAAAAAAGAATTAAGTTTGCTGAAAGGACAGAAGAAGGTGGGAAGCTAGAGATTTAAGTCACCAAACATGACTCACTGGATAAATTAATCCCAATATATAATTTCAATCTTCTACTACAGTGAAGAAAATCTGTACAAATTGGTGAAATTATTCACTGGAAGAAATTTATCACAGGATTTTTATTAGTCTGAGGCTTTTTTTTTGGAAACTTCTTCCCCTCTCTCTAATCTTCAGCTGGTCAAACACAGTCCTAAATGCAAAGGTAATAATTTGGTAATTCCGTTTCCCATCCTTCTTTCACTGCTGGTTTTGTAGAACAACATTTTAGTTATCTAGCAAGCAGCCACAGATACAAGTGTTTGCCATTTCCATTCTCCAGTACCATCTGCTTGATAGGAAAAGGGATCCCTTGACCGGCCGTCATGGAAGAACCAAACCACACCGCAAATCTAGAGGTCAGTCTTGTTATATAAGCGATCAAGACCTCTGATGGCAGTTCCTGCAGCTCTGTGCAACCCGGCTTTCACCAATCTTCCTTGAATAGTGATAGCAGCCAAGTTGTGATGGTGCAGATTTCAGTGTAGGCTCAGTATATCACACCAAGAGCTGATGATCGGTGGATGTGGTCCATGGTACCACAGCAGGCCTCCTACCTGAGCTCAAACGAGCTAGATAAGGCCCAGCTCAGGAAAGCAGGCTTGAATGGTGTGATGTCTCTGTGGGGCACAACGTAGACTTGGCTTTGGTTTCCACTCCCAAGTGTTAATATCTGGTCATGAGGATGTGAAAGGAAGGCTTTCAGGGAGAGACAGTATTTTTTATTATGCCAACAGATATTCTTGCTTAAAAGGACACACTTCCAGACACACATGCCTTTTTTAAGGTGAGAAGCAAAAGCTTCAATTTAAATCTAAGTATCCCTGAGTATGAGAAATTTATAAATCAGTTATTCTTCCGTCCTATACCTTTCTATAGCTTTTTAAAAACTCTGCCAAACTTGTGCATCTACTGTTATCTGATGTAAATGCTTTCTGCAGATGAATTATGAGCTACAGAAAAATGTATACGCAAAAAAAAATTCCCTTTTTTTTTTTTTCTGCTGAATACCCTCCACTCTCACATTGCTAAGAAAGACCTAAAAGTGGTTCATGGTCTTCCTGGCTTAAAACTTCCTTCAGTCCTTCTTGAATGGACTTCTCTCAGTGTACCAGCTTACAACCATAGCTGGTTGTTTTTTGGTTTTTTTTTTTGTTTTGGCTATAAGAATAAATTGATGCCTCTGCAGTTATCTGGCAAACACAGTGGTGCTTGGGTGAGAGATGGAAAGGGGGACATACTGGGGAACATGGCAGAGCTGGAAAGACCCTTGCTGCTGCCAACTCCAATGAACTCTCACTTCCTCAAACCCAGCATTTGAGAGGGAAAGCCTGTCGGTTTTTCCGTTGGTTTTTTTTTTTTTTTTCCTCTAGAAGACCTCCAAACATAAGGCAGTGGATTTTCTACTGTTAATTTTGTATCATTTTTTTTTTCCTCTGTGCTAACAGTTTGACCTGAAAGAGCAGGGTCCTAATTGCTGAGAGATAAAGTAATTGAGTGCTCTCTTGGGCTCTATTTGGTACAACAAACTTCAATAGAGTTAACAAATGTCAATCCGTAACACGGGATTAATAGGACTGTGCTTGGCTTCCATTTCAGATTTCCATTTGCTCCGTTGCTCTAACTAACACCATGATTGCTTTGGGAAAACTGACAAATCTTTGCAGTTAATGAGGCCCTCTAGTAATTTATCAAGCAGGGTTTCTAAAATAAAAAGGGCACAAAGAACAAAATGTTGTTTCTGTGCTAAAGGAACGAGAAATCCTTCTCTCCAGATCCTGGAGAGCCTGGAAGACTTCGCTTCTCCACACTGTGTAAGATGGGAACTGGAGTAACTCTTGCAGTATGTTTTTTTTCCAAAAGCATTCAGCATTCTCCTGTTTTCTGTGGGTGTCACGGGCACTCCCCCATCCTTGAGATGAGTGATACATCTCACTGGTTAGCACTCAAATGTTGCATGCACAGTGTTTTGGGAGTTCACTTTTAGAAGCCTGGCTTTTAATCTGTCTGTGGTTTAATGAACAGATCTGAAGAATGGGCCTGATGTAGGAATGGGGGGATGTACACTGGGGCTGCAACATAAGCAGCTGTGCAGATCGTCTTGGTCCCAAGTCTTGGTCCCTGTGCCCTATGTTACTGGTGAGACTCAGCCAGGTGTTTTCCCTGGAGTGTCTCTGGGAAGCTCTGAGGAACATTTGTCATTAGTATGCCAAAGAAAGCATTAGAAATGCTTGATTTTATAATTAAACATTTAATCTGGGCCTGGGCTTAATGACAGCGAAGTCTGAACTTCTTTCCACAGGGAACTGGACTTCCCAGCTTGGTTCAACAAGCCCCACTGTGCTAACTCTATCAGCACTGTGAAGGGTAATTCTTTCAAAACTCTTTATTTCCTGGAAAGTGTCAACACTTCTGCAGAAATTCCAATTTTTCCACAATTTCATTTAAAATAAATTTCCTAAATGGGAACACGGAAGACCCAAATTACCATTGCCTGCAATAGCTCTGTTCTGAGTGACATGGAGGGTCCGCAACCGGTCAGTGGGTTTGGGTTTCTATTGTGACAGCCGTGTATCTGTCCATCATCCTCTTTATTGTTAGTGCAGCTCTTGGATTTCTTTCTTAACACAGCAGCTTACATATTAATGTAGAATGAGATCCATTTCAGCTATAGTCTTGATAGGAAACATCTACCGTTAAGCTATAGAAATAGCTAATTGTTATATCTTCACCGCAACTTAAGCACATTGCCCAGTCCCTGAACCTGGGCCTCAGTGCAAACGAGGGCAGGCTTGGCAATAAAATCTGGTGCAGCTGGCTGGCTTTTCCCCTCCAGGGCCATGTTTGTGCTGTATGAAAAGGGGTGACAGAGAGGTTCTGTAGCCTAATGTCCGGAAGACCTTTGGGAACCTCGCCAGAGCTGTTTTCCGTGGCCAGGTCTGTGCCGCTGTCCCAAGCACTGGTGGAAAGGGAGGAGCAAGCAGGGCCGAAGTCTACTGGAAACTAGACTTTGCCCCTCACAGCCCATTTTTTACCCCATTTTTACTCTTAGGGTTTATTACCAGATATCTCTCTGGATGGTGCTGCTCAGGGTTGGGCAGCGTCACGGGAAGCACTGTGTTGCCTCCGAGGTGCAGTGAAGAACACAAGCTCGCCAGGGTGGTGTAGCGTTTGCTGCAGGTCAACTCACAGGCTGCAGCTGGTTGCTCTCCTCCCCCGAACGTAAATTTGACTCCAGGACTGATGCTTTGTCCTGCGTTCAGGTGCTCATGAAGAGTCACCCATTCAGAAGTGGGTACCAGATCAACTCTTCACTTGCCTGGGTCTAAGCTCGATTACCATAATGCACCTTCGAAAATCAGTCTTAGATGGAACCATTTGATTCCCCCAAGTTTGGACAGCAGTTTCTCCTCTGACCGGCAGCCAACTGATGTGTGTCCAGCCCCTCTGAGCTGACAGACAGTTAATGTGAGGTTATTTCTGCAGGTCCATGGATGCCCAGGGCTGCTGGAGCCCTTGCTCTCTGCTCCTGGCTACCCAGGGGCTCCCATCCCAGATGTCCAAACCATTACCACACACACAGCATGGCTGACAGCAGGAAAATAGGTAGATCCAGAAATAAATGGAAATATTCCAGTTGTTGTAAGATTTTATGAAGACTGAACTGAAACAGTGTGCTAGGTGCCTTGCTCCCACAGAACGTAATGGAAATACCTAATTTTAATGTATTTAACCTTTCACAAATGTACTTTGTTCTCTTCTGGAAACTTCCCCCCCGCCCCACGCTTACTTCTCAGTGTGCGTGCCTTTCTTTCTCACACACCTCCCTCTGCAATGCCAATCTCACATCTATTTTTTTTCCTTCCCCACAAAATTCCACATTACAACCTGCAAACCTGTGAAGCAACATTTACACCTAAACTCCAGTACACTTCCTATCTTACTCCCAGCTGTGTGAAAACATAAATGCCCTTGTCTTGTTACTGAAAACAGCTCCTTGTTCATTCTTTGAAGAAGTGTCCCATTGTAGATAGCGTGATGGCTCGACCCGCTGGGGATGGGAGTGTTAATGTCATCACTTTGGAAGGCTGCAAATTAAGGATGCAGCACAGCTCCCTCCCAGTGCAGAGCCAAACTGGGAGACTGGGGAGGCCACGTAAGGCTGAGCCTGGGAGTTGACAGCAGGGATGGGGCAAATA
>WHYT01017798.1:437855-452152 GCA_009806455.1 Tetrax tetrax
TTTTTTTTTTTTTTTTCCTCTAGAAGACCTCCAAACATAAGGCAGTGGATTTTCTACTGTTAATTTTGTATCATTTTTTTTTTCCTCTGTGCTAACAGTTTGACCTGAAAGAGCAGGGTCCTAATTGCTGAGAGATAAAGTAATTGAGTGCTCTCTTGGGCTCTATTTGGTACAACAAACTTCAATAGAGTTAACAAATGTCAATCCGTAACACGGGATTAATAGGACTGTGCTTGGCTTCCATTTCAGATTTCCATTTGCTCCGTTGCTCTAACTAACACCATGATTGCTTTGGGAAAACTGACAAATCTTTGCAGTTAATGAGGCCCTCTAGTAATTTATCAAGCAGGGTTTCTAAAATAAAAAGGGCACAAAGAACAAAATGTTGTTTCTGTGCTAAAGGAACGAGAAATCCTTCTCTCCAGATCCTGGAGAGCCTGGAAGACTTCGCTTCTCCACACTGTGTAAGATGGGAACTGGAGTAACTCTTGCAGTATGTTTTTTTTCCAAAAGCATTCAGCATTCTCCTGTTTTCTGTGGGTGTCACGGGCACTCCCCCATCCTTGAGATGAGTGATACATCTCACTGGTTAGCACTCAAATGTTGCATGCACAGTGTTTTGGGAGTTCACTTTTAGAAGCCTGGCTTTTAATCTGTCTGTGGTTTAATGAACAGATCTGAAGAACGGGCCTGATGTAGGAATGGGGGGATGTACACTGGGGCTGCAACATAAGCAGCTGTGCAGATCGTCTTGGTCCCAAGTCTTGGTCCCTATGCCCTATGTTACTGGTGAGACTCAGCCAGGTGTTTTCCCTGGAGTGTCTCTGGGAAGCTCTGAGGAACATTTGTCATTAGTATGCCAAAGAAAGCATTAGAAATGCTTGATTTTATCTCAGTGTGCGTGCCTTTCTTTCTCACACATCTCCCTCTACAATGCCAATCTCACATCTATTTTTTTTCCTTCCCCACAAAATTCCACATTACAACCTGCAGACCTGTGAAGCAACATTTACACCTAAACTCCAGTACACTTCCTATCTTACTCCCAGATGTGTGAAAACATAAATGCCCTTGTCTTGTTACTGAAAACAGCTCCTTGTTCATCCTTTGAAGAAGTGTCCCATTGTAGATAGCGTGATGGCTCGACCCGCTGGGGATGGGAGTGTTAATGTCATTGCTTTGGAAGGCTGCAAATTAAGGATGCAGCACAGCTCCCTCCCAGTGCAGAGACAAACTGGGAGACTGGGGAGGCCACGTAAGGCTGAGCCTGGGAGTTGACAGCAGGGATGGGGCAAATACGGTGTCTGCTGTAGCAGCTCTTTAATAAGCAGGCTGAAAATGCAAAGTTGCAGTATCATGTGCAAGAGGAAAAAAAACAAAAACAAAAACAAAAAACAACCAAGAAAGGATTATTTAGTCAATCATCCTGCCTGTTGTGGTTAGGCTGTGGTTTAGATGCAGAAAACCTCATTGCTGGAGGTCTTATTCCCCGTCTCGCATCTGACTTGTAAAATCTGCCAGTAAATCTTTACATCAGAATCTGGACTGAGAAGCTGCTTGTTTTAATCACAGGATTTCACCAGAACATCTGACTCCTTTGTAAGTCCAGAAGTGTATTTACATATTTGTCCCCAGCAATGGATTTACAAATCCTATAAAACAGCAGAAAATCCTCCAACAGATTTGCAAACTGAGAAGAACCTGAGACAAAAAAAAACTCCAGACTTGGCGAAGCGTTGTTCCTCGTTTGTCAGGACACGAAGGGCTGACTCCAGATGCGGACAGTGATGATTTCCCTCCAAGAAAAGCTTGTAGGCTCCTGCAGCACCATTCTCTCATCTCATTAAAATCCCAGGCAAATATTTTTAAGACGCTTGATGGGGTGGAAGGTCTCGTTTTCAGATGTTAGCTTAAGCCTGATTTTTAAGGGCACTAATCAGGCGATATTAAAGGCTTTCAAGCACATAACCAAAAATTGAGGCCCTCTTCCTATTTGTTCTTGGTTGTCCTGAAAAGATCAACCCCGCAGTTCACAAGTAAAATAATCAAAATATACTTAGTTGTTAAAGCTGAGGAATATACGTATAAAAAAGGCCACAACTCTGCCTAGCTACCGAATCAAGTATTTAAAACATAATCTTCTTTGATATTGTTGCAAGCCCAGCAATATTTACCTTTTTCTTCTTAAAATTACAGTTCCTTGTGACAATATATAAATTTGAGTTTGTCTGTTGCTGGGAAAATCTTGAGCCAGGCTTGCTAAAAGCAAAGTTGAGAGTGAAAGAGAATGAATTAGTTTTTCAATATATTTTTGAGCTCATACAAGCTTTTAAGCCTTAATTCCTAAAATTCTGATTATTTTTTTTTTTTTGTTTCCTGCCTGTGAGATGATGTAATTTAATGCTTACACTTCCTATAGTATATGAGGACAGGCTGAGAGAGCTGGGGCTGTTCAGCCTGGAGAAGAGGAGGCTCCGGGGAGACCATAGAGCGGCCTTCCAGTGCCCAAAGGGGGCTGCAGGGAAGGTGGGGAGAGACTCTTCAGCAGGGCCTGGTGTGACAGGATGAGGGGTCATGGTTCTAAAACAGAGGGAGGCAGATTCAGACTGGACATAAGGAAGAAATTTTTTCCGCTGAGGGTGGTGGAGCACTGTCCCAGGTGTCCCAGTGAGGTGGTAGATGCCCCATCCCTGGAAAAATTCCAGGCCAGGTTGGATGGGGCAACCTGATCTGGTTGGAGATGTCCCTGCTTCTTGCAGGGGAGTTGGACTGGGTGGCCTTCGAAGGTCCCTTCCAACCCTAATCATCCTACGATTCTGTGATTATATATATATATATATATATATTCATTTCTCATAAATGATTCCTGAGCTGAGATGGAGCATGGCCAGAAGGAAGCAGAGGGCTAAACACATAGTTCAGGCAAAATGCTTGGAAGCATTTTCCAGGGAAATCTTCTGCAGCTCCTAATGACTTCCTGGCTTACATTTTCCTTCACTGTTATCAGCAAAACACTACTTTTGGGGCAAATGGTGGTAGGGAAGAGTGGATTCTCACTCCCCACCAGTGCCTTGTCCCAGCACATGGTCCAGCATGCAGACTGTTACATACGAGCTGGTCATCGCCCCAGCATCCCTGTTGGAAGGAGTGGGATTTCTCTTTCACAGAAGTACAAGCAAGAGTCGGGAAAGCTTTGCTGGAATATTGTCTCTGAAAACATCCTAAAATGCAGCTAACAAGCAGATAGCTTCCCTTGATGGGAGTGTGGAAATGGGACACTCCGGTCCAGGCGCCTCTGCTGCCGGAGAAGGGCTATTACCGGGCGAGCTGGTGAGTTCATTTCCATTTTCATTAAGTTGAATAAAGCGCAGATAAAAATGCCATTAGAAGAAAATAGAATACAGTGTTTCAAATGTATGAATTTTAGCTCCTTACCATAATCAGACTGCACTGCATGCAACCTGGAGAGCGTGAGGGAAGGAAAATTATCTTTATCACTATTTTTGTAAGAAATGCAGCTCATAGGGCATTCTTGCCCATGATTGCTGCTGGGCAGGAATTGTCAGGGTTAAGGGACAAGCTGAAAGCTGTAGATTCATTTCTTCTTCCCAACTTAGCCAGAAATTCTTACTTTTTCCCTCTGACTTTGGTCTAAGACTGAGGAAGAGGTTTTTTTTCTCTTGAGTTTCTTCAAATACCCACCCTGAGTAGAAGGATTCAACCTATCACAGGCACCATGGCAGAGATTTGGGCATAAGAAACTTTGAAGAGAGGTGTTCACATCTTATTGAGCTAGCCAGACAACACATTGTACAGGACAAAAGTTTGCTGCTGCATTTGTTTAAGCCACGGAAGAGTCATATGGGCAGGGGTCTTGGGATTTCCAGAAGATGTGTGTCTGCAGGGATGCTGAAACAGAGGTGTAGGGATGCGAGGATGTGGGGGCTGGCAAGGATGTGAGGATGTGAGGATGAAGAGGCTGGCAAGTTCTAGGAGCTTGGTTCATCTTATCAGTATTTCCTTTCTTCAATAAAGTGTAGCCAAAAATACAGCTCATCACTGCTGCTCCTGTTTCTCAAGAGTTTTGCGTTTGATAACACACTGACGTGGCTCTGTGTTGTGTCTTCTGCCTTAGAAGCAGATGGGCATTTCTGTATGGACAGCAATGGGGTTTATGCTGTTTTGTGTGTGTGAGAGGAAGTTAAATTCTTTTTTCATTACAGATAAAGCTTCTGAGAAGATAAATGCCAGAATATAGCTCTTCTGAGTGAAAGTGACTTCAGCCACCACTATCCTTAATAACTACGCATTGCAAAATCATCTTAGCTTCCTCTGATTCACATCAGGGAGCTTAAATTTGCCATTACTGCCAACCTGTCTTGTCAAGACCCCATCTGTAATTATAAACCTGCATGAGGAGACAAGAAAGTGGGGGGAGAAGGAATGAACCCATTAGTATTTGGCTGCAAAATGTGCCCTGTTTTCAGAGCAGTTTAAAAGGCTGGAACACGCAGTAGGTAACAGCACAAAGTGTCACTTCACAGCTGCCGATAAACTCGCGCAGTGATACTCAATGACCACCCAAGTGAAGCCTGATTTTATGCTCTGTCCCAGCACAACCAGGAGCTGCGACTCCAAAGCAAACATAATTACCTGGGCAACAGCCCTGAACTTTTTCAAGTCTGATATCTGTCTTTCTCAGCGACACACAGCGAAATGCTGCGGGAGGAGGAAGGGATGGAGCGAGGGAAGGGCGAGGAGCAGCGGGTTACCAGCACCCTGTGATTCCCAGCGCCGGTTTGACAACATTGAGACACATTTCTTTTTGAAAGCCTTCCCGAGAGCAGAGGCTTGCTAGAGGATGCCCTGCCAAGGAAGGATTTCCTCAGTGTTTGCATCACACCTAGTGAAATTTCACAGGGAGTCAGATGAAAAGAAGTTAAAAAGAAAGGAGGTGGATGGGAAGAAAAGATAGATCTCAGATTTGATGCGAGTGCTACAGTGGGAGGGAGAACAAGCTCAGATATCCCCTCCCAGGTACACAATGACATTTGGCTATACAGGATGCAGGACAAAAGTAGCCAAGCTTCAGACAGGTTACATGAGCCTGTTTTCTGTCTCTTTGGCAGCGAGCACTCATCACTTTATTTAGGCAGCTGTGGATATTCCTCCACATTATTGGCTGTGCCTCCCTGGGGTCTGTTCTGAGGCAAGGCATCACAGGAGATGTTCAATACCCATCACTGCAGCATCGAGGGGCAGAACCTCTGCCCGTCAGACTGGCACTGCAGACACTCTCCCCTCTCTGGTTTTCATCCTCTGAACTACAGTAATGTCTCAGGTCTTGAGTTCACTGTAGAAAATCAATCAGGAGCACTATAAACTCCCTGTAAACATTCAAGGCCAGGTTGGACGGGACTCAGAGCAACCCGATCTGGTTGCAGATGTCCCTGCACCTTGCAGGGGGGTTGGACTGGGTGGCCTTTAAAAGTGCCTTCCCACCCAAACCGTTCTGGGATTCTATGATTCTAAAATAGCCAAGAAAAACTCAGTCAAGCTGTAGCTTTCCTAAGCTGATCCTGAACATTGTTCTGCACTGTCTCTGTGAAGCCAATGGGAGCTGTGAAGCCTCACACTTTGCTGCTAACATTTTGCTCCCAAGTGATTAACCCTGACATGAGGCATCATCGGATTCCTGAAATACCACCAGCTTGGGCTGGTGCTGTATGCTCGCGGTTGGGATGCTCATGTCGGGAGCATCCAGGACAGAGAGGATGGCAAACACCTCCACTGGCAGCCCGCGAGCCCAGTACAGGTCCAGTCTCCTCTGCATCAGCCTTGAACATCTACAAGGCTTGACCTCATGTAGCAGTGATACCCATGATTGACATTTCTACGAAATTTACATGATTTTTTATGAAATTTTTCATTAGGCAACGACAATTGATATTTTGTGAAACAGAATCTTACTTGAGCAAGCCAAGTTAACTTTGTATAAACAGTGCGTACCCTGCTAGCGACTAGAAGAGAAACTGAGAAACTGATTAAAAAGAAACATCGTGCCCCAGAAGGTGCTGAAAGCTGGATGATTGTCAAAGGAGCATGAAGTAGGCAAGGATCTGCATGGGAAAGGGAGAACCAAGATAAGTGAAGAGTATCACGGCAGACATGGCCCTGAAAGTGCAGAACGATGCCGTAAATCTGCCAGAACAAAGAAACCCCAAGGCAGGCTCAAGGAGAGCAGAGCTGCTGGAGAAGCCCAAACAGGTAAGGAAGGACTCAGAGCATGAAAACATTTATTAAACTAAGGGGACATATATCCTTGCAGGTGCCTAACATTGATAAAGGTTTCGAATGGTCAACAAAATTCCACTAATTGGTGTCCTCAAAGTGAACTCTCTCATTATAATACGAAAACCACACCTCTAGTGCCAAAATCACCCCCTCCTCACCGAGCATGCATAGTAAATTTAAGAAGCATTGTATCTTTAAACTGAGGTAAGAAAAGAACTAACAAGTTAAGTAGGTGTGACCGAAAGGCGGAACTGTATAAATACGACAGGGTTGCTAGCTTTGTGGATTTACCCCCCAGCACCCATCTCTGCGCAGAAATGAAATAAATGAACACCTCTGCTCTGTGTGTAAGATTGGTGTACTGCACACAGGGTAAATGAACCCAGATTTGGGACAAAAGTAGGCAGCGAGATCCTGTTGTGTCTCTGCCATGGAGCCAAGACATTATAGACCACGTAGGCAGAGGCAGGAGGCCTCTGACCCGAGCGGAGAGGGCTCTGCGGGAGACCTCTGACACCCAGGAGCAAGAGCTAGGTGAGGAGGGGTCACCTAGAGCATCTCAAGGTGCAGGAGGTGCCCGTGCATGGAGAACTGTGTCAGCCTGGAGCATCCCCAGGGTCCCCAGTGTCCATGGAGGGAGGGAGGTGACAGATGAGACCAGACAGGTCCTTGCACGTTAGTTGCCAAAGGGCGGCTGGTGATGGCTGGTGGCCATCTGCCGGATCCCCGGGGACAGCGGTGGCCAGGAACAGGGCTCTGAGCTGGGCTGCTCTTGCGCGATTACCTCCCTCCTGGCAAGCAGCCAGGCTGGTAACACAGCACATCGCCGCGTTCATCTGCTTCTGTATGCAGAACGCCTCTCTGCTCCTGCAATGAGCCTTTCCACTCCTTGCGCAATTAATGGTGAGTAACAAGCGTAAAAAAAAAAAAACAAGAGTGAGAAGAGACCAACAAGCACATCATCCACCTCGGGTGGATGGGACAGCTCAGGCGTTGGCTGCCTAAATACTCAGAGATCAAGCAGCTGTGGGACAGAGACCTCAGGTCCCAGGGGACAATGCAGGCGTGCACATGCCACTTCCCAGGCGTGCCGCTGGGGTCACCAGCCCAATCTGTCAGCAATGTTGTATTTCCCTCCGCTGCAACTCTTGCATCCTGCTCACTGCACAAACAGCTGGGTAGGCACCATGCACAGGTACCCACTCCGTCCCTCTGCTTCGGGGCAACGATGTTTCAGCAGCAGCCAGAGACTCTTCGGCTTCCATGCCTCACGTGTGATGGATTCCCACCCGCCTCTGAGCAAGCACAGTGCCCAGAAGCATAGCCTGGAGCATCCCTCAGCCCTGCAGAATCCAGTGTAAAACCCTTAGGCTCCAGGTGATTTTTGCCCACACAGTGCATTTGGATGAGGAACTCCAGCCCTGTCAGAAGGGTGCAGGGCTGTAGGCCACACAGCAGAAAATCGCCGCTGGCTTTGAGATGCATCGGCTCTCCCTGGGGAAGCTGTCAGTGTCCCTGGAAAGGCCAGTGCCTCCAGCAATGCAGCACTGCTGTTTTCTGAGCGGTTTGTAGCTCTTGCCACAGAGTTCAGTCCCTGAGACTCCACAGGGCTTGACAACCACCACCATCGCTCCATCCTCTGCGTGTCCCGGCCTGTCCTCTGCCAGACCACTGATACCTGGGTGCGTGAAGAAAGCGTTGAGAACCAAACCTAAATCCTGTGGACCAGACCATCTCTCCTGTGAATGGTGGTGTGAACTGCTTTAGGGAAATCAGCAGTGACTGACAGCCAGTGGGACCTGGATGTGTTTTATCAGATCCTGAAAGGCCATAAAAGAGGCAACTGAAAGATTACAGGAGCCCCAAGCAGGAAGGCGAGAGACACTAGCTGTGAGAGTGCCAGACCAACGCCACAGCAGGTCTCAGGGTGGTTAAAGTCAGAAATGACACAGCCCAGGATGACCATTTGTATACAACAGTGCTCTTTCCTGACACACAGACCTCCCGGGCTTTTTGGACTGCATCTGCAGATGGAGCACAAATTGGCAATGGCAATTTAGAAAGGCACCATGGGAACCCAGTGCTGTAACAAATGAGGGTTGTTAACATATAATGAGTTATAGAAAGAGCCTGATAAATGGGCTAATCACATGCTAAACCCTTATAAGTGCTGAGAATGAGTGCTCATCACCCCAGAATTATTTACACACACGAACAGGGGTTTAAATTCAATGCAGACTATAGGCATACAGGTGAAAGTTGGGAAGAAGGTCGCAAGACCCACATTCAAAACCTGCGATGAGTGGCACATTGCAGGAAAACATGAATGTATTTCAGCTTTAACGTGTTGACTATGATCTGTGACAACGTTACAGTCAACTAGACACCTCTAGAGAGGTATATAGGTCTTGCCAAAAGCTCTGGAAATAGTGGGACTCCTGGCAACAACCTCTGTTGTACAAGTTTCCTGCAGCCCTGGCTGGCGAGGGAGCTCTAACAGAAGGTGATAGTTCCACCCATCTCATATCCGGAGAATGTGTTTGCATGATGCTTGTAATGATAAAATGCCGTAGCAAGCCAGAGAAAGTGACTTTCAGATGTGCTCAGTGTGGCGTTCTCTTGCCCTCAGTAAAGTCAATGGCAAAACTACAGTTTGTTGCGTGACAGGAGACTGGTAGGGGTCACATCCAACACTTTCATCCCCACCTTTCTCTTTAAATGTTAGGTTACTTACGATTCAGAAAAGGACTCTGTTACATCTACATACAGCCTATGAGGCTCATCCCCCCTAGACAACTTTCCTCCAAGCAACTAGATGAGAAAGATGTACTGAAAACCATTATTACAGCTTGGGTACAACTTTATCAAGTAAAATCTCTAATGCATATTTGACAATCAGACAGTTTCCCATCCCTGAAAGTCAAACTTTTCCTACAGATAATTTAGGCCCAACTTCTTGAGCTGTCAAGTGCCTAAAAGCCCAAGGGAAAAATTCAGTTGTTCAACACTATGGAAAATCAAGCAGCTCATTAGTGCACTTTTCTCCCCCTTCCAAAAAACAAACAAAAAAAATAATTCAAGATATTTGGAAACAATTGTCATCCTTCAACGTAAACTGTGGATTATGGTTCAAAAAGAAAAGGGAAAGGAGAAGAGCAAAATGTTATTTAGATTTGTGTCATGTGTCATTTTTCTCTTGCTATTAAATTCAACAGAAAACAAAGTCCACTAAAATCAGGAGTGATTGTTATGGTAGAAACATTTATAAGATACAATGAATATAAATTGCCCACTTTTCCTTGAGCAGAGTGGAAGGAAAATGCTGCCAAAAATAGTTTCTTAGAGGATTCGGCAATAAACCCAGTACTGAGGATCTATTGACCCAAACAAGCAGAGCTCCTGATATGCAGAGAAGGGCCACCAATTTTGCCATCAAAAGCTAAACAGGATCTTTAGGTGATGTTGAAGTCACTTACCAAGGTCCCAGCAGCACTATTTGTGCCTTTGGAAGGAACAGCAGAGTTAAAGTTAGTGGGTGGCCTGCTCTCCGCACCCTGAACCAAGCTGTGCAGTTCAGCCCTTGATGTTGGTTATTTCACACATGTGGGAGCCATTTGGGGTGTTCGTTTTTGGCATCTCAGATGTCAGGGGCAGACTTTTGTTCTGGGAGATGCCCCCGGGGAAATGTGACTCAGGACCAAATTGATGTTTGGACTGAATGACCACACTCTTGCTCAAAACTCTTTTTCTCCAGGAATGCAAGCTCTTCCTTCAGACTTAAAATGGAGCAGCTGATGGCAGCATTGGCTGTGGCCGTTCAGGGCAGTCGGTGGAACAGGTCTGGATCAGTGCCCTGACCCAGCCTCTCAAACCTGAGCACCACCAGTGTGAATAAATGGCATGTCTGGATGAAAAAAAACACAGTTCTTCAGTGCTTTCTTGCTGCATGTTACCACCAAATTGGGCTGCTGATAGGGTGTGGTGCCACAAGCCAACACAGGATGTGCAGCATCACCATACTCACCAGCAGCTGCAGGTGTTCTGCTGTCCCAGGAATGGCATGCCTTGCCATGTTCCCCTTGGGTCCCAATCCAGCTATTTCCAGATCTTTCTACTCACAGAAAGGAGATTTTTTGGTCCAGAATCTGTAATGAGTTCTGAAGAAGAGCACAGATGCAAACCCTGCTAGCCAAGCCAGAAGAGACGGAATACCTGACAGCAAGGGCTCAGAAGAGGACCCTGGGGAGTCTGCAAAAACACAGGGCTGAACGTCTGGGAAATGAGGGACAGGGATGGCCAACGGAAGCAGCCTGTCCATGTCTCCATTTCCGTGAGCTGTCACCACTCCAGAGTGTTGCCAGCGCTGTGATTTGAGCTGGGCTGGGAAAACAAAAGCACATTAGCCGAGGACAATCTTCTCTCGATTTCCCAAATCACTGGCTATCACCACGTTGACTTAATTAATTGTTAACATCTATGCAATTAAGCAGTAACACAAATGATTCCCTCTTGGTGCTGATGGAGATAATAAATAACAATCATGGCTGCTTTGTCTCACAGCGCTAATCTGTTTTGAAATATACATTGATTTTATTTTGATTAGGACTAAACCTAGTTTCCACTCTGCAAATAAACCTCTCTGATTTGAGTAAATTGCTGTTGGCATTTACATTATGATAATCAGCTCAGAATCCATCTGATCCACTGCTTTCTTACTGTGTGTCATTTGCTTACTTCTTAGTCCACTATAATTACGATGTTGTACTTCGGAATATTTAATTATGGCCTTCTTTCTTCTTTGCTCTATGATTCTCATTTCCCCCATCACGGCTGTTATCCGCGAAGCTGTCCGTAACTCCGCAAGCTCCATTTCCCATTATTTTCCTCACTCCTTCGGAAGGCCCCAGGAGTTGGAGCCTGGTACCAAACTGCCTCAAAAATTCCTTGTCATTATTTCACTTGTGCCCATGGAGTCGCTCCTGCCCCTGTCCCAGCCTTCCTGCCTGCTCCATGCTCAGTCCCATCCCGCAGGGGCAGGTCACCGTTGAGCACAGCAGAGGCGGATGCCTGGGTTTGGATCCTGGATCAGACACCAGTGTTGTAGGTACAATCACTGTACTCAAGTATTTAATTCAAAACGGCTAAATTTTTCATGCTGTTTTTAGGACAGAGTGCATATCTGGCAACACTGAGATATATTTTTTTATCTCAGTGTTGAACTCTTCATTTGAATTATTCACAACATTCAGTTCTGGCACTTTCTAAATGATAATTTTTCCTTTTTGAAATGATGTGTCTTTTTTAATTCAATGTTTATGTTGTGTTTTTTTAAGAGGAGAAACGGATCCTATTTAAGAATTTTGTTTTCTGATTTTCCATTTCAAATGATCACAAAAAATCTGTTTTACTTTTGAACTGGAAGACAACTTATGTCCAGAGCAGCCCAGCAATCAAATAAATTTTTTTGGCCTTGTAACCAATATTTTTATGATGTTTCTGAGATAAAATGTTTCAATCATTCTTTGTTGTGACACTTCTCTCATCACCTTAAGCTGAACTACCTAATACAAAGTTTATTTCTGATGTTCAAAAATATTTTAAGTTCTCCAGTACCCTGGACTGGGTACACTGTTGGGCTCAACCTTGGAGAAGGTGCTGGGGAGGTGATACATTACCTTCTGCTGCCTTATTTTCAGAAGTCCAGCATCTCTCTTTAAAACCTTTTTCCCTTCCTCTGCTGACCTTCCCTCCTTTGCCTGACTCTGTTCCAGCCCTCCCCTTGATCGTCTGCACTGTAGGGAGGCAGGATAGTGGTGGGGTGGATATCTCAGAGGGGTCCTGAGTCCAACCCTTGGCTGCCTCATCCCTCCCCACTGCATTTCATCACAGATATGTGCCTGGAGAGAGGCACACAGCCGCAAAAAGGTTGGTCACTGTTGGGATTAAGTTGCTTTGTTAACTCCTGTTGAGCTCAACATCAAGTGCTGAGTACGGACGCTGCCTTAATGTGGTGTCATCATGCTCAGGATGTCCTCTGCAAGCTGCCCCACCCTGAGCACCTGGGTTCAGGATAGAGCATCTTCTTTAGAAAAAAGAGGACTGGAGTCTTCTGTCACAGCTATCTCCACTTTCTAGAGCCTAGTCTGTGGTTTCACACAAGCAGACCAAGTCCATCAGCATTGCTAGGGCAGCCCTTTCCACCAGAGAAGAACTGGGACAGGAAGCTATGGACATTCCGTTTCACCCCCAAACCCATGAAACCTAAAAATTATCTTAGAAAATAGCTGTAAAAATAATTGTATCAATCAGCTAGTCCGTATTTTGTCAACTTAGATTTGTTCCTGCAGGGAACAAGATCAGACTCCTCTCTTTCAGAAATGGGCTTCTGGAAAAATTTGGTGTCCAAGCACAAAGCATATAATCTGATCTGCAGCTAGATCATGTCAGCTGCTCACTTATGTGCACGCAGATGGGAAATGAAGGGTGCTTTTTCTCAACAACAGCAACCACTTCATCATTGTGTAGCCTCACCAGTACGTCCAAGAGAGATTTGGGACCAAAATGGCGCAATAATTCCCCTTGTTCAGATCTGGAAACTGAGACTCAGCACAGCACAATCACTCGTCCAGCACTGGGACTGACATCCTGTTTCTTTTCCAAAAGCACGGAGCAGAGAGCAGCACATAGGCAGAGGAAGAATGGTTTCCACCCACTTAAATGTGCCTACCATATCACTAGGCAGAGTGGGTTGACGCTGTGATCAAAGTGAAAGGCAGAGAGACAGGATGGCCGTACGAGCAGAAAGCTGCATTCTATAATTTGAATCATTTATGGCCTCGGGCTGTAAGAAACAAGCTTAGTGCAAGCGAGGGGCGTCCCAGGGAAAAAGAGACTTTGCGAGATGCAAAGCCAGACTGCAAACATTCGGGGAAATCTGAACCCTTCAATTCAAAGCGTTTAAAGTCAGAGTTAAAGGACTAGTTCTAGAAAGGTTTCCATTCTGTCGCCTGTTGTGCGCAATCTTTTTTTAACGCATAATTCCCCCTCAGACACAATTTTTTTATTTCATGCTTGAGCTCTGGTGCTGGTTTTGGGAGAAGCCATGTTGTGTCTGCCAGCAGATGATGCCACAGGGCGCTGCCGGACCGGTGAGGACACGCGAGCCCTGCCGACATGACCTGCTGCTGCTGCTCTCCTCACCAACGTTGTGCTCCTCACAACCCTGCAGAGCTTTTCTGGTCCAATCCAGAGCCTGGTCTAGCTGGGAAGAAACAGCGGAGGGGGCAAGAGGGGTGGATTTTCGCTTTCATTTCCCACTGTGCATTACACCAGCACAGATCCAAGGCTGAGAGCCGGACGGCAGCAATAACAGCCAGAAGCTGGCCAGAGCTTGCGGAGGGCAGGCCAAGGTCTGCCTGCATTTGTCTGCACAGATGTGCCACAACAGAGGGAAAGGGAAAAAGCAGGAAATAAAGGGACTTAATATTTCAGAAGCATATAACTTCTAATTGCTTTCAGCACAATTTCCTATGTTCAGCTTTGCTTTGGAGTCCAGTTTGGGGAGATCTCAAGGGTCCAAGGCAGTGTAGTTTTACTGACAAGCTCAGGAAAGCAATATTTTATGACCTGCATTTAACACGTCCCAAGAAAACTCATTTATCTTCCTGCGGAGCAAAGCACTGGAAGTGCTGTTAATTCCAGGCTTGGGCTTATTGCACAGAGGGACATGTTCTGCAGTCAGCCTGGATGGTCTTTAACCTCTAAGACATAGGTCTAGCTTTTGTTTCTTAGAATCACAGGATGGTTTGTGTTGAAGGGACCTTCAAAACCCACCCAGTCCAACTCCCCTTCCAGGAGCAGGGACATCTCCAACCAGATCAGGTTGCTCAGAGCCCCGGCCAACCTGGCCTGGAATGTTTCCAGGGATGGGGCATCACCGCCTCTCTGGGCAACCTGGGACAGTGTTCTACCACCCTCAGCATAATTTTTTTTTTTTTTTTTTT
>WHYT01017798.1:465536-501601 GCA_009806455.1 Tetrax tetrax
TGGATGGGGCTCTGAGCAACCTGATCTAGTCAGGGAGGTCCCTGCTTCTTGCAGGGGGGTTGGACTAGATGACCTTTGAAGGTCCCTTCCAACTCTAACCATTCTATGATTCTATGATTCTATGAGGGCTTCTGACCCTCTCTGACTTGTTTAAATCAGACAAGCAAGGATGAAGTTTTGATGCCCACATCTCACGTGCTTTGCTAGTTACGGCCAGCCCATGTCAGACAAGCGTGAGGTTATGACACACAGCTCTCAGCCGCAGAGGTCCTGACTACCCTGAGAAAAGGTGTCTTAGCCTGGGTGGTTTGGAGACGTTTGAAACGTTAAAGCAAGGTCCTACCTCTATAAAACGTCAGCATTGCACTTTTCTGCAAGAGGGATGCCGGTAGCATTTGACCTCCATTCTGGGAACAATCAATTGCTCAGGAAACCTGGGACTGTCTTCTTTGGTTAAAATCCTTATTCAGGAGGAAATTTAGAAAACCCAAGGCTAGAAATAAACCAATAATGCATTCACAGCTTTGGTTCAAATTTTATCCATACCTACATTATTTCTAGCAACTCCTTCTAGATTTAACGAGATCGAGCGCAGCGTCAGTATCTCCTGTTTTCCTCTAACCGTATTGTTCGTCATTGTGAAGGGGGTGGGGTGGTCCATGCCCATCCTATAGGGTGGCAGAAAGCTTCTCGTGATGCGCCTTTGCTCTTCGGAGTCTGGCTGGGGCTCAACATCACACCAAATCCTCCTGCCTTCCCTCTTGGTGACTGACATTTCATAATCTAGAGAACAATGTGTGGCAGCTAAAAATATCTGTTCGCTGCATGGGTCCTGAGGTACCAATCCACTCGTGATAAGCATCACAGGATTTGTGAAAGCTTTGACAGACAACTCATGGCTGGCTGAACGCTTGCGAATAGTGGATAAGCTGATCACAAGAAATCAAACCCAGTGCTTTATTTGAGGCGACTCTGCAGAGTTGTTCTTCTGTATTTACTCAGCTTTATCTCTGTTTTCATTTAGGTCAATAGTAACGAGATGTTTCATACAACCTCCTGTGACCCTCCCCTGTCTGAGTTGGCCAGCCCCAACGGCAGCACCATGCTCCTCCGGGGAAGGTGTCAGTTCCATGACATGGCTGCTGGGACAGACTATCATAGTGCTCCTCATCGATCTTCGTCATTCACTACAGTTTTATGAGCCACTGGAGTTAATGAAGTTCACAGGGTGCTGCAGCGGTGGAGGAGCATTCTCATTTCCATGGTAGGCTCCAGGGTTGAAGTCGTAACCTTCTGCAGTGCAGCGACGGCAAACAGCTGGTACCTCTGTGGAGAAGGTCTCTGCAAACTGACTTACAAGCTCAGAAGCAGAGACAGGCATCCTGGTACCTCTGGAGTCTGCTAATACTTCTGGAATGTGGGAGAGTCGCACAGAGCTGAAAAGTCAAACTGCAGAATGGGAGAAAAGAAAATTACTTTTTATTCAAAAATAATATTTCAGTTGAAAATTCATAGCTGATTTTTTTTTTTTCTTCCTGCTAGACCCTTTGTCCCTTCCTTGCAAAGTGTCTGATGTGAGCAAGGAAAGAATGATACACACGCCACTCTATACAAATCTTTTTTTCCCCAGATCTCCCAGATTTCACTCTGGATGTAAAGGCAGCAGCCTGGCCCTGTGGAATGGACATTGTCTCCCTTTGTACCCCAATAAATATGATTTGACTGTTGCTGCCGAAGGCCACAGTCTTCGTACTGACCTGGCCATGCAAGGTCTCAGGAATCGTCTGGGCTTGTCTTGGCCTGAGCTGATATTAGTTTCTGTCAGCTGTGATAGCAATTGTTCAGAGAATTCCCTAAATGTGTATTCGGTCTGCTGTAGTTTATGGCAAGAACAGGTAGCTGCTTTTCATGGACTGAGAGATCTATGACTGCAACAAAATGTGGGGGGCTGAGTGCAGAAAGAGGATGGGGACAGCTGTCCCAAAGTGCACACACACACTAAGGTGCTCGGTCAGTGGTCACTTCAGGAGAACAATGTTGTACAAAATGAACTGAAAAACTGAATAACAGAAAACCAACGGAAACAAGAAAAGGTACAAAGGATGTCTAGAACATGTATAAAAACAAATGCAAGTGAACCAAGCCAGAAAAGATAGGAGCCAACACGAATGTCACAGTCCTGGCAAAGAGGAGGAAGGAAGCCCCTCACTGACCCCACACGGCACTCCTCCCAGCGAAGGATGCTGGGAGCTCCGAGACTTCCGACCTTCAGCCCCGCAGAGCAGGGGAGGATGAGCAGAGCTCCTGGGAAGGTGGGGGAGATGCTGGCAGATACTAACATCTAGCTGAAAAGTCGTTAATGGTGTTTGGTTCGTGTTAAGTAGACAATCTAGACTGTGACTCTGAGTAGCATTGTAATTGGACTACTAATAGTAGCAGTTTGTTGTATTTAATTTACACTGTTCAAACTGTAAATTGGACCAACATTAAATGAGAGGAGCAGCCCTTTTCTGTTACACTCACGGTTTTCTGGTTTCACAAAGGGCTGTGACAGCAGTTTCTCTTAGCACGTGCCTTTCTCGTTTCAGTAGGCACATTCCCTGTTATCTTGCTTGAAATAAATAAGGTAAGATCAGAAAAGAAAATGAAGATGCAGCCAGCAGATATGGATGTTTACACCACAGGCTGAGTGGCCTGAATTTAGCATAGGTTTGTAACAAGTTGCTGACTTCCTCACTCGTCCTCTGATTCCTGATTATATTATTTTTTCCATAATTCTTGCACCCTTAGCTCCCAGGCATCACTTTGAACTCCAGCTACTGCTTTGTAAATGAGACTCCAGCCTGGAAATGAAAGCTTGAAAACAATGACCTGAGGCACCCCAAAAGCTTCAGAAAGCGGAAAGCAGGGAGAGGGAACCCAGCACTGAGAGACGGGATTGTCGATGCTGCTATTTTAACCCTCACCATTTTTTCACCCCACGTCCTTGTCTGAAGCATCAGGTTCACACTGACCAAGCACCTAGGACCACCTCTGACGCAGGAGTCACCGCTGCGCCCAGGAGCTGGCTCCTCCTTGGACGATGCAGCTGGTCTCAGTCACAAAGGAGCACTTTACTTCTCCCTTTGCCTCTGCCTCCCTTGGCAAAGCTGCCCTGGGAAGTAACTACCTCCTTTTCCCACCTAGAAAGCCACATCAGGTTACTCAATGCTGGTGTTTGCTTCCAAAAAGAAGAGATGGTGGAAGTAACAACTGGGAAAATACAGACCGAGGTGGCTGTTTGTGATCCCTGACAGGTTCTTTGAAGGCAGCCTGCAGAAGGTTAATGAGTTCTGGCACACCTGCACCGCTGCTCTGAGGGATCCTGCCTCCTGCTGCGATAACGAGCAGTGCCTGGGGTCAGACCTGTGATCCTGCGCCTGGATGCCAGCAAGGATGGCTCCGCAGGCAGCACTGAGCATCACAGCAATGAGGAAAGGAGAGGAGACAGCAGCCTGGGAACACACTATCTGATGTTTCTCACGCCTTAAAACTCCTTTTGTTCAATAAATTAGGCTTTCACTGAGGAAATTGAAGTGGGTATTTTGTAATTCTTAAGTGTCTATAGCTCAGGAGTTATCGCTAGGAAACCAACAGGTCTTTGAGGGAGGTGTATGGCAATGCACGTGGGGGCCAAGTAGAGGGACCAGTGGAGATGGATGCGTCACGCTGTCACCGAGCCCCTAATGGTCCCCTGTGCGTGGAGGTGCTGGCACTGAGCCCTGGAGTGATGGGAGAGCACAGGAGGCCAGGGCAGGCTCAGGGCTCTCTCAAGAGTAGCCATGTGCCCAGGCCATTTCGTAGATACTCTGTGACCGGGGAAGCTGGAGCAGGTTTGGTCTGCGGTGGGGCTGAGCCCTCGCCCTGTGTCTGTGCGCTGGTAGGGAGGTGAGTCACGATGCCACGGAGGATGCTGAGGATGGCTATAGGAAGACAGATGTGCCCCTCATTTTTCTAATCATGTAGCTTCAGTGAATGTAATCTATTTTAAATTTTCAAGTGTATTTACAAAGGGGGGAGGTTCTGCTAACTGCATCTCAATCAGATGCAAATAGTGGTGTTGTTCAAGAAGAACACACCAGGAGTGTTTCACAAGGGGAAAACAACAGAGAAAGCCAGCCTAGACATGAACTTGACAGGTTGGGCCATTTTCATTCTGCAGTCCAGGACACACAGCCGAGCAAAGCGCTTTCTCACCCCAGTCCCTCAGCTTACACACAAGGGATGCTTTCATCCACTGGCTCCTTCCAAACACAAACGTGCTGACAGGACGGCGAGCTGGGCTAGCTCGGGGAGTGCTCTACCCGCATCAGCACTTCCCTCCTCGCCTGTCAGAACCTATTTACCTGTGCGGAGTGGGCAGCTCCGAGTATTTTGGCAGCCGAGACCAGACAAATGCCAAGGGCTGGGAGCACCAAGAGCCGAAGCAGCAACACAGATGACAGTCGTGTCATTTTGCAGGCAACCGAGAGAAGGTAAAAGTGCGTTGGTTCCTGGCTCTCTCTGCCCTCAAATACCTGTGCAGAGTCCAACTTCTTCTGCAGATGGAAGGATGTTCCAAGCCGTGACTACGTATTGCGCTGTTCAGGTTTTATCAGGGTCCTCTGTGCCGGTGCAGAGATCCAGCTGAAGTGGATAGAGATGATTTTCTGCTGGATGTACATAGTTCTCATGTGCACATGGGTGAGGACAGCCCTGCCTCTCCCCAGCCCAACCACAGGAGAAGCTGTAACCCCAGTGCTGCTGGGAGAGTTGCGCAGGGATGGTTCCAGCAAATGGGACTACAGATGTTTATCTATGTTCTATCTTTAATGGATTAATGGTTCTGTTTCATGCTCTCCAAAGAGGTGGCAGATAAATAACTATAGTCTGGTTTTTGTTCTGAAGTTGGTGGACACAGTAGATCAAAAAAAGTAGTTTCACAGGCAAAGGCAGGAGACTAATTCACATTCAGAGGGATGGAGGCTGGGACGTTTTAGCCAATATAATTTTGATTGTATTCCTTCACTGCCAGCCTCACTCCCCAGCATGTCATGCATCTCTTTCTAGGAAGATGGTGACACAAGGGAACCTACGGATGGCCATGCTGGACTGGATCAAAGCTCCATCTAGCTTGGACCCCTCAGACAGAGGTCAGTGGTGGATCCTGACTGAAAGTAGAGGAACGCGAATACATGTAAGCAAGATATTCCTCCGTGAATCCTCCTCAAGTCTTGAGTGATTTTCACCACAAGGACCCCCTCAACCAGAAGGATGAATTTCTTTTTCATAATTTTTTTTTTCCCCACAGTTTGACAGCAATGCTTTTACATCTGCTTCAGGAGCCCCCAAAGTGCACTTCACATGGTACCATGCCGGTGTGGGGAATGAGAGCTCATTTCCAGTTGTGTGGCCAGCTCAGGAGGATGATCTATGGTCTTGCCTGCTCGCAGGGGTATTGCCCAAGAATTAAGTTTATGCAGGCACTAGAAGAAATAAAGATTCCTTCCTCATTACATTTATGCTAATGCTGCGCTGTGTGATCCTGTTTTGAACATGGCAAGCGAGAGACCTCAGCATTAAGCCTCACCCCTGCAAAGAATAATTGAAATCAATGCAGTCATTGTCTCACTCTGACATTGGCACAGGTGCAAAGTGATGCTGCTGAGCATCCTGCTCATAAGTTGAAGCATTCTGGCAGAAGATGTGGCTCACAGGTATTCTCCCCACCCCAATGACTTTCAGTCGAGGCATCAACATCTGGAGCATCAAGACAAGGTCAGTGGGGCTTTTAGGAAAAAAAAAAAAACAAACAAAAAATTTACAAAATCACCCTTATGTTGATAAGTACCAATACCTTCTCAATACACTCTTCTGAAATCTACCCTCTCGTTGCACAGTCACAAGGGAGTAGATTATTAGCCAGCTGCTCCTCTGTATCTTTTTTTTTACACTTTCACTCCTTTTCCTCCAACTTCCTGTGACTTTCAGATCCAGCTGATAGTTCAGGATGCCTCCCTATTATTCCAGCATCTCTAGCCTCTGTCATTCAGACTTCAAATCCAGTGCCTACAGCTCCCTAGTTCTGTGCTCCCTCCATGCAGAGAAAGCTGAAAAGTAGTAACCTGTTTTTAAAGGCCGATGTTCTTTTTGCTGGTTCTCTCCCCTAGAAAATTCCTCTCTCTCCACAGCAATGTGCCAGCTGGAAGTAGTGTTCAATGACAGCCACAATTTAAGAAGGATTCTACAAAATTGTAGGAGACAGAGATGCACCAGAGGAAAGACTAGATAAAGAGATAAAGCTAGGGTGGTGAAACTCCAGAAGTTCTATCAGATACACTTAACCAAGAGGAGGTTAAGGATGGGTGATCCCAAAGTGACCAAATACAACAGAGAAATGCAATTCTAGAGGTACAGTAAGATCTAAAACTAAAAGCACATGATAAATGTATTCAGACAAAAAACTCCATACACCTTGTTTGTAACAAAGGACAACTTTCTTAAAACAATGACTGAAGAATTCTCTGTCACATAAACTGAAAAATAACAGCTGGGTGTTTTTATTACGCACACAGCCTGGTTCAGATCTCAGCACAGGGAAGTCTGTGGTGCAGTGCTCAGACCAGACAACCTTGATGTCCCTTTGGGTCACTGAACTTCATCAGGACAGGGCTGTGACACACCAAGATGTTATGCTGATTTCTCTCATCTACACATAGGCATTGCCATCTGACAAGGATAAAATCACCCACCTTCTCTTAATTAAAAAAAAATATAATTTACAAATTGCTAAATCAGAGGCTGGACCTTGTTCAGTTCTGGAGTGGAGGCAGCTGCTTCTGTCACTGGTTGTGCATCCCAAATGCTGAATTCGTGCTGCAGGCAGCCAGAGGCAGCGTTTTATGAAGATCTGCAGGGGCTGCGCGTGTTTGCGGAAACCATTAGCGGCCATAGCAGGAACGAAAGCGCGTGGTGAAGCCCTTGATGAGGGGTGACGTGCAGATGAGTAGATTGCAGTAAGCACAGCCAGCTCTGGTTTTCACGTGCTGTCATTAAGGCAGCAGCGAGCCGTTTGGACAGGCTTTGGGTTAGGAAAGACAGATGAAGTCCTGTATTTTTACCGGTGACATCTTTCCCCTGTGCCTTTGTTCCCATGTGCCCTTCAGGGAGGATGCACGTGTCTAGTGCCCCTGGGATCACCAGGACCTGCACAGCTCCTGCATCCATCCCCTTTCCTCCAGAGTGGAAGCAGATAATGACATGTTGTCATAGTTCAGCCCTGGTCAGGACCAGACTACGCAGTCTCTCTCCCACTCCCCCAACCCTCCAAGAGAATAGGGGGAGAATTGGTAAACAAACAAACACCACGTGGAGTGAGATTGAACAAAAAGTAAATTTAACAGCAATGACAAAAGAAAACAAAACAGTGACAGAATACAAATACAGTACAATACCTTACAACAAATCTCCACACCTAGTTTCTTCCAAGTAAGAGGAGGCTCCCCCCAGCGCCCTCCTCACTTATATACTGAGCATGATGTCAGATGGGATGGAATAGCCCTTTGGCTAATTTGGGTAAATTAACCCCAGCTGTTAGCTAATTAATTAATTATCCCAGCCATAGGGGCTACCAGCTTCAGTTCTCCACCCAGCTCAGGTGAATATTAACTCTATCCTAGCCAGAACCAGGACACATGTTAAAAAAAAAAAAAAAAAAATTCTTATTCCACATTGTTTCAGTGCCTTTTAGCTCTGCAGTAACAGACAACCTGCTGAACCCTGATGTTCTGTGTCTCAGCCTGGGGACAGCTGTTCATCAGGAGGGCTGCTGGACCACTCACCACAGCCCTCCCCCTCCTGCCTCTCCTCAGGATCCTCCTGCCTCTCGCCCTCGCCTGCACTTGCCAGCATTTCACCTTCCACACGCACAGCCTGCTGCTGTCAGTCTGCACAAGGTTTTATGTATGGCGTAGGTTCAGATTCGCATGGTCATTATTCCAAATTAGGGAATTAATCCATGTGATATTTAACCTAGTCCATTCTTGGTATGCATAAGAAGAATTGGGATCACCGATCCACTCTGTTTTAAAAGCCGGTGACAATCCCTTATGTCCTGTCAGTGCCTAATTACATCCTCCTCAGGTTCATGCAGACAGAGAGATTTTCTCTCAGTGGCTTTTTAAATTTCTCCTCTTTCTCTGTGAACTGTCATTTAGTTTTATGAGTTTCAGAAGTGATTATATGGCTGAAGTTTGGAGTCTTTGATTACACCCCATGAGATATCTTTACAAAAGCATCTCACAACAGTGGAAGGCACGGAGTCCAATGCTACAGAAATACTTTTTCTTGCAGTGCCTAATTAAACTCCTCGTCATAGACACAAACATGTCCTGGAAGCGCTGAGAAGCCGGGAAGCCGTGGGTGCCTGTCAAACCTGGCAGTCTGGGCGCAGCCTCCGACAGCTCTTACCATGCCGACTGCCAAAACTGAGGCAGTCTCCAGAAGAAAGATGACTTCATGCTCCCTGGTTTCTCCCAGTCCCTCACGAACTACCTACGAGCCATCATTAGGCAGACGGGTACGGTCACCCTTCCATTGCAGATGTACTGTGTCAGCTGTTTACCACTCTGTGTGTCACACCTTAACCAAGTGTCCTTTGTCCTCTTTAGTGACTGGAATGAAAATTAAGGTTTGCTGGAGTGAGCAAAGGGGTTTTGCAAGCCTGCCACCATGGCTCCGTCACCAGCTTTGCTCAGGAATCTGTCAGCTCCTGCCTGTGGCTCACTGATGGATGGATGGATGGATGCTGCAAGGGTGCCTGAGCTTTCCAGCTGCTGTGTGCTGTCCTTTCCCTGCAAACAAGCTGCAGAGGGCTGGTCCGTGCCTCTGCCACCCCAACATCAGGTTGCTGCACTTGCCATGGGGCTGCAAGATCTCTGACAGCCCGCTCCACGCAGCATTGTGCTGGGAAGTGCAGCTGAGCTTCGCAGCTCATCACATCTGTGCCCAGCAGCAGTGCCAGCAGCGTGGGGGTCCCAGCAGCCCTCCTGCATGCCGTGTTACGAGAGAGCAGCCAAAATGCTCTGGAGCTGAGCTGCTCTCCGTGCCTGCACCATGGTGATGCAGCAGCAATCAGCAGAGGCACTGAACATGGGTCCCTCTGCTTTTCGGAAGGGTTTGTGCTTCTGCCCAACAGCCAAGCAGGGATTTATTAACCTCAGAAACGCAGTCTGACACCCTTGCCCTCCTGCAAGCAGGTGAGGAGAGGTGTCATGAGGGGACTAAGCTGGAAGCTTTCAACCTTTTCAAACTCTTTTTGCACTTTGCTCTCAGGGGCTGTCTTGTGTTTTTCTTCTAGAAATTAAGTGCAGTGTTGAAAAAGCCAGGAGTATGAGATGTGATCTAGCATCAAACTCAACGTGCAAAATGCTTTTGACTCTGCAAGCTGTTCAGGAGGGAAAAGTCTCCCTCCTGCCATGCCCCGGGGCGTGAGCTGGCCCTTGGGCCAAGCCTGTGCCGATGCTGAGGCTGTGTGCCCGTGCTGCTGCTGGGCAGCCAGAGCTGAGGGATGCGATGCCCAAGAGGATAAGCAGAGGGGTAACGTGGCAGAGGAGGGAGGTGTGCTCCTTGGGCCATCTCCAGGTGAGCTGGTCCGTTTGGGAGGTTCATGTTAGCTCAGCATCACTGGAGGGTGGGATCGGGCAGCAGCCTGGCGTCACCCCTCAGCAAGGAGCTGGCCCCGTTCTGTAAGTTCAGAAACCAGCTCCGTTTTGACTCCCTCGGCACCTTGGGGATCCGCACCATCAAGCTCATTCTCTGATGAGTCCAGGAAAAGGGCACAGGCTCTCCCTGTTCCTGAGCTTGCTCCTGGGTGGAAAGTGGGAATTGTCTCCCCGGGATGTGCTGTTGGGAGGTCTGGGTTTCACAGGGCTCTCTACGGTCCCTGAAAACCACAAGGCTCTCTCCATTCGAAGCACTCCTGTTCAATACTCCTGTTCAGCCCTGTAGGACTCGGCTGCTTTGTGCTGGACGTGGGCTGAGTACAGATTTGCGGGTGCTCCGTGTTCCTACCCGGAGCCGACTGAAAACATGCGGCTTGTTGCAGGGAAGGGCAGTCTCCGAATAATTTGTGCCTGCTGCTATGGCACTGATTTCATATTCATCTGCTAATATGCCTAGTCGCACACATTAAAGAATTTAAATGTGATATATGTTATTAATCCAGGATCTGAATTATAAATTTGCTCTGACTTGTTAAAGTGCTGCAGTGTCTGCCGCTCTCTTGTCTGCACACAGAGCGGCTCTGTCGCTCCTGCCCTGTCCTGCTGGTAAAACCCTTGGGAAAAGTTTAACTGGGGCCTGCTCTGAGCATCAGTCTAGTTAAGGACCTCAGAGCTGGGCTATTTACTTAACTGAAGCTCTGAAGACCCCTGTCAGAAAAAAAATTATATTAGAATCCACTCTTTCTTGAGATTCCCTGTGCTTACAACTCAGAGACACCACCTCAGGTGGCTTCCAGAGCTTCTGTCCCCAGCCTGAATAATGGTGCCTAAAGACCCAGAAAAGCCAGATGTTTCCCAGATGTTCTGGGTCTCTGCAGCGGCTGATGTTTGCACGGAGTTCTGGGCAAAGCTTCGCAGCCGTGCTGGGGTACAGTCCCGCTGTCCCCATCGCATGCCGTGCTATCCGTATCGTTGGCTCGCAGCGGTCAGAGGGCTGCGCTGAAGAAAGCGGATGAGATATTATGAGATATTACTCCCTGCGCGGCCAGCCCTCCTGGTTTATATAGCAACGCGCTCTTCAGAAACCAGCATGCCATTTGTCCCCTATTACCAGCGTCCGGGGAGGAGGCAGGCCAGTGACAAATACATTATATAGACCTGTGTGAATGCTACCAGGCTTTTATTATTATCTCCCAGCTAGGTTATTATTCTGCTCCCTCGACGATTTCTTCTATTCCGTTTCTGTCAGCAGCTGTGTTTGTCAGCCTGCCGCATTAATACATGTGCTTTTGCCTCCTTGCCTCTTATTAGCTCCAGGAGCTTGTTACGAGGAGGTAGGTTTGGTGGTTTCACATCGCATTAGAGAAGCAGGCAGCTTCTCGGCATCGCGGCGCCCCAGGGAGAGAAGGGTTTGTTGGCTGACCCAGGTCTCGGGGATGTATGTGGCTGTACTAGAGGGAAACTGCTGAGCCCTTTGTTGTCTCTCTTCAAACGCCGTAGGCTGTTTTCTGTGTTGCTGAACATATATAAGGAGGAAACAAAAGCAAGCTCTGGAGATGAGATGTGGGGAACTGTGCAGGTCTGCTCTGCAGAAAGCACCAGCAAGAAGTATTGAAAGGGAAGGCTCACACTATCTTGATTAATGCTTCTGTCAGATGCCTCTTTTTTTTTTTTTTTTTTTTTGAGCATCTCAAATGACTTAATTGTTGAGATCTAGGCACTGAAGCAGCTCACAATCTGTGCACTCTGTTATCTGGCCTTTGCACAGGGAGATCAGATGCTTCCAGGAAAGCTAACATGGATGCTGAAGTCCACAGTCACTGCTCACTGTGCCTCTGCCGCTTTGTGTGTAAGAGAAGTTAAGGATGCTCATGACTCCTAACCCAGTGAGGGTATGTAAGTCATCAGTGACAACCCTTCTCTGGTGGGTTTGGTTTTGTCCTTGGACCAGCATGTCTTGTGTCCTCAGAACGCTAGCTGCAGCACTGCTACCGAGTACACAACCCGGGTACTCTTGGTGGGGGATTACTTAATCGCTTCAAAACGTTTTACTGGTAGAAGTTTGCTTCTGCTCTGAAACAAGAAGAGTTTAAGCTCTAGGAATCTGGGAAGCCCTACAGCCTTTCCCCATAGCCTGGTAGCTGCACCCCGTGTGTTTCACAGGATTGCTCTATTGTTTTAACACTAGCAGCAAACTACAGATCAAAATGCCTAAACTCTTTGGAGGTTTGGGAATCTGGCCAAGCAGAAGCCACCTATGTGGCCCTTCTCAGCACTGCCTGGGAGAAGGCAGCAGTTAATATTTGTTGGCTGTCCATATCCCGCTGGCCGCCTGCCGATCAGTATCGTGAGTGCTTGCTTGTACGGCAGAGTCACATCTCATCCATGCTCCTGACGGACAAGCTCCCTTTTTTTTTCCAGGGGCTGGGCTGCACCACAGAAATGGGGAGATTTGTATTCCAGCCCAGCCGTGGCAGAGCGATGTGACGCAGTGACAGCCATAAAGTTCCTAGATAGAGTTGTTACACGATTAATAACAACAGGAGCAGCTTAATAGACAAAGCCATTTCCTTTACCTGGACTCTGTCCTGGGACTCACTGCTGTAGAGCTGGAATGAACTGAGCAGGGACGTTATTGCTAATTAGTGTGTGTGACCGCAGCCCCATGCTGGAGGCTGCTGCAGCGGGCGCCTCTCCCAGCCCCTTGCCGGGGTTTCGTCCTCCCTGGGAACCAGCATTGAGCAGATTCAGGGCAGCTGCCCCCAGAGCCAGCTGGGGAAGGTGGTGTCAATCATAGCAATTATCCTTATTTCTTGTAAAGCTTCCAAATACTTCAGCGTAATTTGTCCTATTGAAAAAAGATTAACTGTTCTTTTGTGAGCATGATGCATGTAAATAACAAACATCTCTCTTTTGAGAGAATATCCATTTTTACCTCCCTTCAAAGAAAGAACAACAAAGCACGTCAATGATAGACATCCAGTAAATCCTGACCTGTTGTTAAGCAGCCCTCAGGTTGGTACATGCTGATGTTGATCTGGCAGAAGTGAATCAAAATAAGGGGGTGAATCAAAATAACCCCATAACATCCTGAAGCCCTTCCTGAGAAGCCTGCTCAAGGAAGAGGGACCCATGACCCCTCTCTTCTTTTGAGTCTCATGCCTCAAACCCCTTTGCAGAGGTGGGACTCTCACTTGATGCCCACTTGAGACAGGAGAGCAAAGAGCGTCAGTGCTGGGAGGTGGTGGGCACCTCCCTCTGCCAAAGCAGCTGCAGGTCCCAGCATCTCTCCTGTGACAGAGTGAAAGCTGCAACTGCACTTCCCCAGCTCAAAATGCTGCACTTTTGCTGGCTGAAAGACCACATCCTACTGCTGAAACCCTCCCACAAGGGCCAAAATTCAATTCCTTGGCTCTAGACTCTACAAAGCAAGCAGAGCCTCACTGCCAGAGGAACAAACAACCCAAACACAGGAGGGAGAGTTTTTGTATGTGACTTCTTCTCCCATTCTATAAGCACAGCCCATGACTGTCCATGTCCTGGGCTCCTCAGCTGTGGGCTGCAGATCACTGGTGGCCCGGGTGGTGAGATGAAGACATTGTGGGCCAAGGTGATGCTGGCAGCTAGCAGCACTCTGAGGTCCAAATAATTTTGGATGTGTGAATTTTGAAGGATTAGAAGCATCCTCTGCTGCACAGGATTTGTCTTACCCCAATTTGGAAAGGGATACCTGTGTTAGGACAAAAGGAACAAACTCACTGGTCCCAGTCGCTGTAGACAGAGACCAGACAACTACCCGAGGTGAAACTCAGATAGTTCTAGGTCGGAGCATGAACCCAACAGTTGATTCAAACAAAGGTTTGGCAGGGGATATTGCTGTTGTCTCATTTTACAGAGGAATCTGGGCTAAGATGTGGAGACAGAGACACTGAAGGGCTTGGCATGAGCAACAAGCATCCCCTCAGTGCTGGCTCGCGGCTGACCCACCTCCCCTGGCTCTACAGAGCAGATATCACCGTACCCTGTCCCCTTCAGCAGCCCATCTTGGCTTCCCCCTCCTCTCCTCCCTGTGTGGGAGCTCCCCGCAGCTCCGCTCTTGCCGACAGCACTTCTGAAGCTTCCCCTCATTGCCAAGCAGTGCTGAGATGCATTAACTTCCCCTCCCCTTCTGCCGTAGCCACTTGTTTGGCTCTTGTTATTGGATTATTTATAGTAATTCTGCAAAGTGTTTTGGAATCAGTAGAAGGGCACGGTGCTAAATACAATAGCATCACCTCGTGAGATCTGACATTTAAAATCAGGGGATCTAATTACTGAAAGCAAGGGAGACGGCAAATGTCAGGAAAAGCCAGTGGCTGTTGGCTCCATGCTCTGACTCCTGAACGGCTGCCCGTGGTCTGCAGCAGGTGGAGGAGCCCCTTGCAACCCATGGTTTGTCCTGTGAGCACACAGCTCGGAAGGACACCTCTTTGGAGGAGAAAACACATGCTTCTTTTTTCGAGCACTGTCTGAAAAAAAACCCGACGTGGAGCTAGGCATACTCTTGACTTATGGATCAGCCTCGTAGTACTGTCTCCCCCGCAGCTAGACCCTGCTACCCAAGTTGGGAGAGTCACATATACATCTCCAGACCTAACCCCGAGGTCTCCAGCCAAGCCCAGTTTAAAGCAAAGAACAGCTTTGCAGCCAGCTTTCTTCTCACAGAGGATTTCCAGTGTGGAGCATGTCCTGGCTGTTTAAAATAGCACAGCTGCCTGAAAGCCCGAGTTAATATTCATGCTTACTGCAGAATTTCAACTACATCCACCTCTCATCGGCAGCGTCAACCTGTCTTGACAGTTAATGAGCAAGGCACAGACTCTAAACCAGCAAGTTGTAACTGAATAAATATGATAAACAACCTGTTTCCAGATGGCTTTTTATGTAAAACTGTTTATGCAATGTTGATAGATGGCAAATTTTATGCCAATAAATTCTCGTATTTTAAAACATTTGCCTTCTTAATTACCCAGTTTACATGTAAAATATGTTTATGTGCATTGCTAAGCTGAAAAGCGGCACAGGAAGATCTCTGGACTGACTAAGCACTATTCCTGCTGCGGCTTAGGAGAACAGTGTCACGGGAATGTCACCTGGGAAATCTTTTACACAGCAGGAGTCAGACTCTGACCAAGGCCAGCACGAGAACATGTGTTGCTGCTCAGCTCCTGTTGTCTGCCAGATGGAGTTTGAAGGGGACTTAGAGCCCTGACTCCACAGGCTGGTGGGACCCTGAACACAGCCGGGGATGAAGCTGGTGCTGGGAGCAAGGATGCGGTTTGAGGGTGGGTCAGTCACCCGTCACGGGGACTCTGCCTCACATCTCTAAAATGGGACAGCTGGCACTCTGTCTTCTGGGCTGGCTTTGGGGTAAGCCCACTGACAGCTCTGAGATACCCCAACCCTGCCGGCATTGACATCTCGGGGAGAAGACGGTCGTACCCCAATCCTAGACAGTCTCTTGCAGGCTCCCAGGATTTCCTCACTGCTAAGGGGTTCTGGTACATCAGAGAGAGGACTATGCTGAAGCAAGGACAGCTTAAACAATACAGATGAGGAGACCAGAGTGGGTCTTTGTAGCTGACCCAGGCTCCCTGGTGCATTTTGCGGCTGGGTGCTCCTGGACCACCAGTTTTGCTCCTGGCCATCCCTGCCATCTGCATACAGCGAGGGCACGTCCAGGAGCACACAGAGACTGGCTTGTCCCTCTGCCCAGTTGTGCAGTCCATCCTCTCCACTGCTTGTTGGCCAGAGATTGTCTTTCAAGCACTTTGTACTGTCAACTAGAGGAGAACCCTTCCTACCTCTGCGTGTTTTACTGAGTTTTCTGCAGGGCCAACCAGACACCCCCTCCCCGTCCCCACCACTCTCTGGAAACATAAATTGCGCAGAGGGATGCAAAACACAGGAGGAGACGCTGAGCCTCCTCCAGCTCTGGTGCTGAGCCTTGGTCCCTAAACCATCACAATCAGCTGGTGACTACAAGGGTATCTTCCATGGGGTGCTGGCTTCGTCCCATGGAGCTCAGCAGTGGCAAATGCAGGAGAGACAGAACCCTCCAACGCAATAGACATGAGACACGTAGCCTTCCAGTACAATTAGTTCCTGGTTTATCTGCATTCTGATTACTAGCTATTTGCTGTAATAGATTCAATCATGTAAAACGTTAACAGAAATTGACACCAAGCAGATTTATCCCCTTGAAAATGTTTTCTCATTTAGGATTATTGGTGGTCATCGGGCTCAGCTCTGTGCTATATGGGGTGTTTTATTTAGCCTTTAACTCACATATTGGGTATTTATAGAAGAGGGCTTCCCTGAGCAGTAAAAGCAGAGGGTGTTGCACACAATGACTATGTCCTTCTGACAGGTTTATTTTGTTTGATTTCTTTAAGGGGTAGCTTTGCCTCACTCTGTTTTCATCTTAGCATCACCACTAAAGTCATTAAAAAAAAGTCTGTCCCATTATGTGACACTCAGGCACTGTGATCCTGCCTGGTCCTTGCAAGGCCAGGGCTGCGAAGGAGGTCAGGGCAGAATCCAGGGCCCATCGCCCTCTCCCGCGTCTCAGCACCAGACGTGAATCCAATCTACGGAGTAGGGTGGGAAATCTGGCACCACAGGGGCAAGTGCTGAATCATCTCAGGTTGCTGGGAGACCTCCATGGGGTTTTTAGCTTAGAGAATAAAGTATTCACCCACCCAGCCTCCCATTATCAAGAGAATCAGAGTCTGAAAACTCGTGTCAAGGTGTGTGATACTGAACTAACTTCTAAAGTGGTTGTCTGATACCTGTTCTTTAAAAACAGCCCTTTCACCATGCAGGGTGCAGTGAGGGTGGTTTTCTGTGCCCTGTGAGCACCACTAGAGCCTGCCATGAATTTTTCACAGAGATACAGATTCAAGTCAAATAAATCACCAAAAAGGAAGATTACTTTTACAAGTCTCAAAAAAAAAAAAAAAAAGGAATAATAATTTTGGAGAAAACTTTAGGCATTGTCAAAATTTTCCATTTTGATTTTCAGGCGATTTTTTCTCTAAGTCGAAAAAGGCTTTAGTTTCAAAACATGATTGATCTTGCACTAAGCAGGCAAAGAAAAAAGAAGAAAAGTCAAATACCATTTTCATCTGGAGTTTGTGAATACGGAAGATATGACAGCCCATAACAGTACTTGGCTGTGCAAAAATGCATGGTTTTCAAAAAAAAAAAAAAGCGTGCTTGACAAAAAAAGGAAAAAAATAAAGAAGACAACAGAGATTTTGACATTTCATCCTTATTTAACCTGAGGATCCTTTTTTTTCTTTTTTGAAATATGAAGAAGTTTTACCAGAATGAGAAAACAATTTCCAATTTGTGCTCCAGTTGTCACTGTGATGGGCATTTTTCGAGATGATTTAGATGGGAGAAGGGGGTGGAGAGAGGTCCAGGACTTTCTGTGTTAACTTGTACCTTCTGTGCAGCTGTCAGCTGACACAGCGCATTACAAACCTGAAAACATCAGGATCGTTAGGACAGCCACATTCACCCCGGCCAACGCAGTCCATGAAACTCACGAGGAAGCCCAAAGAACAGAGGGACAAGACGCTCGCACAGCAGCCGTGTCCACCACACGCTCCCGTGGAGACTGGACTGAACTGGGATTGATACAGCAAAGGAAATGCAGCCTCACTTCATCTCACATCCCCCAGAAACGGGACTGCTCCTTTAGCACCAAAGCTCCTCATCTCCATCGCCATTCTCAAATGGTCCCATAAAGCCTGGCCCAAAGAGAAGGGGCATGGAAAGATGACTGCCCAACCATCACCGCAGGCACTAGCCCATAAAGCAGCAGCCCATCTACAGGTTCTCCCATCTCTTTCCTTCACTCCGCATTTCAGTGACATTTGAGAGTCCTCTCAGATTTTAAAACACATAGATTTTGACATTTTATTACTTGCCTGTCTCTGTTTTACGGTTATTAGGCTGGGTGAAAAATTAAGGTTCCTGGAGGCTGCCGTGGAAACCTCTATTTATTCAAAGGACATATAAAAAATGGCTGCATCCCCTGTAGGCGACATAATGAGATTTAGGAGCTTTTCAGGCTCTCAACTGCTTTGCATAACGAGCGTGGCACTTCCAGTGCCAGGAGCTCAACCCTAAGTCCTTTCTGCGCACCCAGCAACTCTCACTTCATCCCAGGGAGCCCAGGGCAACTGCCTGGCAGGGGCTGTGGGCACAAGGCAATGGCCAAACTCCTCCACAGTTTGTCACAAGTGTCCACAGTGTGGTGATTTCAGTGCAGGGTGGGCGGGTAAAGTGTGTCACCCAAGACAGCGTGATCCATATGTGAATGGTCCCACCAGCTGAGGTCTGTGTGAAACTCAGGGGACAGCTTTCAGCTTAGACTTGCTGAAGGCAATGCAGATAACAAAGCCTGTAAAAGGTCATATTTTCATGCCAGCTCATTTCGGGTCCAGACATAGATTGATATAAACTGCTCTCATCAAATTATTTTATTATAGGGATCATATTTTGGATTCCCACAGTTCCACACCAGCTCTGGCTGGAGGAACCACTCTGAGCTAGGAAGGGCCATGTCCTTCAGTCTTGCCCTGGTTTGAGCTGCTGAGAAAACTCCCCAGGACGTGGGAATCCAGAATGAAAAGTATTTCTGTGCCATGAACTGCAGAGCCAACGTTAAGCTGCTAAATCAGTCTCCCAGGAACTCAGAAAAAAAAGACAGAGCTACAGCTACAAGTGTTTATACCTTCAGTCAGCCTTTGCCTACATGAGGAGAAAGTCACTGCCCGCCCAGGAAGGCCTTGCAGAAGCCAAGGGTTTAGGCAGGTCAGTCCCAGGCTGTCTCTCGTCCTCCCTGGTGCAGGTGAGTTTTCACGTTCCCCCTTTAGGAACTGACTCTGAAAGCAAAGTGTTAGATGAATATTGGGTTTCACAATCCTGTGGGAGACTGGACTGAGGGATCTTGTGTCTTTATTTTTTTTTAGGTCTATTCTCCTTCCTGGAAGTGAGGAATTACAGGGTCATGTGCTAATGAAAGTGGCTGAGCGGTTTTTGTCTGTGCCCTGCCTTCAGGGGCCGTCGCTGCCTGAGCTGAGCTGCCCCACAAATGTGATGCTTTTCTGGCTGCCCTGGGTGAGGCTCAGCATCCTGGGCTGCAGGCGGCATTCCTCCTCCTCGGACAGATTACCTGGCTCAGGGCAGCATCCTCATGGCTAGTGGACTACCACGCTGAACTCAAAGCCCCAAGATTCCTGGCTCTGCAGAGGGCTCCTTGGAGGGTCACGACGAGTCCCAACCATGGGGTGAGAAATAAACTCATGGCCGGGGGAAAACCCAAAATGTTCTTCACTACGACACCTTGCGTCTGCCTGAATCTGAGTTTCCATGAAAATGATTAGAAATAATCCTGGGACCTGGAGCAGATCATCTCCTAATTGCTGTGTGACATCACCGCTGGAAAATCACTTCTTCTCGGGAGGCAGGCTGTCTGTGCAGGATGGCTCCACGTCAGCGTGACGGCACACACGATGAGTCTTTATTACAGGTCCTGTGCCTCCAGCCCTTGGGATGTCCAGGCAACGTGGCAAGCCAACGGACAACAGGAGGAACCCACTGGGCTTCCAGCGCGATTTGCACCCGGACACAGCCGGGCGTGATGTGCCCCCAGCACCAGGCAGGATTCACTGGATCGGGAGTGCTGGAATCATCAGACGCAGCCACGGGCCGGCACGCGGCAGGGCTGCAGGCAGCAGGAGGTGGTCTGAAGTGGAGCATGCTGTCCATCCGCACCTTGGGCTGTCCCACCAACCAGTCCTGAGCCAGGCACCTCTCAGGGACCACAGGAATCCTGAGAGCCTCTGCTGATGCCTTTCAAACTTTTTCTGTGTATGCAAAATTATCTTTTCTTTGGAAATAACCATTAAGTCCAAAAGCAAACAAAAGAGGAAAAGCAAATAAACCCTTCCATTTTTTAAAAAACTGCCTGAAAAGGCAAAATGTTTCATTTTGACTCGAACATATTTCTATTCTGTCTTCCCTGGGAGAGTAAGGAAAGCAACAAACAAACAAACAAAAACAAAAGCAAAGTGAGGCACTCCAGCAAGAGCCTGTTGCCATACTGCATGCATCAATTTTCTCCTTCAGTGTTTTCCGTTCAAAATACAAAGCAGCACAATGAAAAGCTGTTTTCCAGGTGTTATCTGCCTTTCTCAGACTCAGGTGTGTGCCCAAAGAGCAGGATCCTCAATGGCAGGGGGGGCGAGGACAGGCTGGTGTGGGCTGGCAGCGGCACAGAGAGGCAAAAGGCAGTTCCGTCACTGAAGAAGAGTGAAGCTCCCCCCCAGTGCTCCCTCCTCTCCACATTTCTTAGTGTTGTGTGGTTTCAGAGGCACCGCCTTGCACTTCCCAGCTGCGGTCAGGTTTACAAGCAAGCCTTCCTGCCACATGTGTTTACTTCTTGCCTGAATTTTAACTCCTGAATCTTCCTAAATAGGAATTGCCTAGGGAAAATGTCAATATTCAAGTGCTTTCCCCCCTTCAGAACATGATGCTCTTACTTAGCCGAGCCGCGGGGCCACTTGTGCTTGTTTGGAGTACGCTCAGCTCAATCGCCGCCTCTCCTGCGAGCCCTTTGCCGAGCTCACGTATTGAACATACAAGTCTCTTCCGTCTCAATCCGGCCAGAATCCTATTAGCTACAACCTTTTTACAATTCATGAGCCACGCCAGTGGTTTGTTTAACACTCATTTGCTGGTCTTTCTGGCTGGCTGGCAAGGTGTCCAATTAGTCTAAACAGCTCTCAGCTTTAGTAGAGTTAATTGTTTCACATTGCGCAGCAGCGGCTGGGGACTGCCCTAAATTTCCCAAGAGGATTTTTAATTATTGCTGCTATGTTTCTGGTACTCGTTCTCCTTCCCCTCCCCAAAGTCTCCCATCACCTCTCGTACGTGTTTTCTTCCATCACAGCACGGGTCTACCACCAGCATTCCTCACTCACAGTTAATGTTCAGCTCTTGTAACACATCACGGGGGAAAGAACTGCAAAAATTGTTTTCCCCTTTCTTTTGTTTGTCTTTTCTGAAGAACCACTTGTGGATTCTGGCAGGAACAAAACCGGCTCGTATTCCTGGCCTCCGCAATTACAGGAACCACCATTAGCAAGCAGAGAAATTGGCAGAAAAAATTAAAAGCACTTGGAATTCGGCTTGTATATTTTACTAAGAGCCTGAACCTGAGTTATTCAAGGCATGTAAAAAATGTCTGCATGTGTAAATGTAACTACAAAGCATGTGTCCCGACAGTGATGGTGTAGGTGGAGACCTAAATCTAAAACCCAAGGACTATAGGCAAATAACAGACTTTTTCTTTGATGAATAAATTGGCAAACGGTACACCCTTCCAGTGCCACTGTCCCCGTAAACTAGCCTCTTCCTCAGGGTTAGTTAAAAAAAACCTTTCAGTTCAATCCCGTTTAGTCCTTTAGCATCTTTTTTATTTTAAGTTAAGATTATTCTTAAATTTAAAAACACTCTAGAAATTACCCACGCTCCTACTTTAGACACAAAACACTTTGCTATGAAAGCCTGCTAATGAAACGTACTGCTGTTTCCACAGCATTTCATCTGGGAAATTCCCACATTACCATTTTTTATTTTTTTTTTTTAAATCCTCCCTACCTTTTTCTGGCTGAATTTTCCAGTGCTATTTCAAGGCACTCTTGAATATTTGCTGTTGTTTACTCAGCTTCCCCTGAAGGGAATTTTGAGCCTGTGCGTGGTATGGAACAGCACAACAAAACCATATGGCAGCAGCCCCTTGTCGTTAGGGATTTGGAGGGAGATAAGGAGCTGGGAAGCCCCAGTGAGATCCAGACCTCAGGTGGAAAATTGTTATAGACCTAGGAATGGGACAAGATGGAAAACGAGTGGACAGTCACTCTTGCTGGTAGAGATTTCATCCTGGGAAAGGGGATGAGCGCCGGCCGGCAGAGCAGGGACAGAGTGAGCCGTGCGAAAGCTCCCATCCGAGCAGACCGTGGGTTTGGACACCATTGATTTTCTCCAGCCTTCCAAAGCATCCCTTCCTCTCCTTGCCCCTCATTTCTGCAGCTTATTGCTGAACAAGGCGATGCTCCAGCAATGCGACTCCATCTCCTGCTTCTTCCCCCACCTTTTTACAGTCTCTTCCCTCTCTCCTTTCGTTCTTCCACTCTTTCTCTTCTCCTTTTTCTTCTCATTTTCTTCCTTCTTGCTGCTTGGGTTTTATCTTTGACTTTTAAAAATGGAACCTGGCTGTAAAATTCACTGTATAGATTATCCATTTTTCAAAAGCGTGCTCTTGACATTATGTGGGGAGAGAATTCAGGAGGAATATATATAACTGCAGTCGAGCAACCAGCAAAAACGCTTCCTCCAGAGAGTTCCTCACAGTTCACTAAGAAAAAACAAAGCCCAGGCACTGAATCATAAACCTTCAGCTTAATTATAGACACGCGGCTGCACGGTATCACAGCTACTGCATGTGCGTCTGCCCGGCACGGGCAAGGAGCTGATGGAGGGCTGAGCTAAGTAATTCTTCAAAAATAGTCCATTTAGGAAAAGAATTAGCAATTTCAGTGTGTCAAGGAACTGGGCATTTCATCTGGGGGAGGGAGGAATCAGTCAGAGTGTTTTCATCAATGAGGGAAGAAAAATGGGATGAGGAGAAAAAAAAATAGTAGGAACTTGGAGGCAGAGGGAAGCTAGGAGAAAAAGATCAGACTGAAATCTTCCTTCCCGTGAGAGGGGCAGAGCGGAGGTAGGAGGCAATGGGTGGCAGCAATTTGGTGGAAATTGTATGAACAGGCTCATTTTTAGAATAATAGGTAAATAAATTTAAAAAAAAATAAATCTGGTTTATAAACATGAAAAAAAGGAAAGATTTTGTTCAGTCTTTGACAAACAACCATTTCTCATTTAGGAAAAATCCACCCTGGAGGTGTCCTCTGGCCTGGCCGTTCGGAGGGGTGGCCCTGCCCTGGTCCTGGGAGAACCCTGGGAGGCGAAAGCAGAGGCTGTTCCCCATGTCCCCATCCTCCTTTCTGACCCGGGACTGCCAGCGCTCCTGGCCAGCATGAGAGTCGTACCCTCGTGCCTCAGCCTCGGGCGGTCGCGTTTTGGCACCTCCGTGAAACCCCACCTTCCCTGGACTCTTAGACTGCGAGAGAGGGTTTGAGGGAGGCGGTGCAGACTCAGGTTTGCCCTCTGCCATCCCCCGCGAGGACATTTCACACCAGAAGTTAAATGCAGGATGTTTTACCTCCTTCACCCTGTTTTTAAGAGCTGAAGAGCAGTGTTGTTCTTCCTACAGACCTCTCCAGCCTCTGAGCGGGAAGCTGTCACATCGCAGTGCATTTTTCTTTTACTTAATTATATAACTGATACAAAAGGCGCAGCCCCTGATCAAATTTAAGGTCTAACCAGGTATCATGCAGACAACGAAGGCTGTCTCTGCTCCAGTGCCTTTCTGTTTGTAGGACAGGTTAGACCCCACACAAGTGAGGAGGGAAAGGAAAGAGACGCCGAGGGACTTGCAATCAGTGCAACGTCTCCATAGGGCAGTGTGTTTAACTGCATGGCGTTAGCACCCCAGGGAACTGATTGCATCCCACCAAGGAGAAAACAGCTTGTGAGCATCCCAGTGCTCTTCTGTCATGGCTGCACTGAGGACTGGCAGAGGCTTTCAAAGCTAAATAAGAAAAACCAGGCGCTGCCTTGTAGCACTTCCCTTCGGGATGCAGGTCCATCCTGCTCCATCCCTTGCAGCCATTTTATCCTAAGGAGAGGGTCAGGCTTCTGGGTTTGGTTCTGGGGAAAAAAATTCAAACAAGTAACATTCATTGAGGCCAGTCACCTTGGAGATACCCTGGGGACCTCCTTTTTCTGGTCTCAGCTGGGGCCATGCCCCGTGCCCAGGCAGAGCAGCCGGTGCCTACCAGAGCATCCTCAGAGCCGCCACTGGCAGGAGACTGGGCAAGCAGGAGGAAAGGCACTAGGAAATCCTTACAAATCTGGCAAATCATCCAGGTCCTGGAGCAGCTGAGTGTCCTGCTGGTGCCTCATCTGCTAGACTCAGCCCCCTTCTCTGTAATTTGTCATCAGTTTTCCTACAGCAGAGACTTGACTTCTCTCTCCTGGGCTCTCCCACTCCTGGATGTGAATAGTATTCCATCTTATATTCCAAACCTGTGACCCCTCTTCCCTTTATCATTCCGGCTGCTGTTTATTTTCCTAATAAAGGAGCAAATTTAGCGGCTCTGAAGGAGCTAATAGGTAGGTTCCTCCTCAGAACCATTATTGCTCACATCTTCCCTCTCAGTATGGCACATTTGTATGTTTAATTTAAGAAGGTTATCTGTCAAAAGTGATATCTCAAGGTAGCAGTGAGCTGGATAAATGTGTCAGAAACAATAGCTCCTGCTGTGAGAAACAATTGTTCAGAAAATTCATAGTTTGGAGGGTCTTAAGACTGAAAAAATCAGGCCAGATTGATGTCTATTTCAGAGATGCTCACTACACGCTCTCTGTCCCTCTGGTACTGTGGTCAGAGCAGCAGCGAGGGGCTGAGACCAGTCTGGCTGCTCCTTCAGCTCCAAGAGTAATAAGTGTCCTGCGGATGACAGCGAGGGGATGATCCCACTTGGCATGTTAATTCAGCTCTTGGCATAGATGGGAAAAAAATCAGAGAAAATGAGACATATACACAGAAAGGAGTCGGTGTTGGCTTTAGATCCCAGGGGCTTGAGTCCTTGCAGCGACGGTTTCCTATCAGAGGAGCCCAGACGTGTTTCCCCTTCTAGATACAGATGCAGGTAGAGGCACCACCCCCTGACCTCAAGTGCAGTAAAGATGGAGGTGTTCTGGTCCAGATCTGTGCCTAGTCAAGACTAATGTCTACTCACCTGACATCTTCTGAAGCATAAAAGGCCAAACAGTAAAACAGATGGTCTCTCCCTAAACCAGAAAGTGTGGCTGCCCCATGGCCATTTACCAGCTGGGGTCACCTAAGGGAAAGGGGGCTCTTGGGAAGCCACAGCGAGCGGCTGGAGGGAAGGGCCTGGTCCTCCTGCCACACTGCGGGGGAGCAGAAGCTCTCATTCATGCTCGGCCCCTCCAGTAACCGACCATGGCAGGACTGGTTTGCAGCGGTACAAACCTTTGCTTTCTAGCAACCACCCCACCAGCTGGTTCACTTCGGGGGCCGTCTGATCCATCCATCTGCTCCGGTTTGTCTCAGGCCCTCCAGGTGCTTGGATCCATCTGCAGAGCGTCCAGCATAAAGTGGGTGCAGGCTGCTCTGACTGCTCCGGGTTTCCAGGTGTTCCTGCAACGAGAAAAGTAAGCCCGGGGTTACAGAGAGCACAACTGCAGTGCAAAACACAAAAAATTCCCTCTGAAACAGGAAACAGCAAGGACTGCATGCAAGTCCCTGGTAAATACGTGGAAAAAAGTAATCTCTACAGCTGGCAAGAGAAGGGGACATGTCCTCCTCTTTAATCCTACGTTAAGCCCAGTGGAATTAAGTATCTCCATAGCAAATAAAGCGAGGCGTGATGAGGCTGGGGGAGGCGCAGCCTCCTGCAGCCCCTCTGCTTTCCAGGGCAGAGCGTGACCCCTGTTGACCAGCGCCGAGAAATGAAGCCCATGCTGGGAAAAGTGGGAGCAGCCACAGCCCCAGCACAAACAAAGCTGGTTCGGCTTTTGAAGATGAATGCCTTAATCCCGGAGGTCGGTAGGCTAATGACAAGAAATATCAAAGCCAAAGGAGGCAATTGCTTCAATCAGGTAAGTGATTAAAATCAGTCTTTGAAGCACCCAAAGGTCCACACTGCTGCTGTCAAAAAGGGAGAGAAAAAAAGGCAGCCTTGGGTAAAACTCAGTTCTTCAAAGCATTTCCAGCTGCTGAGGAGCTGGGCAGCTCCACCTCGGAGCAAAGCGCAGCACCGCTCAGCGGGTGCCGAAACAGCCCGGGTCCCCCCCTGCCTCCCACACAGCATGGGGGACGTGGTGGCGTAGCTGAAGGATGCTCCTGGGTGCAGCAAACTCCGTATCAAGGTGGTGCAGCAGGATGATGCTCAGGTTTGGCTTTAGTGGGTGTGGAGAGAGGCTCATCTCACCACATCCACTGCAGGGCTGAGGAGGGGAACAGCCCAGCCCAAGCCAGCACCAGCAGTGGAGAAGATGAAAATGTCCTCTAGTGATGCCTGGATCTCTCTTTGACTCCAGCCGGAGCTCTGGTGACTAGCTAGGACTAGCTACCCAGCCCCGAGATTGTCCATAACGTACCTGGAAGCAACGCTTTGTGGATTTTGGGGGAAGTGCTGAACAAAACCACCACCTGTACGAGGTAAGGCTTGCATCTTCATTTTGCAAACATGAAACAGCCCTGAAGTGGAAAAACTTTGTTATTCTGCCTGTCCACGTCCCCGATCTCTCACGGAGCCATTGCCCAATCTTACTTGTGGGCTGATCCGGAAATGTTTTGTGGGTTCCAGCGCATTCCAGCTGTGAAAAGGGTCGTTCATTTACTGCTGCTGCTACCGACAGCGCTGCTGCAGATTTTGGCAGCTAATGGAAAATTCACAGAATATTACTTCTGGAGAGATTTCTTGTAAATGTATGTGTTTTATTATAAAATTCACAGCTTCCAGGAATGCACATCACAAGAAAGCAATGGCAACATACAAACTGAATTAAAGTTGCGGAATAATCAGGGCTTCTGCTAATGGCCTTCGAAGGAGAAGATGGATTGGGATCTGTCACAGCCTGTCAGATGCAACTGGATTAAAATAATTATGAACGGCATTTAATGTCATGGAGGTGGCACAATCTGGGTACATTGCAGTAGAAATGGCAATGATGATCCATGGTGAAGAAAGTCCTTGCTCAGTCCAAACCTTCCTCCGTATTCTGAATGTCTTGCAGCATAGTCCAGGGGGGAACTTTTCCATGATGCCAAATTTGGTGAACAGTGCATGCAGAAAGAAAGATCATCAGTGGTTCACTGACAGGACCACACACAGCGGTCCTGAGCAGTGCTGGTTTGCACGCTCTTGTGTGTAGAGCCGCATTTATGCCTTCTGTTGGGTACTTCTGTTGCTCTAACTGCATTTGCTAGTAGCACAGAGTAGTAGAGAAAGGAGTAGGCTGCAAAGAATTGCAGCAAGACCCAAGAGACTGGGACTGGATGATCAGGCAACCGAATGATAGATTAAGTCCAATATGGACACACGTAACGTGATGCACATGGACTAACAAGCAATTCTGTATTTCTAATATTAGGCTCTGAGCACGCACGATGAAAGTCTCGAGGCTGTAACAGACTGCTCAGTGAAAACTCAGAAATGGTCAAAAAAGCAAACGAAACGGTGGGAATTATCAGAGAACAAAATAGAGATCATCTATTTTGGTGCTTCATGCCACTGCATAAACTCATGGCTTGACTGCATCTTGAAAGCTGGGCACAGTCTGGTCCTTCTGTTTTGAAAAGAAGAAAGTGGAAATGAAAAAAAGTCCAGGGAAAGCAGCAAAAGTCATCAAAGGTATGAAAGAGCTTCCAAACGAGAAATGACTAAACTGATTGGGACCTTTCAGGATGGGAAACAGAAAATCAGAATAGAAAGGCACAGAAGATGGAATGTGGCAAAAAGACAGTAGGTAGAAAATGACTCTTTGTGGTCTATTTTAATGCAAGGATTTGGAATCATTAAGTGAAACCGGTAATTGAAAGGTTCAAAACCGGCAAGAGGAGGCACTTTGCACATCACAGCTCAGCTGTGGAACTTCTCCCTGCAGGAGCCCGCAGACAGGAAATTTTAGATGGGTTCAAAAAGAAGCTGGGCAAGTTCATAGAAGAATAATCCATTGAAGGCCTTTAAATTCAACAAAATCCCAAGCTTCTGGCTCAGGGAGTGCATGAGCTGCATGTTCCTGGCTCTTGGGACAGCGATCAAAGGAGGTATCATTATATTTGCTCCCTCTCGCTTGCTGTCAAAGACAGATACTGAGCTCAGTGGATTTTTGCTCCAGTGTAATACAGTTGACCTTAACTGAGTGCAGCCAAGGAACACACTCTCTGATGTCTAAAAGCACTTTCATACAAATTTATCTCCTTTTGCTCAGGTTTTACGCTTGCAAGCATCCTACCTTGTGCTCTCCGCAGTGTATTCGGGCATAAGCCCGGGTGGATGTGAGGGTCAAAGGTGAAGGCATAGGGGAACATCTCCCCAGTGCTACTGCGAAATTCCCAAACACATCTCCAGTGACCATGGAAAGCATCTCGCGCATCCTTCGGAGTGCTAACTAAAGCTCGTGGCTGGTGACGAAGTGGTATACAGTCAGCACCAAAGTGTGGTGGGGCTTTATTGTGCTGGGTAATAAGCTCATCATTTCTGTTTGAAGAAATCTAGCCTCAACGCAATGTTTTAAATCCTTGAGGAGGCAGGAAGAGAAGGGGAGAGACAGGAAATGACAGTTCATTTCAATATATGTTTTAATCAAACCCTGTAAATTACTCTAAGTGATGTTCTAACAAGACCTAATTGCAAGAACTGAGCAATGTTTCTATCGTTATGCGGTTGTGGGTTGTTTGGTTTTTTTTTTATTTAACAACCAAAATACAGAATTCAATTTGCAGGGCTTTAGCCATGGTAGATGAATTTTTATGGGATAAAGTCACACTCCAGTTTTGCTATCAGATTGCACTACGAAGAGCTAGGCCTTTTTATTATTATTAGACTGGGCTGTCAAAGCCGGTTATATTGCTCTACTAAAACTAGATGCAAAATCACTTGCTTTTGTGCAGCATCAATAAAAATGGGGCTGTTCTTACAACAAAATTCCTTTTTTAAATTCATGTAGAGAGAGTGGGATTGTAATCTTAGCTTCCTCTTCTCTCGCCCAGTCAAAGTAACCCCTACAGAGGCTGTACCAGACAGGTGAGAATGGTGCTGGCTTTGTGCAGAACCAGAGGAACTACAGAAACATCAACTGCGGAGGATTTTGGAGACCTCTGGCCCACGGTCCTCCTCAAAGTAGGGTGAGCACCAATGCTAGCACCTGATCAAGATCAGCTTCCTGGCTTGAGCAGCACAAATCCACATCACGGATGAAGATCCTCACCTCATTGCATCAGCCAGCAAGCAGAGGTAAGGTGTTTGAAGTGGCTGGCTCTCCCAAGAGGTCTGAATCCCCATTCAAACTTGAATTCCTGGGTAGGACACTAACATCTGTCCCCACTTTCCACCCTGGGCCAGGTAGGGCAGTGCAGACGGCTGCTTTCAGAAAAAAAAAACATCATGTCCAACACAAAAGCTTCCACCTGCCAGGTCCCATGGACACCAGCATTTGCCTTCTGCCTCCAGCCCAAGAGCAAGGACAACATCCTTAAGTAAAGGCCAGTTGCCAGCGTTTGCTTTCTCTCTGGAGTGAACACCACCAAAACTGATGCATCTTCTTCCCTTGCACAACATTCCCCATGACCCTGTCACAGTTACTATAATTAATCAAATTACTGTAAGAATCTAAATAAAAAATGCACATGGTAATTTATGCAGATTGCTGTGTAAGCTTTTTAAACTCTGGGCTGCAGGAAAAAAAAAAACAAAACCCACACCAGCAACCACATACACAAACTAAAACCTGCAGCTTTCTTTTCTCTAATTAAATCCATCCCGCGCTGCCTGCAGGTGCACAGACCCTTTTTTGCTCATCGCTTTCTGTGATCATATTCTACGCGAAACGACAAATTAATAACTTGAATAACAGCAGTTCAACAGAAACAGCCTGATTACAAGTCTTGATAGAAAAGGTATTGTTGCAGGAGTGGTTTCCGTTTAAAATGCAGTAAATCCGATGTCTCTGAAGCAAAAAAAAAAAAGTGCAGTTTAAAAACTTATTTAAATGAAGAAATGGTAAATAGGAGAGGCAGTGCCTATTTCTCTTATTATATGGGCATGATTCAGCTACAGCAAAACCTCGGCAGAGGAGCCGGTTCAATTTACTGTTATCGGAGAGGATTAGAGCTCAAGATCCCTGATAGCCACAAGAGCTTTCCTGTGTTATTAACTAGGCTTGGCAGCATTTTTCCTCCTTTAGAACACAAATGAAAAATCTCTTCATTTGCAATGCACGTTGGCTATTCCCTGCTTTAATGCAGCATTTCTCCACCGCAGTATTACCACAAACTCCTGCTTTGATGATACCGCTCAAGACCGTACGTTGGCAAGCCGAGTCCCACCGCTCTCAGGTTGCACCACATTTTGCCAAAAGCCCCAGAAGCTTCTGTGGGAATCAGGCAAGGGAGAGAGCGATGAGCACAGAGGCTGAATCGGGCTCCAACACAATGAGACGTGATTGGATGCACGGACCCACTGCAGAATGTGGCACAAAACAGTTGTGGTCTGCTGGAAGGCTCTCACCCCGATCCCCACCCCTGTGACTGGTGCCTGGGATGGGAAGACGCGCCTGGCAGGCAGTCCACATCGATGAGCTCGGTTGGTGGGACCTGTCTCTGCCTCCCCATGCTGAGCAATCGCACATGGGCACTGGTGCAGGATGGTACCCTGCCGCTTCCGCTTATTTTCAGTTTATTTTCCTCGCTGTGGTGAAGAGAAGGAATTTGTCCACAGGAATGAATGGAGGTGCTGGTGAGACAGCGGTGCATCCCACCTTCCTCCTCCTTTTTGATTTTGTCCCCCTGAACAGTGAGTCGCACCAGTCTGTATTCATAAAAGCCTCAGGTCCCCGAGTCCTGGGGTTGCAAATCATCTGAGCTTCACTTTTCTCATGTAACCGAGGCTGGGGTTTATCAGGGAAAGCCCATGCCGCTCTCCCCATTTCACAGGAGAGGTGAAGAATGGCAGAAGGGGACACAGCAGCCAGACCCCAGGTCTCTGGGAGCACAGCCAGGGCTCAACCATCCGCAGACATGAACTGCAAGGTGCCTGTCCAGTCGCCGTCACCACGACACGATTCTCGCGAAGCTTCTGTAGGGTATGGGAACAAGCTGGACCCTGAAGCCCAGCAAGGCAGAGAGGTAAATCGTGTGGGTGACTGAAGGTTTTGAGCTTAGCATAAAAAATGTTTCTCTCTCAGATTAATGTTCGCCTGCAGCTCAGTCCCGGTGATGTCCAGCCCCTTGGACATCTCAGTTCTCTATCTTAAAGGTCAATTTCATCCTCAAGCAAGTGTGGAAGCAGGGTATGTGCAGAGAGCCTAATTAGAGACTGCTGCAGCTGCAGAAGCAGTGAGAAAGAAACCTCATGGCAACACTGTCCTCTTGTCCCAGGGGCTCCAAGCCATCGTCCAGCTAGTCTCTCTCATCCAAGGGATGAGCAAGTGAGCTGCTTGGCATTTGGGGAGGGACCTTTTGGATCCCCTTTGCTCCAGGGACTCCTGCTCCACCAGCTTTGCGGGAGGAACTTCTCAGAGCTCCTAAGGGAGCAGATGTCTCTTCTTAAATGGGCAGCAGACCCGTTTGGGAGCTACATGGGTGTTTAGGAAGTGGTGCCTACATAACCCCAGAGCGGTGCTGGATACTGTGCCCCCCCGGAGAGGCTGGAGCAGGCCCATCCCGTCCACCTGATCCCTGCCACGGCAGAGCAGGAGCACGACCTTAACAATAAGTTAAGATCTGCTTAGGCCATGTGTTTAAGCCTCCATCTGGAAACGGAACATGGCCCAAGCATCCTCACAGACGCTGACATAACGCCAAAAGCCTACGCAGAGGATGGAAAACATTGCTCTTGTTGCATGATTTCTGATGGCAGATGATTCCCTTGAACAGCTACCCACCGCACTGACCCGCCCCACGAGGCCCTGCGTCTGCCAGCAACGCTAGTGGAGCAACACATTCTAGCTGATTTTGCATGTGATAAATGGATGGTAATAAAGACAAGCGTGCAAACAAGCAGGAAGCCCTGCCAACAAACCGCAAAATGCAGCCTGGGAGCATTCCCCAAATCTTGGCTTCTGACTGTCCTTTCTCTTTCCCGAGGGATTCTGGCCAGCACCCATTTCTCCCGTACCCTCAGCGTGACCGCAGACAGGCTTTGAACATCACTGCGAGAGGACAACAGCCATGGGAAAGCCAGCCATTTTGGGCAGGCACACAAGGTTTCTGCACGGCCAGCCGTCGGCTGCCCAACCCTCACGCCAGAGCAGCGCCCGAGGGCCCCGTGAGCTCCATGTCAAGCTTTTTACTTAGCTTTTCACCTTTATTGTGCCCGTGTTCTTGAATTTAATACCGTATTTTTGTAGCCGTCAGATGCTATAAAACTAGCATTCCTTCCTTTTTTTTTTTTTTTTTTGGTTTTAGAAATCAACGTGAAATCTAATACAAGGGGAAAAACAATATTATAGACCCACAATATCATAAATTGAGTAAGGACAGAAAGTCTTTCCTCCTCACCCTTCCTGAGCAGAAGATCTTTCATTTCCCCTAGACTTAGAGCATACAGGTTGGAACAAACTCATAAGAGATAAATCACACCACGCATTACAGCAAGCCTTGGAGGCAGAGGACAGTAAGCTATTACGCTGATGTTTTGTTTGTCTTTGCAAGTGCGTTGCCATCCCGCTGATTCGTATTCCCAGGGACACAGCCCGCTCCATCATGTCCCCACGGCAGGTCCCAAGGCAATCAACAGCTTCTGGAAGGCACTGGTTGGACGCACGGACCCACTGACCTTTTCCATGCTGTTCTGTCTCTGCATCCTCTAGTTTTTTTTTTTCTCCCCACTTTTCTTTAGATAACAGTGGAAGTTGCACTGTGGTAAGTGAGTCCCCAAGGGCTGGGAGGTGGCAAGGCAGCATGAAAACCCAGCACAAGCCCCAAAGGCAGCTGTGGGTCAGGGGCCACCATTTTCTGGAGAAAGCTATGCCCACATGTATGCTCAATGCAGGTTACAATTGCTGCAGAAATTGGAATACTGGTTTATAGCTGTCACTGTGTAGATATTTGCTCACTGAGAGATAATCAGATTTATTTACTTAGAGCCCAGGCTTGAATTTTGTGTTTGTATTCCCTGAGTAGAGCAGGGAAAATGGCAGCTTTTGAAGGAACATTAGAGACCTTCAGACCAGTTGATACATTTTAGAGAGGCTGATCTGGGGTCTCCAGTGCAAGACAGACATGAACATATTGGAGCAAGACCAGCAAAGGGCCACAGCAGTGGCTGAAGGCTCAGAGAGTCGGGCGTACGAGAAGAGGCTGAGACAAGTGGGATGTTCAGCCTGCAGAAGGCTCAGGAGGATCTTATCCACGTACATAAATACCTGAAGGGACGAGTACTGAAGACAGAGCGAGGCCCTTCTCAGTAGTGCCTGGGACAGAACAAGCTGAAGCTCTGGTCAAATATAAGGAAAAAAATGCTTTTCCACTCACTACAGACAAAGACGTTGCCCGGAGAGCCTGTAGGTCTCCATCCCTGGAGATACTCAAAGCCCAGACAGACACAGACAGGCTCTGCCTGACCCTGCTTTGAGCAGGGGGGTGGACCAGACCATCTCCAGAGGCCCCATCCCACCTCAGCTGCTCTGCCATGCTGTGAGGGTCTCGCTCCCTGGTCTGCCACAGACTCTCGTGGCTACTCATAGCAAACATCCCAGCTCAGACTTTCCTCACAGGCACTTGGAACAAGCCGCTCACAAGTAATTCACAGAGCAAGAAGAAACATTAACAATCACCTAAGAAGTACTTTTTGAATAACAAATAAACATGAGACATTCATAAACTGCTGGCAAACAGTTCATGGGCAGGAGAAGTAGCAAAATTCATTAAATAAATTATACATTACATTTTCCCCCCTCAGCTCTATTAAAGATTATAAAACAACATATATGCAGCCACAGATAAGGCTAAATTATAAATATCTGTCAAAAATAAGTGAAAGAATATAAACTTCCCGTGAGCAGTCAACCAGTGGAAGTCATCTGTAAACACAGCATTATTATGGTATAATTACAATGATAAACTGAATACAGCAGTCTAATAGCAAAAACTCACAATTAGCTGCTTAAAAAGGATCAATAGCCATCCGTTGAGCTCAATTGGCAAAATATTCCAGTTCTTATTACTGCATTTATTTCCTGTTTATTCTATAAACTACCTAAAACATCTCCTTCATCTCTTTCCTTAGTGAACGTGTTTGAGACAAGCCACAGTTTGTTCACAAAGAGTTTGTCAGAGGAAAAGTGATGGAGAGCAGCAAGTTAATCCTTGTTCATCTTCCGTCATCACCCCTCATCATTTCTTTCGCATTAAGATCTGTATTTTGCTCTCTCGCATGCTGATAAGAATTCAGCATAACGGCATCAGAGTTGCTCCAACATCACTGAGATTTTTTCCTCTCCCTGGGGTAGAAGGCTGATGCCTCAGTTTAAGTGTACGACGTTCCACCTGCTCACAGGGCTGCACAAAATGGGAGCAGAACACAGGTGTCCCAGAGCCAGAGGATGTGAGGGCAGGTTTGGTCTGATCATATCTCCAGTCCTGTCACCTGAGGTCAACCACCAGTGAGTGCAGGGCAAGGACAGAGCAAGGATGACCCCATGCTTTCTTTGGCTGTGCACAGGCTACTCAGCGTGGACAAAGGACCAATCTCAGGTGGACAGGTCTGTGGCACCTTCAGCCCCACCTCTGCGGTCCCTTCTGGCTGGACAGCAAGAGCCTGGACTTGTTGACCTTTTCCTCTTCCTCCCAACACCATTCCAAATATCTACCCCAGGCAAAGAGGAGTTTAAGACCAGGCAGTTGGCTCCTTCGAGGAACTGATGGACACCAGGATGGCAGGCAATGCTCTGAACTTGTGTAAGAACAGTCTGGATGGTTTAGAACTGAGGTTCATCGAGCCCACCATCCTCAGTCTGACAGTGACCAGAGAGAGCACAAGAATAGCAAATTTATGTATTTCCTTGTTGCGTTTTCCAACCCTCCAGAGATCTGCAGCTTTGAGATGGAAGTGGTGTTGTATATTTAACAGCCCTCCATGAGTTCTTCTCTCCATGAATTTGCTTAATTTTTCAACCAAGGTAAACTTTCTGCTTCTGCAGCTGCGATTTCCACAACTTCACTGCACGCTGAGGTAAGAGGAGCCACCTTCGCTTGGTCTTGAGCCTGTCACCCACAGGTTTCAGGAGATATTACCCTGGAAGAGAAAGTTAATTTTTTTCCCTAGTCACTCTCTACACATCAATCTAGATTTTACAGTCCATTGTAGATTTTTGAGGCATGAATTTTCTCAGAAAAAAAAAAAAAAAGCCATTCATAGCAGACCATATTTAGCCATGTGTCTACTTACAGTCTTTGGAATAGCTTCCACCAGGTCAGATGCTGCAGATGGCAGACTGCCACATGTAACTCAGTGGTCTTTTCCAATCCTTCTTAAAAACAGCATTGAATCTGTCACTTTTCTGTCCTCTGGTAGCGGGGCAGCCTAGAGAAAAAAAATAACACCCTACATTGGCCAGGTCCATTACCTCCTTCTCAATCTTGAGAGCATGTGAGTGATACCGTCCATCCCTGGCAATCTGATGTTGTTCGTCTTGTTGTGTTTTCCTGTAACCTCAACAAGCAATGCTTCAAACCCTGACCAGCCTACGGCCAAGAGCAACTCTGAGAGGCAAGACAGTACACACACACTTCAGTTCCTAGAGAGAGCGGCTGGCCTCATCTTTGCAGGGCCTTAGCATTTCACAGCCTCCATGGAAAGGGATTTTACTTTCCAAAGATCAGCTATGGAAGAAAAAAAAAATGCTTGGTTCATTGCACAGATGAAATATTTGATGGCTAATTTTTTATGACATGTAGATCCAGTTATGACTTCTGCCTCTATTCCTGAAGTCATGATGGTTAATGTCATCACAGGGATCAGCCGTCATATATTTTGAAAGCTCATGTCTCTACCGAAGAGTGTACACAGCAGGAACGTCTCAATTCTGAGGGTGCTTTGTGTCAAGTGTTGTTCAGATGACCTCTTTGCAGCTAAGTTTGATGTCCTGCTGTTTCTTGGTGAGCACACTCTCACAGCAGCAGCCCCAGCTGTGGGAAAGGACTGAACTACCCCTCAAGTCCCGCCAGCCTCCTCCCAAAGGGAAAAATCCCTGTCTGCTGGAGCAGAGATCATGGTTAACCTCTCAGCATCAAGGGCTGCAGCGTTATTCACTCTGTCTCAATCCTCTTCAGTATGAAACCAATGAATTTTACGAAAAGGAAACAGGTATTTTATAAAAAACAGCATTTCAGAATAT